>BGNK01000609.1:65000-221664 GCA_003297005.1 Symbiodinium sp. clade A Y106
TTCAAAGCCCCAGGTGTCAAAGGCTACGCAGGGTCACATACTGGAGGTTTGGATTCGGATAGGTTTGGTGGCGGATGGACATGACGGATGGCCGCATCAGCTTGGGGCGACGGGAAATTGTGCAGGGTAGTTTCGAAGCCTAGATAATTGCCAATATTACTCCTGGGGTTCCTTATTATAACTCTACAATAGTGTACCCCAAAACCCTATTCTAATTATTAAGGCCCCTACAGTAGTTTGGGCGTCTGAGCCGGTCCAACACGTGCATTGCATCAGCCGTGCAGGAGATTCGATTGTTCCAGCAGAAGCATTCGTACCGAGTGCCCCTCGTCGCGCGAGGGTGCGAGCCTTAGTTTCATGCAGAATGACCTTCTGTAACACATTCCCTAAGCCCTATACCCTAGTTTCACTCAGAATGACATTCCTATTCTGTTTTGAAGCCTCATAGTTTTGCTTTGGGTGAGGGTGGTCGGATGCAGCCCCCTCTTCCAGAATTCCGGGAGTACGAAGTGCTGAACATGCAAATATCCTGGTCACACTCCGTGAGGTGGTAATGATCCTGCAGTCTGGATCAGGGGTTCGTGCTATGAATATCCCCCCACAACTCTCCACCGCAACCACGTTAGGGCTTCCAGGACCCAGCCTTGCATAAGGCCTTGTCGCCTGTAGCTGGAGTACGTTAGCCGACGTATAGTATAATAAGCCCGACTTCCAACTACCCATGAACCTCCATGTGACAAGTTCGAGGCTGGATTTGGTATTTAGGCTGGGGTCCTGAAAAGGACTTGTATCCATGAAGGTGATGCTTAATATAGGGGCCTTAATATTTAGAATAGGTTTTTGGGGTATATTGAGTTTATAATAAGGAGTCCCCAAGATAGTATAGGTAATTATTAAAGGCCCCTATATTAATCCTGAAGGTGCCTTGGAGCCTCGTTCAGGGCTGCATTCTTACTTACGAGGTAAGCAGTGAAGTAAGCAGTGTGATCGGTGTCTGTGAGCAGCCTTACATACCAGCTGTTTTAAACAGACAGAGAGACAGACCGCAGTGACGCACACACGCACACATGCACACACGCACACACGCACTCGCACACACCCACACACACCCACACACTTACAAACAAAGACAAACACAAACACACACACACACATATATATATATATATATATCAACTGCTTGAGTTATTAAACTTGGGTAGGAGTTCAGGTGTTTTCGGGCGCGAGAGAGAGAGATAGCACTTGATAGCAACATATATCAAGTAGTAGTACATGTTTCAGACTATGTTCATTTTCGGCATCATGTTAGAGTTATATCAGTTATATCATTCATTCCTTGTCGTTATGGTTTACTATCTCCTGTTTTCGTTATTGTTCACGGTCTTATTACCATGTCTCTCAATTTTTGTTTTCCTTGATCAATCAGTAATCATTTCTCTGTTTATCAGTTCTCAGTTCTTATTGTGTTAAACTTGTTTAACCCTTACTTTATGATGCTGTACTTATTACTTTGAAAATTCTGTCCTTAGAATGACCCCTTAACTAACCTAAAGGGCCTAAAGGATATGTTTACGTTTTATCATTCATAACTACTACTGCTATAAATAAAAATAACCACGAAAATCAATGCTAAATGCTAAAAAATGTTTTTATATATATATATATATGCATCTTCATGGTATTTACATCCATAGAATGATTGGTTGATATTCATTAAATTACGATTGTTATGGCAATGATCATAGTAGTGTTTTGGTAAAGAATTGAAATCGAACAATATTACTACTGACGTATTTACTCCTTTCAACAAATGAGAAGTTTAACTCACTATATCTCCTTTCAGCATTAAATGAGATGTTGAACTCACTATATCTAAATAACCGAGCATAAAGACTACTCTAAAGTTCCAACTGTTGAAATAGCAGTTAGAGTATTGAACTGTCTCATCATTTTTGTTGTCAATATCTACTTCTTCCAACACATATTCCAAGGGAATACATTCACAACTAGTGTTAGATATAGACATTGTTAATATTAGTAATTGTAATTAACTTAATTTCTATCTGTATTATAGTCTAGTAGATAATGTAAAGTAATACTAACATTAGTAGTACTACTGGTAAAACAAAACATAGGCCGTAATGCTTTCAAGCTGACTAGAAGACAAGAGAAGAAGGTAGATATAAACATTTAGTCAAATATGTAATAAAAGATGATGAATAATAATAACCATAATCCCAGGCATAATCACAGTCAGAGTATTAGTTATAGTAGTAATAGTACTAGTCATGGTAACACGAACAGAGTATGCATCCTTTTAAAACACAAAAGAGTTATTAGCTACAGTAACAGTGGTATAAATAAGTGTTTGTGTATCTAAGACGTCATAGAACGTAGATGCTCAGCGATGCTTCGCCCTACTGTGACGTCCGATTGGCTCCAAGAGTGATATATTTTTTCTAGCGCGATGCGGAGCCTGGTACGATACAGCGTAAGGGTGGCCCCTAAATAAAGGTATTGCAGAGCACACCTGTATATATGAGGGTGGTACCATTACACCACAAAATAATCTCACTTGCATCGTATAGGACAGGTCACAAAATTTCGAAAATTTAAAGAATTCCATCCCTAACTGTGCGGGTTTTCAAATTTTGCAATTTTTTTAAACATGCAAAAAAATCCAAAATTGCCAGACCTAATGGACAGGAATTTCCAAAACATAAGGGCGAACTTATTGAACAAATTGAAGTTTTTGTTTTTGGAATTTTAGAAATGTTGGAATTTTTTTATTTTTTGAAATTTCGATAATTTTGGAAATCCGG
Organism: Symbiodinium sp. clade A Y106; assembly: GCA_003297005.1. Classification (NCBI taxonomy): domain Eukaryota; class Dinophyceae; order Suessiales; family Symbiodiniaceae; genus Symbiodinium; species Symbiodinium sp. clade A. The sequence goes on from BGNK01000609.1 coordinate 67,823, forward strand.
CAAGTTAGGGACGATAATTTAAGAATTGATTTTGGGAGGGCTGATTGTCATCCACCCGATGACAGACCATGCACTACGATTCACAAGAAAGGGCATGGTCTGTCAACGGGGGGTGGGCGACCATATATATATATATATATGTGTGTATATACATATATATATATACGTATTTACACATACACACTCATGAGTCCCTTATGCACACATGTGCAGAGCTTCGTCTGACAGATTAACTAAGTTTCGTGACATGGAGCTTGATGTCTACACACTTTGTCTGCATATGTGTCAGATGCATGCGTTTTATACGTGCATGTCTAAGAGTAACCCACATCAGAGAAGTGCAGCATCCGCACCTCTAAGCGATTTTCCAAATGTCCCAGGCGCTCGAACTTAGCACATGCTTATAGTCTCCATTGTAGTTCCCTTTTTCGGTTTAGCCAGTTTTATAGTTAGGGTCCTATAGGGCAACCCCCAAAAGGAACTACAAGGAGACATAGGTAGCCTGTGGGTTCGAACTCCCTAGCCTTCTGGCAAACACTCTAGACTCAACAAGAGAGTCAACGACAGTTCGGCAACTGAGGTGCGTAGGAAAGAAGCGTTGTTTTGCCCATCCTACAAGAGCTCGACGGCCCGAGCAACCGAAAAGGTGCCATAAGCACTCCCTAAACCCTATAACCCCTAAACCCTACAATTTCTAAATTCCTAAGCCCCTAAACCCAAAACTCTAAAACCCTAAACCCGCAGTTCTGTCGAGGCAAAGCTGCTTGCGATGGCAGCAAGGTGTCACAAGGCCATCGCACCTTCCGAGCTGTATCAAAGCATACCAGAATCAGACGCAATTCTGGCAACCCAGCCCCAAACCCTCAAGTCAAAACCCTAAACCCGAGGCAACCCAAACCCTAAACCCCCAACCCTAGACAATCCAAACCCACACGCTAAACCCTGGACCCAGAACTTGCGAAGAGGATCGACGAAGCACAGCCCATGCGTCTGGACTGCTGCCGACGGGACGAAGCACGGAGCTCAGCACCAGGGGGACGGCCCATACGGTTGATGGACAAAATCCTGCATGACCCTAAGGACCCTAAACTATGGGAATTATGGTATATTCCTTATTATGGGTAGTGCAGGATTTTGTCCATCAACCGTATGTTTGGGCTGGAAGAAAGCCTGTGGCTTCCTTTTACGTAGTAGCTGAGTAGGTAACCGTTAGCATTTTGGGGGGTTGTTTATATAATCGCACCCCAATTGAACAGGTTAACCGTTTTGGGCTAGGAAACTCCATTCTCCCGGCATCGGCCTAGTTCCCTAAATCAAGAAAGAACCTTGCAGAATAAAATGTTGCAGCTGATGAGGCATTCAAACACAGACACCCCGAAGCACAAGCCCCAAACCTTAAACCCCAAACACTAGATCGTAAACCCCGAGGAACACGCCTGATGTGTGCGAAGTGGATACCTACGACCCGTGCTACGACGAGGATCCCTATGACACTGGCCGAGGTGGGCGAACGGAAACAGAGGTTGGTTTCGGGTTCTGGGTTTAGGGATTCGGGTAGCCTAAACCCTCAACCCTTAAGAGTTCGGAGTTTAGGGCTTAGTCTGCAGTGGCTAGGGGTTTATGGAGCAGGTTGAAGGATTTCTTCTTTCGGCTTGCACAAAGGTTCTGCACGGCTTTGGCAGGGATTCTAGAGGGGTCTCGCTTGGGGGACCCAAACCTGGGCACAGACCTTCCAAAATCCCTCAATTAAGGAATATACCTTACATAAATTTTAATAGCATCCCTAATATGTTTAGGGTCTAGGATTTGCTCGCCCGGCATACTGATTGAGGCCGTCTCCGTGGTGGTCGATAGAGCTGCACCCTACTGAGTTGACACCCTGGAGCCAATTCTGGGCACAAGAACTCATCGCCGAAGAAAACCAGATTCCTAACTATCCCTAAAACTAAAACCCTAAACCTTAAACCCTAAGCGCTAAACCCCTAAACCCTGCCCCACCCCCCACCCCCCTCGCCCTGGCCGCCCCCCACAAGCCTCATGCAGAGTTTAGGGTTTAGGGTTCAGGGCTTAAAGATCTAGGCTGATACTTGTTTCGTCATAGTAGGCCATGCCGCAGAAGCACCCTTGTGGCAACAGCTCCAGGCGTCCGCTGAGAGGATCTTGCAGACCCAAATCTTCTACTATTGAATCTAGCAAGTACAAAAACTATGCCTTTAGGTTTCCGCCATATGTACACTACAAGATACCCCTCAAACCCTATTTGGCTCTATTTTGATTAAAAAAGAACACCGAGAAGTGGACCTAAGCCTCAGCTCGGCAGGACCGGGACAGTGGCCCGACACTTAGTTTCCGAGTACCGCAGCCTGGGACCGTTTGGCCAAAAGCGAGCACAAAAAGCAGGGTTTGGGGTTTAGGGTTTAGAGTATAGGGTCTTAGGGTTTTAGGGTTTAGGGTTTAGGGCTTAGGGTTTAGGGTTTAGGGGGTTTAGGGGTTTAGGGTTTAGGGTTTTAGGGCTGAGTGTCCAGGGACGGTCTGCACATTCAGTACTGCTACTACAAGACCAAAGTTTTCATAAACCCTAAACCGTTTCAAAGGCCTTTCGATATAGCGAAGGGCAGAGCATGGCCCGAAACACGGCTGGAATGATTCCACGGGAGCTGACTGGTGTGACCTGCCCAAGTAGAGATTATGGAGGTCGCTAAATGCTGAGCAGCCCTGCACCCTAAGCCCTACTGGTGTTATTCGAGGCCACGTTCGAGAGTTGAGGGCAGTCGCTGAGGTGTTCCGCTGTAATCTTACTGACAGTAACCAGGGCTACCATTGTCGTCGGGTCATATCCTTTGTTTATTCGTACTTTGGCTACTCTAGGCAGGTCTGAGTTTGGTCTTAGCGCGGTTTAGATATTTTGTCTAAGCTTCAGCCTTCACAAAAAGAATAGTATTGGTAAGAGTCATGATATTAGTTGCAGTATGAGTAATATTAGTTGTAGTTGTCGTAGTAGTATGTAGTGGTAGTACTGGATCAGGTCGCTTAGTAACTCGGGTTAGAAGTACCTGAACTGGAGTTATAAACAAGCAAATAAAGCGGCCGCAGCTACCTTACTTACAAGCCCTCATGGCACTGCGTCCCATGTTTCTTGCAGTACCAGCCCGGCCTATAACCCAAAAGCGGAACCACAGTGCAGACTATGGGTAAAGTTCTAAAGTCTGAGCTGGAGGGTCCAAATCTCCCCGCTGCGAAGCCACTTGCGCGCCATCAGGGAGTCAGAGAGTACTGCATAGGCTTGCAAGTAGCGTTCATCAAGACCTAATAATCATATACTCTCCGAATATAAACCTACATAACTACTATCCTAAACCCAAGTAGCTGATTGTTGGGTCCTTTGGACCCTTGGGGTTAGTTGTGGTTACAAGCCTTCAGAGTTATACGGTTTCGTATTCACGGCTGGGCAGGGTGATAGGTAGGCTTACCAGAACCTGAGCTACGTGTGCCTATAGCCTACGTCGCAGTTCCTGCTTTGCTTCGCCAGTTTAGAAGACCGAACGAACCAACAGAACGAATAACCATGGAGATCTTATGTAAGCCTCCTAACCCCAGACCCAAAGCACTGAGTGTGTATATATATATATATATATATATATCGGAGATCTTAAGCCTCCTAACCCTAGACTCAACGCACTATCTAGAGCTGAAGCCCTCTAGGAACTGTAACCTTAAACCCTGACCCGAGACCGAAGCCCTGTGAATGCAGAATCCCTACGCTCTGTAGACCCTGTGCCCTACTGTTGATGGACAAAATCCTGCATTACCCACTATAAGGAATCTGCCATAATTCCCATAGTTTAGGGTCCTTAGGGTAATGCAGGATTTTGTCCATCAACCGTATGAACGCAGAACTAAGGCCTGAAGACTAAGCCCCAAGCCCTGCTATTCACCCTAAACCCTAAACCCTAAAACCCTAAACCCTAAACCCCAAACCCCTAAACCCCTCAACCTTAAACCCTAAACCCCTAAACCCCTCAACCCCTAAACCTTAAACCCTAAACCCCTAAACCCCAAACCCCTAAACCCCTCAACCCTAAACCCCTAAACGTACGAAGCTCGGAGCAGGACCCACATAGCCCGGGCCTTGACGTGCACAGCTCAGCCTCAGGCTGCAGAGATGGTCCTGAGGTTTGGGCCTGGAGCCGATACTAAGCTGCCTTTTTAGGGGTTCCTTATTCTGATATACTTATATAAGTCCTTAAAAAGGTAGGTTATAAAGGGTCCAGGTAGGGTTTTAGGGCTTTGGGTTTGGGGTTTTGGGTTTGCTGTTCAGGGTTTTGGTTGTAGGATTAAGGGTTGAACTAGGGCTTAATTTAGTGTTTCGGGTTAAGGGCTTACATGTGGTCTAGGTTCAGGGGTTTCTAGGGTTTTGGTTGTTGGGTTTGGGTCCGGGTTGGAGGTTTGAGGAGGCATTTTGGTGGTTTGTACGGGTTTAGGTTTTGGGACTCCTGTGCTGGACGGGGATTGGTGTCTATGTTGGAAAGGTTAAGATATGCAACAGGGCCTGAGTACAGGAGTCTTGAATTATAGTGCGTCGAAGGAGTTTCAGGAGACGTTATATGCCAGGTTTTCAGCTCATCTAGGAATACAGCAGTGCAGCAATATACAGGTACATGTCACAGCAGAACTTCGAAAGCCCCGAATCAACCTAAGCCTAAACCCTATACCCCAAAAAGGAACTAGTGTAGGGGTCTTAATAGTTTTAATAGGTTCTGATTCCCATTATACTATATTTATAATATGGACCCCCCAAGAAATATAGTATAGGTAATTATTATAGTTATTAAGGCCCCTATATTACCATGGAGACTATAGGTAGAACAGAAAAGATGAGCAGCCGCAAAACATCCAACCACCCCCTTGTCTGGGTTAGGGGTTTAGGGGTTTAGGGTTTAGGGGTTTAGGGTTTAGGGTAAAAAACTATCCTACTATGTTCTCAAGGTTATGGTGCATAAGGTTTACAGGTGCCGAGGCCTCCTTCATGGTTTCGGGTAGCTCAGGGCTTAGGGTTTGGGTAGCTTAGAACTTTGGGTTTAGGATGATGCATGATTTTGTACAGCCGTATCAGTAGCAACTTACCGCTGGAAGGATGTTAAAATCAGATCATGTCTTTTGCACCGCGCACCGCTCTTCGCAAGCTTTTGCTGCAGACGACAGCATCACCTCTATACGAGTCCCTATCTAGTGCCTCTGCCTTTCTTCACAGGTCGGGAAATTGTGACCACGGCCGAAGATCAAAGATCCTGCACCTTGCTCACCTAATTAAGCTTCATGAAGCTTTCTTACAAGCCCGCAGCCCTCGAACTTATACGTCGCACCTCATGGCTTTTGAATACGGTCAAGGGCCGCCGAAATTAGAAGTACCGAGTGGAGCACTGTTTCTTGCGGATCGCCATGTCCGCTGATGCTTGGGCCGCCAGGACCCGGTTTAGGGTTTATGGGTGCTCGGGGGGTGCTGCAGGGTTCGGTGAGGGTTCTTCCTTTGGGAGTGGTTTATACTTCTAGGAATGATAAAGTTTTCATGCTTCAGCTTTCTCAGGAGCTTTCGGGTTCTGGGTTTAGGATGTAGGATTTTAGGGGTTTACGGTTTAGGTTTAGGCTTCTGACGCTGATCAACTATATGACTTCGACAATCATGAGTATCACGATGGTCGTTCTTACGGCCACGATGCTAGCGAATGCTAGTGACAGTGAAGCAAAGTACGACACACTGAACTGTCATAGCCAGGGTCAGCAGTCTGTAACCTTTCACCCTGAACCCCTTACCAGTCGGAAGCCCGAATTTACTGGTGAGGGTCCACGTACCTAAATACGGCTGATGGACAAAATCCTGCACTACCCATAATAAGGAATATACCATAATTCTCATAGTTTAGGGTACTTAAAGTAATGCAGGATTTTGTCCATCAACAGTAGTATATACTTTGACCCCAAAGTATCTATATATATATAGTGTGTGGTGTTGCCCACCCACCCCTCCCCCAATGGGTATCCACCCTTATACCCACACATTTTGATTCTGCCGGCCACTCTATAGGGACTACTTTAAGGCCCATGTACATACTGTTTGAGTACATGGACCCTTATAGGGAACCGCAACATGATTACATTTTCCCTGCTTGGAGGTCCATGGGTAGTGATATGTAGGGTTATAGGTCGGATAACTATAGTTTACCCATATTAGGGGACTTTTAACCCCACTTATAGCTACCCATGAACCTCTAAGTGAGAGGCACCTGGCAGCCGTTGCCGCCATCAGCGGAGCTGGCGCGGCTGCGGCGTTCTTGTGCCTTGTACGCCTTAATTCACGGTTCAGGACGAACCCTAAACCCTAAACCGGGTTCAGGGACTGGGGTTTAGGATTTTGGGTTTAGGCAGGGTTTAGGTTTTAGGGTGTCAGGTTTCAGGGACTTTTCAGAATCACCAAGCCCGAAATCCCTGAACTCTATAACTTTCAGGCAACCACAAAGTGAAGTACACGCTGATGCCCTCTAAGCTTTATCCCGGCCACTGCCTTGACTACTGTGGCTAGTGGGATTTATCAGCGGGCTTCGGTAGTTCAAGGCAGGGCCATATTCCCACATGCAGCTTCTTCCAGCAGGCTGGGACGCTGGTCGGCACAGGTTGAAGCGGCAGCTAAGGAGGCAAGCACAGAGTGCTTAGGTTACCAGCGCTTGAGGTTTAATTAGGGGCAATCGGGCTCTTATATGATGTTGGTATATTCTAAGGGCTATGTTCCACTAAGGTATGCATTAGTTCAACAAGACAATCCGTGTCAAAGTTGCTGTTCCTTTTTTCAAGTTGGCTTACAAAAATTAAAACCACTCCGAGAAAGACCCTGCAGTTTGCCTCAGTATAACCTATCCGTGTAAATTGTCATTGCAAGAGGATTTTTCTTCAAACCCTATACTACTGCTGATGGACAAAATCCTGCATTACCCATTATAAGGAATATACCATAATTCCCATAGTTTAGGGTCCTTAGGGTCATGCAGGATTTTGTCCATCAACCGTACCACAGGACCCAACCGATACCCTAGTGAACCAGTGAAACTCCTCTAGAAGCCTACAGACCTGAAATCAGCCGAAACCCCACACCCCAAAGTCTCTGACCGTCAAAGTCTTCCCCAAAGGGTCCAAAGCACCAATATAGTAGAATGTAGGGTTTCTATAATAGGAATTGCTAAACTGATTTGGGCAAGTATCCCCCACAACAATACCTAGGATCCTTTGGGTTCGTGAACCTTGTAGATGGAGGAGGCCCTGAGCCGGCTACCGAGCTCTCATTCCCATTACAGTTGGTACACAGTGCAGTCCCTCCAGATTTCTTCAACGAAAAATAGGATCCAAATTCCTTGAACGAAACTAGGATCGCTTCGAACATCCTATAAGTCAATATCTGTGGCCCGGTACGGAAAGCCAGGCAGCCCAGTCAAAACTGGTCGACGAGCCGGCAGAGACTTTGCCCAACCATCTCCTCTGCAGTAGGTAGCGTAGATTCTAGGGTTTAGGGTTTACCTTAACCCTGAATAATTAACCTAAACTTTTTCGGGTTCCTTAGGATGATTTCCTTATATAAGTCCTTGAAAAGGTGAGGTAGGGTTTAGGGATAGTTTTTGTTGTAGGTTTCTTGCCCCCCTTAACCCCAAGACCACAATCCTTGATTCGCTCAGATGTTTGTTCTTGCAGGTTGCAGTGCTTGAGTTCGACGTAGGCCCCTGACGAACAAGCCACCCTTTCTGTGAGCTTGGCTGTGCTTTGTTGCTATAGGCTGTACCTTAGCCTACCATATCCTACTTGTTGCTAATAAGCCCTGATACTGCAGCTTAAAAGGAGAGTTCTTCCATAGATTAAGGTGGAGATCCGCCTTGAGCAAGCCGTAGGCAAGGGACCCGGGAGTGAGACGTTTAGGGGTTGGATCCAACTGTTCGGTATCTACATCAGGGCGATCAATGGAATCCCCAATCCCCTATACCCCAAAGCATCCAAACATCTTTCGGAAGCTGCAAAGTCCACACACCCAAAGCAGCTCGAGCACTGCATCAAGATGGAAGGTTTCGGTTTAGCGATCAGACCACAGGGTTTAGAGTTTAGGGTTTAGGGTTTAGAGTTTAGGGTTTAGGGTTTAGAGTTTAGAGCTTTGCTTACTGAGAATGTTGGGGCTGGCTGTTGCACGGTTGTCCTCATGGAGTACCTCCTTTAACTGTAGCTGTACCTGTGTGGTTCTACTTCTGAGTCTGGGACGCTTCTTTCATTAGGCGTATGCTCAATACCTCGACAGCCTCAGAGCACTTACTGCTTAAACTCCTTAGTTCTCAGTAGGGAATGGGGAATGGATCCCTATGATAGTGCAATATGGGGGTTTCCGAAAATAGGGGACCCTAATTATAGTACCCTAAATAGTAGGATCCTTATTATAAGGACCCCAAACTAAGGTACCCCTAATTTTCGGAAACTCCCATATAGTAGCCCTTATGAGCATTCCCTACTAAAATCCAAGGAGGAAGTGATGTTAGGGGTCCAGGGCAGAGGATGAGCATGAACTTGCTTCAGATGACTGGGAGCAGGGTTTAAGATTTAGGGTTTAAGGTTTAGGGTTTAAGACTTACGTAAGGTTTTGGGTTCAGTGTGTTCCGGGTCTAGGGTTCATCGGATGATTGGAACAGACAGGAAGCAGCAAATCAAGCAGTCGACTCGCACCTACCCATGTGAAGTATTCGGGTGAGTGTCTATACGGATCTGAATATTGATGAGTGATGTGTGTAAATCTTGATTATTATGGGGATGCGAGTAAGAGACATCCAAGCCACACTTGCATCCAGATGTATTGAGAAAATCTGAAAAGCTCGAGCACACTATTTCCTACCATACGCATGATCTAGTAAGCGAAGCAGGGGAAGGAGAGAGAGAGAGAGGGATATATATATATATATATGCGTGTATGTATGTATGTATGTATGTATGTATGTATGTATGGATGTATGTATGCACGTAGGTATGTATGGTTCTGTATATGTATATGTATGTATAAATTAAAATTCACCTGCGTGCAAACCGGCGAGCAGATCATGCACGTGCACAAGCAAACAGGTACCCACACGCATGCACGCATGCACGCATGCGCATATGCACGCACGCGTTTATACATACACCACAATAGGCACATGCTTACAGCTCTGCATATGACTAGGTGCCTGCAGCAATGCAGCAACGTGATTGCAAACTCAGCTCAGCCCTTCTAGCTCAAGAGTAGACAGTACGGATGGCAGCTCAGCCCGGATTTTGCAGCAAATATCCACATGCCGAGCCTCGTCGCCTGAATACGAGACTCGAAGCTTTACTCGACCTACCGGTGCCTTGAATAGAGATGTTTTCGGTTTGGGGTTCAGGGTGTGGGGCTTGGGGGTTTTTATGTTTAAACCCCTTATGAGCCTTACATCCCGCAACGACAAAGCGTAACTCCCAATCCCTGAGGTAGAGCCGCGACAGGCTCAGTTGAATAACTTCAAAGCACAGTGGTCTGCCGAAGCCGGGTGCTTCCAATGCGTTCAGACCCATGTCGCCCGCACCCCCAATGCGGACCTAAACGAGTTGCAGGGCTTTGCTGAGAAGGCGTTCAGCGACGGGAAGATTACCGAGGAGGTGTACAGGCAGTTCTGCCAGCGGATCCGGCCGCCAGTTCCTATGCAGTAGACTTTGCTTTGTCTTGGGCTCATTGGCAATACTTGAATTCTGGCCCAGCCGAAGCATGAAACCCCACAAGCGACAAGCCCTAAGCATTCCTAAGACACATACTACGCAAGGACATATTTGTCTATGACCACACCCCATTGCAGGAACTAATAACCCAGTCACAACAGCGGCCAACTACGAAGATGAGTCCAGGGAGGGTGTGGGTCTGTTACCCTAAGGGTGCAAAGGACTTAATAATTAGGTACTCGGGTTTGGGATAGTAGTTATGTAGGTTACTATTTTTGAGAGTATATGATAATTGGGTACTTGGACCCTTAGGGTTATTCAAGGAAAAGATAAGGGAACCGCCATGCTTTTCTCTTCGTTAAACAAACCACGACATCCGCGAATGAACTCACCACGTCTGCCATGAACAAATGAGCTACAACTGTGGTTTTGTGCACTAATTTAATTGCATACATAATGTATGTATGGGTTTATGTATTTTGTATGTAGTATATGTCGATGTATATGTCTGTACATGTATATGTGTATGTTCATGCATATGTGTATGCATGCATGTCTGTACATATGTATGTACACACGTTACCATACATATTTGTTTATTCATTCATTCGTTCATCCATGTATTAGTGCATGGTTTTTACTTATTTGTTTGCTCGTTTATGTTCATCAGTCCGAATCAGTCCTTAGCCTGAACACCGTGTAAGCCCTACACCATACACCCCTAAACCCTAGAGTAGCCCAGGTGCCTTTAAAATGGTACATTGGGTACCCTGGGTACATCATACACCCTTGAACTGGCCCATGCTGCGCAAGGCCCACTGCTGGCCGCAAACGAAATCGAAGTGCCTCGCCCGCGAGACCTCAGTCATCGGCAGCGACAGCGGAGGCAGAAGAGAAGTAAAAGTGTACGGTCCTGATGAGTTAAGTCACGATAGTATGATTCAGATTCTACTTTCTTCGGGCGCAATTCCGTGTCATCGGAGTGTTGCAGGCTTCAGGTTTTGGGGGTTCCCTTAAGGCAGCAAGGGCTAAGAAGGGAGAGCGCGCCCCTAATTCTTCGAGGCCTCACTGTGGTTGTTTTCACTCATTTTCGGGACAAGTGGTTTAGTGCCGATGGTACCCACCTATGGGTGCCAGGTGCTGAGGACCTTGGGATTTTAAGGGTGTGGGTTTTGATGGCTTCCACGGCTTGTGGGCTATGCACTGCGTTCGGAGGTTTGGGTTCAGGGGAATCTCAGCATTGTGTTGTTGCGGTGTTGTTGTGGGCCAGGGCCCGAAATATCCACCAAGAAGCCTGGAACAGCTTGGAGCATTTCCGGATTGGGTCCAAGTTCTGTAGTATTGGGGTATTGGACTCCCTTTGCTCGTGCATCCGGGTTTAGGGTTTTGGGGTTTAGGGTTTATCGGCTGGGTGAGGGTATGCTCAGGCGAAAGGACCCGCGCAAGGATCCCACGAGGCACCATGATGGCACAAGCCGTGCTAGCCCTTGTCAGGTCATGATCAGTATCGCAAACCATTACAGTCGCCATCATCATCAAACTTATCATTATCACCATCGCGATCTGGGCATCTTGCAAAAGTATCGTGTCGCACCCTACCCGGAAGCACAGACGCAAGAAGGCAACCTTCTTTTCCCGCCCAAAGGCTTGAAGCTCTTTAAGTATCGAGATCATCGTCGTCGCCATCGTCATCCTCCTAGCTGTCACCATCACCATCAGTATCATCATCAAATCATCATCAGTGTCTGAGTATTCCTGCTCCTCGTCCTCATCGTCATCATGGTACTGCTACGAGTAGTAGTGGTGGTAGTAATAGGAGGATCAGCAGCAGCAACCCTCGACATGATCATGGATGACAGTGCATTCCCCGAAGGGTCCAAGTAGTCCTGATTTATGGTTTTTGATACCTCAAAAGCCCTAAAGTAGTCCTTATTTATGGTTCTTGATACCTCAAAAGGCTCTAAAGTAGTGTAGTCCTTGTTGAGTACTGGGACACCCCCGGTTCATTATGCACGAGGCGCAGCCGGTGAACGAGCCACAGCAGGGGATTCCTCCAGTGCGCGAGGCGCACGGAAGCCAGGGATATAGGGTTAGGAGGATCTAGGGTTTAGGGTTGGGGGCCTAGGGTTTTAAAGCGTAGATCTACGGATCTTAGAGGCACAAAGCAAAGGGGCAGGTGTTCATTCCATCTTTCCATTCTCCTATTGCCCCCTCTCCCCTCCTCTCTGGCCTTGTTCGACAACCATAAGGGTCCAGGTACCCAAATAGTATATATTTCGGCTCCAAGTACCTATGTAGAGATTACTATAAGGTCAAGGTATGTACTATTGGGGGTACATGGATCCTAGTAGTATATACTTTAGCCACAAAGTACCTATATAGAGACTACTTTTAGGCTTAAGTATAATCTGCTGAAGCTAGAGAGTCACAGCCCCTTTGGGTTGGAAGTTCCCTTCAGCCACTGCACTGCAGTCATCTTGAGGCAAGGTATGGCTACGATTGAGCAGAGCTGCTTCACTCCTCACAGGTCCTCGCTGTTTTAATCATGCAGCACGCCCTGAACCCTAAACCCTCTAAGGCCTTATGCGACCCGATGCCTCAGGCTTAACGGCGCTTTCTGAAGGTTTATATCAAAGGGCTCCACGGGTGGGATGAAAGTAGGTGAGTAATCCCACAATAAAGAGCCCTTGTATAAGAGATCTCTAATCCTAGCTACCTTCATCCCGCCTTTCGAGGCCTCCAAGTATAGCCTGCAACCCCAATCCGAAAGCCCTAAACCCTAAACCCTAAACCGCAAAACGCTAATCCTAAAGCTGCTAAGCCCTGAAGCCCTCAACATCTAAAGCCCTTGGAGCCCGAGCATCCAAAACCATGAGCCTTCAGTTCAAAACCCTGAACCTTAACTCCCTAAACCCTAAACCCTAAACCCTGGACCTTAACGGTTAAGGGTTTAGGGACCTTAGTTTCAATCACAGGAGCTTCAAGACGACTTTGGCTTTGAAGTTGGCGAAGAAGTCGCAATCACTGGCTGCTTGAAAGATTTTTACTAGGCTGTATCGGAGTGCCAACACAAGCCTGCCTTCCTAGTATAACATGACTCAGAACAACAGAGGCCAGAACCAAGGGCTTGCGATCATAGAAGGACGAGTTAGGGTTGGTGGATTGCAGAGTTTGTTGTTGGATTGATGTTTCGGGCCGGGTTTCAGGGTTGGCACTATATGTGGAGTGTGCCAATCTGTATGCATGCCGTGAGAATGCACGTCAGTTTGTCCGTGGGTGTACATACCAGGTTGTCCGTGCATGCAGATGAGAGATGTGTGTGTGTGAGAGAGAGAGGCAGAGAGAGAGAGAGAGGCAGACGTAGGCCATGTTCGGGTTTTCCTAGGTCGTAAGCTTGGACGTACCAGGTCTTGAAAAGTCTCCACAATTCAACGGCGTCATCGGAGAGCTGCTGACTTATGATCAGACTGGCGACAGATGGGAGGCTCGAGATGCTCCTTCACCCTGTAATTAAGTGTAAGTAACTGGGCTTTGGAGTATCATACTTTAAAACTTTTTTTCTTAAAGGAACCCTTATGAAATAAAAGTTTATACTTTTTTCTCCCTGGTTACTTAAAAGCCCAGTTTAAGTGTATTCAAGGTACCCTCTCTGAGCGAGGTAAGAGGGTGATGACATGGGGTTGCCTTATGGGGTCCTTGTCAATAGGCTGTTTTTCTTCACGACTGTTTATTAGCCGTCCCCTTCAGTTTGAGGGTGGAAGCATTGATGATGTAGTCGACATTCAGAGCTTCGGTTTAGGGTTTAATGGGCAAGGGTCAAGGGTTCACGGTTTCAGAGTTAAGGGTTCATTGTTTAGCTTAAAGTAACCCGGTCAGAGAGTTGGCCAGAGAACTAGCCAGCTTTTCAAGCACCTGCCCTAGAAACCCCTCGGAAACCCTGATCTCCGAACCCTCGAACCCTAAACCCGGAAACTGCAGTAAACCCGTAAGCCTCGTAATTCTAAACCCCAAACTCCACACCTTCAGCCCTTAACTCAAGCTCTAAAGCCCAGTCCTGAAAACCGCACACCCACAACGCCGAAAACCTGAACCCAAATGCCGGCATTGCTTTGAACTGGGACCCCGCCCAAGAGAATCCTGGCCGGGATCTATGATGTTTTCTTATACTGTAAACTATGCTATACTATGTGGTATGATATTACCACGTTATACCGCAGGATACTCTATTGTATCATCCATACAGGGCACCTTCGTTTTGGGATTCTGTGCAGGTCAAGCTCCTCAACTACCAGGAGACACAGGGGCGTTTCTTAAGACTTGGTTGTTCAAGGGCTTGTAACCCTAAGGCTCAAAATGGCCCAAAAGCCTTAATATATGAGTCCTTAGAGCCTTAGGGTAAGGATTTCCCTAACCATACTCGAATTTTTTAAGAGTAAACACGCTTTGGGTTCCTTCAACTTCTGTGTAGTAGGTATCCTACGGTTTAGGCCTGGGCTTCCCCTACCGTTCTGCAATACCGGAACATGGCGTCATGGGGCACGGAGGAGCAGGACAAGAGAGTCGACAAGACGTTGGCAATCAAGCCCACCAACCTCTGCTTGCGGCAGGCAAACGGGCCTTTCAGAACAAAGACAGTTCTCTAAATGAAGGTCCCCTTTTTAGATCCGCAAAATAATACGGCACCCTTAAAAAAAGACCCGAAAAAGGGACCCTACTTCAGAGAACTATCCGCAAAGTAACCCGCATGCCCTCACAAGGCGAAATGAGCCTTGGCGAAACAGAGCCTGCAGAAGGTACAGCAAGTCAGTTAGAACCAGAGAAGCCTCTGCATACACCCTAAAGCGATGGAGTCTTCAACTTCAGTCGGAAGGCGGATCAAAAGAGTTAGTTGAAAGATTTGTTTCCTTGGGTCTTAGTAGGCAATGGGGGGGATGGATCCCTATGATACACAGGCGGATTGGCAATCGAAAGGGCTTTCCCTAAGTGCCGAAACCGAAGCCCCACACGAAAGAGCTTCCCCAAAGTGCTGAAACGAAGCCTTTCACCAAAAGTCTTCCAGACCTGGAGCCAAAGGTCCGGTCGGCCCCTTAAGGGTAACATAATAACGGGGTTGCACCTTAAGACTTGTGCCCCTACTTGGCAGCAGAGTTGGGTTGTAGCTTTCATGGACACAGTACACCGGAAGCAGCGCTGTTATTGTCATGGCTCCCCGTTGCGACAACTAGTATGGATTGCAGGGACTTGCCTGGTGGAGTTTCCAACCAAAAGCCGTGGATGTGGGGTTTGGGTGGTGGGCGTTACAAAATATGCATTTTTCGGTTTCCTCCCTTACAGGGCTATCCGACAGTAGGCGTTGCAAAATACGCCGTTTGTCGTATCAAGTGTTTTGCTCCCAGAAGGGGCTATCTGACGGTGGGCGTTACAAAATACGCCGTATTTCGTAACACGNNNCAAGTGTTTTGCTCCCAGAAGGGGCTATCTGACGGTGGGCGTTACAAAATACGCCGTATTTCGTAACACGTGTTTCCTCCCAGAAGGGGCTATCTGATGGTGGGCGTTACAAAATACGCAGTTTTTCGTAACAAGTGTTTCCTCAGCCGACAGAATCCCATTAAGTTCAAGCTGTTACGGAATTCGTGGTTTATCCTAGTGTGTGCCCTCTGGCCCCCTGTGGCAGTGTAACCGGCACTCTTGTGGAGTGGCAAAGCTTGAAGCAGCGGTTACTCTTCATTTGGGGGTCTGGGGTCGGCGTTACAAAATACGCCGTATTNGTGGCAAAGCTTGAA
The DNA here is from genome assembly GCA_003297005.1 of Symbiodinium sp. clade A Y106. Lineage (NCBI taxonomy): Eukaryota > Dinophyceae > Suessiales > Symbiodiniaceae > Symbiodinium > Symbiodinium sp. clade A. The sequence goes on from BGNK01000609.1 coordinate 83,353, forward strand.
GCAGCGGTTACTCTTCATTTGGGGGTCTGGGGTCGGCGTTACAAAATACGCCGTATTTTGTAACAGGGGCTGCCTCCCAACCCGGTTTTGTGATAATTTGCGTTTGCACTTAGCAATTTAAGTTTTGGTTTTTCTGTGTTTGATCCCTTTGTGCTGCTGCCACATGCAGCCCAACAGTTTTTGAAACGCTCTTCAAAATTCCAACAGCCCCTTTACGCGAACCTTCATACTTTCAACAAATATGCTCTCCGCTGCACACTCGAACCTTTCTGCAAGGCAGCTTCCTTTCCAGTTTTCATGAGCTAAGNCAACAGCCCCTTTACGCGAACCTTCATACTTTCAACAAATATGCTCTCCGCTGCACACTCGAACCTTTCTGCAAGGCAGCTTCCTTTCCAGTTTTCATGAGCTAAGGCTTCGGGTTTCTGGTTGAAATCGAAACGCAACTCCCCTGGGCCCCAGTAATGCGCAGCCCCGTAATACTATTTTCTGGGGGTTCCTTAGAATAACTATAGTATAATGAGCCCGAAAACCCTGTCCTAATTATTAAAGCCCCAAAAATTAGAAGCTTTAGGATTTAGGAATTTAGGGTTCAAGGGTTTTGGGTTTAAGGGTTCAGTGTTCAAGGGTGCAGGGCACAGGGTTAGGATTTGTGTAGGGGTTCAGACATGGCTTTGGATTTTAGTGTTTGGGGTTGGCGTTCAGGGTTATCAGTGTAAAACCCAACAAGTGTCATAGAACCAGCCTCTTATAGGTTTGGGTTCTGGGTTAACCCTAAACCCAAAACCCTGAAAACAACACCTTGCAGTAGGACCTTATAGATTGGTGCTCTAGAAGCCGAAATAAGTACTAAAAATAGTCCTTAGGGTTCCTTAGTCCTTAGGGTTCCTTAGTCCTTAGGGTTCCTTAGTCCTTAGGGTTCCTTGGTCCTTAGGGTTCCTTAGTCCTTAGGGTTCCTTAGTCCTTAGGGTTCCTTAGTCCTTAGGGTTCCTTAGTCCTTAGGGTTCCTTATGATATTTATACAGCAAAAGAGCCCGAAGACCCTATTCTAATTGTTAAGGCCCCAACATTTATACCTGTAGCATGACGCTTAAAGGAACCCCCTTAAAAACCCTTCAAGGATCCCGCGAACGGAACCCTTTAGAGGAACCCCTCGTCAAATTCCCTAAACCCTAAACCCTAAGGCCCTGCCAGCAGGTCGAAGCGGCTCCAACGCCGGAAGCTCCTCTGCTCCGGATGCCAGAGCCTGGTCACTGTTAACAGGGTCCCCCTTAAACCCTAAGGGTCCAAAGGACCCAATAATCAGGTACTTGGGTTTAGGATAGTAGTTATGTAGCTCAATATTTAGGAGAGTATATGATTATTAGTTACTTGGACCCTTAGGGAAAGGGCACTGCAGGGGTCTATAATTTAGGATCCCCTCTGAGGGATTTTGGGTTCGGGGGTTTAGGGTTCTGTGTTTGGGTTGAGTACTTAGGCTTCTGGCTGCGTCAGGGTTCAAGGGTTTAGTGTTTAGGGATTCAGGATTTAGGGTGTAGGGGTTGACGTCGCAATCCTTTCCTTAGCGGTGTAGCTACGGACATATCTTTTTGTTGTGGGTTAAGGCTTTTGCCTAAGCACTTGTCGGCTTGGGGTCGTAGTTGGTATCGAAACCACAGTTGCTGAATTGATCTCCTTGACTTGGGTCCGATCTCGGACGCCCTGAATCCTAAACATCCCTCGGGTTCCAGTTACCTGAATAGTCGGTTGCTGGGTCATATATTACGGAGTTTCCGAAAATGGGGGGACCCTTATATAGTACCCTAAATAGTAGGATCCCTATTTTAAGGACCCCAACAGAAGGTAGCCCTAATTTGCGGAAACTCCCATTTGAGTAACTCGAGCCGTAGGCCATTTCAACCCCGGAGATTGGACCCTGGGCCTATAACCCAAAAATAGTAGGATTCATATAAGGAACCCTAACTTTAAAGGCCCAAGGTTTCTTAGTCAGGTTCCTACATTATTATAGTACCCATACCTATAGATCCCTTAAAGGAACCCTTATAGACCCCCTTAAAGGAACCCCAATAAAGGCCATGCCCTTGTAATTCTAGTCTGCCCCAGCTTGTTTTTAGGTGCCGCAGTGTGGAAACCCGTGGTGTGTACCACCTTCGAGTCGCAAGGCGCCTCCACAGTTTTACAGCGAATCCCAGAAAGTTGCCTGAACCCTAAACCCTGAGTAGTAGGTTACTAACCATACTACGTAACCCAGTAGCCCAATATTTTAGAGGAGAAGCCGGAAAGTTGGAACATGGGTTTTGGAGATTTCGTGCTTTTTTATCCCCTCATACTTTACCTTAAGGGCATGAGGAGAATGATGTTCCAACTTTCTGGCTTCTACTCTAGTTGTAAACGGGTTTTGTTCAAGAGGTGTTTGGAAGAACCTATAGTCTCCATAGTAGTTCCTTTTTGTGGTTACTGATTAGGATCCTAAGTATAATCTTGTTAGACCAAAAACCGATACCACATTGGATACTGCAACAATCAAGCTTTGCAAGTGCAGGAAGGTTTTCAAGATTTCCGTGATCGGCTAGGGGCTTTGCATCTGCAGCTGTCAGAAGGATCGATTTTGAGGCAAGGGGTCCGGGTTCCATGTTTTTGCAAGTTCGAAAATACAAACATTAATGTTAATGTGTGTCGATGTTACAAAAAATCGCAGCTCCTGCATGACAAAGGACAAGGGATGCGAGATGCTGGAGCAGTACAGAGCGGAGATGGGAGAAGGATTTACCAAGGAAGCAAAGAAACGCCTTTTCGACAAGTGGTATCCTGGCCGTCGCACAGGTACGTCGCACAGGTACAGGCACCTGTTTCACTCATGGTTTCGATCCATGGAAATTGAAGCTGAGTACAAGAAAGACGGCAACGTGTTCTATCACCCGGATCTACTTATAGGCGTAGGTTCGCACGCGAAAGTTTACCTTGGCATCGTCCCCTCTGATGGCCGGGAAGTGGCTATCAAAGTCTATAGGGACAGGACGGGCTCGGAGCATTTCAGCAAAGAGGTCAGAGCCATGAAAGAGAATGCTGCCGTCTTTGGCATCATGCAGTACATCACGTCCTTCGAGCAAAGCAAGGTCTGGTATGAGGAGCGCAGGTCCACGAAGCGCCGGCGAGAGGAGCGAGTCCAGGTGGTGATTCTGGAGCTGATGGAAGGGACGCTTCAGGAGGCGCGAGAAGCATGACGAGTCACAAGTTTTATCGTATAGGAATAAGAAATTCTTGCAATGCTGACCTAGATTTGCATCTATCCATCTATATCTATCTATCGGCCGATCTATCTATCTGTCCATCAATATAACTAACAACCTATCGATCGATCGCAGTATCTACCTTGCAATCCACACCACAACGAATTGTTTTTTGTTGTTTTAGTTATGTCCATGCTTCCAAAGCCTCGGAGGCAATGACGACCTGGGCAGATCTGCATGCTGGGCGACACCTGGACGTGGTTTGCTCCGTGTCGCGCAGCCTCCTCGACATCCTAAGCCGCTTAAACCCGGTGGGTGATCAAGGGTATGTGCATCGAGATATCAATCCGGACAACATCATGATCGACTGCAAAGGCAATATACGGTTGTCCGATTTCGGCATTGCCCGGGCTCTGCACGAGGATGAAGCACAGCTGTTTAGTCCAACATGCGGCAGTTGCCCGCAGTTCACCCCACCGGAGGTGCTTTATGCGACTCTTCACAAGACCAATGACCTGTATTCTGTTGGCCGTGTGATGATTGCCATGATGCTGAAGGATTCAAGTCTCTCCAGCATGGGGGACCGGAAGCTTGACCTAGAGAAGCTGCCGGCACAGTGGCCCTGGTACAAGAGGCTGGTCTTGCATAGTACTCATAGGTACGAAACGAGTAATCATGCCAGTTCTGTCGCACATAGGTTCCTGTCAATCTCATTTCCTCGTCTGAAACCCTGTGCCGTATTTGTCTCCAAGTGGCACCCGTGAAGGCACGCCTTCGTTCGACTAGTCGAAGCTCTGACGCACCGCGACAAACAATGCCGGGCGTATTCCGACAAGCTGCAGGATGTATCACGGCTCTACCAGGCCGACCACCGACCACTACTCATCGCATGAATACTCGCTCCCACTTTTCCTACGCCTGTTTCTTCTTCTGCGACTGTTGCTACTTCTGTTGCTGCTGCTGCTGCTGATGCCTCAACTACAATTGATGCTGGTTGCTACTGCTATACGACAACTACAATATTACTACGGCTGCTACTCTGCTACTACTCTACTTCTACTCTACTATACTACTACTACTACTACCACCACCACCACCACCACCACTACTGCTACTACCACCACCACCACCACCACGACTACTACTACTTCTTCTTCTTGACAACTACTACTGCTACTATGTACTACTGCTACTGTTTACCACTTACTACTTAATACGGACTACTTACTACTTACTACCTACTCTAACTACTACTACCACCACCGCCACCACCACCACCANGTCCTCAGGCAAAGGCCGTGTTCAAGGCCCTGTAGGCTTTCAGGGAAGCATCCAGCATCGCGACACCGCGATTCACACGCTGCCGCCACCACCACTGCAACGACCACTAATGCTACTGCTGCTGCTTGGCCTCTGGCTACTCTACTGCTACTACTACTGCTGCTACTCCGACAAATGTTACGGCGACCACGACGACAACAACAACAACAACAACAGCAGCGTCGACGAGGACGACAACGGCAACAGCAAGAACAATAACGACGACAACCACAGCAGCAGCAGCAACGGCAGCAAAACCAACAGCAACAACAGCAACAGCAACACAGCAACACAGCAACACAGCAACACAGCAACACAGCAAAACAGCAACACAGCAACACAGCAACACAGCAACAGCAACCGCAACCGCAACAGCAACAGCAACAGCACCAGCAGCAGCAGCAGCAACAACAACAACAGCGTCGACGACGACGACCACGGCAACAGCAAGAACAACATCGACGACAATGACAGCCACAACCGCAACCACAACCACAACAACAGCAACACAAACAGCAACAACCACAACCGCAACAACGACAACAACTAGGACAACAAAACAAAACAAAAACAACCACCACCACCACCACCACCAGCAGCAGCAGCAGCAGCAGCTGCAGCAGCAGCAGCAGCAGCGACGACGCGACCACAACCACAATAGCAGCAACACGACCAGCAAAAGCAACGACCGCGCCAGCAACAGCAACGCAACAGCAACAACAAGGCAGCAGCAACATCAACAGCAACAACAACTACAACACAAAAACTACTACTACTACTACTGCTACTACTACTACTACTACTACTACCGCGACTACTACTACAACTACAACTACAACAACAACAACTACTACTACAACTACTACTACTACTACTGCTTCTACTACTACTGCTAGTACTACTATCACTACTACTACTACTACTACTACTACTACTACTATACTACTACTACTACTACGACTACTACTACTACTACTACCACTACTACTGCTACTACTACTGCTACTACTACTACTACTACTACTACACGACTACCGCTACCACTACCACTACCACTACGACTACCACTACCACTACCACTACCACTACCACTACGACCATGACTACGACCACGACTACTGCTACTACTACTGCTGCTACCTTTACTGCTGCTGCTACTACTACTACTACTAGGCTAGCGCGCCCTGAGGCGCTTGGGCGTTTTGTGACACACATCTCGTGCGACTAAGGAGATTAGCGTAATTTTGCCAAGCGCGAACAAAGCAGGAATTCGCGCAACTAATTTGAGGCTTAAATTTTGTGGTTTTGGGGTTCATTGTTGGCATCTTAGTGTGTAATGGTGGTGTTTGCTCTGCAGACAATAAAGACCAGCAGGCTANTAGTACTCTGCATACCTACGCAGCTTTGAGGGCATTGCTTGGTTTGGTCTGTTTTATAGTATTATTATTCTTTTTGTTATGTTATTAGTAGTGTTATGACAATTAACAGTATTATCATTCGTGTTATCAGTAGTATTAGTATAGTGAAAATTATTGCCATGAATACTACCATTCGTAGTACTATTGGAAGTATTTTTGGTTTCTCATGAGATATGCGTATTGCTATGAATATTATTGAGGTAAAAGGGGGGAACTTCCTAGAGCCTTTCAGGGTCTCGCACAGGCTGCTGCAAGCATGCACGGCCTTACCTATCATATCGGTTTTGCTAGTGCTAGATGATCATCATCATTGTTATATCATCATCAGATGCANCCCCCCCCTGACCCTGAAGAACCAGCAGAACCACTCAAGAAGCAGGAAACTACCAGGCGCCTGGGGGCGCGCTTTGCTACTACTACTACCACTACTACTACTACTTCGCAGCTGCTGCGTCTGGTGCTCTACTGTCACGACATTGCGATGTTGACTCGTTGCATTGTGGCTCATGCTTCGGTTTTTTTTCTTGTTTACCTGCATGTTCGGTTCTTTGGACTCTGTTTTGGACGTATAGCACCATGGCAGCAACACCTCAAGGTAGTAGCAACCAGACGGGCAATCTCACCACCAGCATGTGAGTAACCTTGGCAAAGAGGTTCCTGAATCTAAGGCACTGAGTATTGGAGCAGCAGGGTTTGCATCTACCCCAAGGGTGTGAAACACGGGATCTGGGATTTAACGATTTTCTTCCGCCAGGTGTTGCTGGCACATCCTTTCTTCTGGCCAGACGATCGTGCCATGGATTTCTTGACCATGCTGGGGAATTCTGCCAGTCAGAGCTCGGGACAAGGTTCAGAAGAGATCAGCGAGAAGTTGAATCATGCAGTACATCAGGCCCGAAATATCCACAAAAAAAAGGATAACAGGTGTAGGTTCGTAGTCTAGAGTCTGGAAGTCTGAACCCTAAGCCCACCACAACCCTTAACCGTAAACCCTAAACTTAAAGCCTAAAAACCCGAAAACCTTAAAACAACACCAAAACCCTAAAACCCCCAAAACCTTAACACTCTAAAACCCTAACCCTCAAGGCTCTTCAAATAGCTCAGCAGTCCAACTCTAGCTGGTGGTATGAGGAGGTTCGTGATTTGGACCGCGAGCAGCGCGTCACCTGGGAGAAAGACTGGAGAAGCGTGTGCTTGCTCAAATTTATACGCAACATGTGCTTCTTGGTGGGCATTTTGGAAATGTTGATATTTTCGTTTCATTATTGGCCTAAGGTTGTCTTCTCTACTACTTTTGCGCAACAGTCCACATACCACCATTATGGAGTTAGGTACCAAACGACCATCTTGATTATGGTTTGGGGGACCTAATTCCATAATCTTATATAATAGTAGCATATATGGACTTACGGTTTGCTTTGACGTTGACCAAGCTAGGTTTGCATGAGCCGCAGCTTAAAGGCGAGTTGCGAGATCGCTTCCCCGCGCTGCCTGTTTCTCGGTTCTTGTTATGGAGTCTAGGACTTAATTAGGGTTTAGGATTTAGGGTTAATGAAATTATATAGGGTTTAGGGAGGGTTTAGTGCATATAAGGAAACCGCTATTGTGTGACAGACCCATACCTGGATATTGGGCCATTATTTTACCTACTTTGGGGGGTTTAGGTAAGGCCCTGTTATGGTGACTTGAACTAAGTTCCTTAACAAGAACCCAGGTTTACTGCTGGGAGGCTTTGCTGGACCACATCTCCGAGCCAGGTTTCCGATTCGGACAGTACTTCACCTAGAACCGAAGCCCTAAACCCTAAACCCTAATTCACCTAGACCCGGAACCCAAAAGGTGCTACAATCCACCATCTAGGTTTGTGCAGTGGGTTAATTTCCAGCCAGCTGCAATGACCGCAGTTTCGCTTGTCGGCGGCCGTGTGGCGGACGTCCTGCAAGCCTGGGTCATGAAGCCACTCCGGCAGATGGTCCCACTGCGGCCCACTGCAGAAAAGGGACAGCAAAGCTTGCCTGAGGAATTCTCGGTGCGTATGCCCTAGCCCTAAACCCTAAACCCTTAAACCCCTAAACCCCTAAACCCTAAACCCCTACGGCCCTAAACATGTTCGGTTGAGCTCAGGAGTCCACTGCCTTTGCTTTTGCGGACAAGGCAGCTCCAGAGACGAGTTTAGGGTTTATATAGGGCTTGTAGGGTTTAGGGGGGAAAGGCTTTTGAGTGCATTTTTGTGGGGTGTATGTGGATTGCTTTTGAAAGGCCTTTTAGGGTTTAGGGTTTAGTTGAGAGTTCAGTGTTTTGGGATGTAGGTGGCTAGCTTTTAAGGGCTCAGGGTTTAGGGGGTTCAACTGCTTGCTTTAAGGAACAACGGATTAGAGCTCAGTGTTAGTTGCTTCTTATAGGACTTAGAGGTTTTAGAGTTTAGTGCTTTGGGGTCTGTGTCTTTTTGTGGTTAGGGGGGTTCAGGGTTTAGGGGTTTAGGGCTCAGGGCTTGGGGTTTGGATGGCTGAGTCATTTTTGTCAACGGGTGTACGGCTTACGGCTTAAGGCTTTGATGAATTGTTCTGGTGTCGGCTTCAGTGTATTAAGGTGTGTGCAGGGAAGAGGACGTCGGGCTTAGGGTTCAATTAGTGATGGCTGCAGTTTAGGTTTCTGAGCTGAAATGCTGACTTACGCGAGCCTTTGGGTTTTTGGGGTGGTTGGATGTAGCCCTCGGAATATCGTAGGTAAATACTTTAGCCTTACCTAAAGTCACCATAATCCGGAGCCCGTTTAAGGCCTATGTATACACGATATAGGCACACGAATGAACCCTTGGGGTAAGATGTGCGCCTCGAACTCAAAAGGTGCCCCAAGCCAGTTCAACTGCCAATGAAACTCAGGGTGATCAGCCTAACATAGGGGCCTTTGTCAGTAGGTACCTTTAAACCAAATTCTAATTTTCAAGGCGCCTATATAATAGCCGCGAAGGGTCTAAGTACCAATGCAGGACTTACTTCGATGGCCGAACTAATTACTACATTGGTACTGGCAAACAGGGATTTAGCTGGCTGCAGTATCTCGGCTTTAGGTCGTGAGCACCGGGTTCTTAAACAATTCTGATTCCGTCAAGCCATGTTTCATACCAAGAACCGGAGTTGCATAAGTCCTGTAGCATCCCAAACACAATCACCTGCCCTGCCCGTGGCCGTAGAATGCTGTGGTTGACTTCAGATCATGGCAACTACAAGATCAGGTTCGTGCCGGAGTTATGTAAGGCGTAAGGGTTTGGCAGACCCTATAAACCCCTAAACCCTCTAACCCAGACTAACCCCGAGCTGCCAGGAAACAACCAGCCGCAATGGAGGGGGACTGCCCCAGCAGGTGGGCACTGTGGGTCCCTGCTTGGAGGATCATGGGTACTTGTTAAGTGCGGTTGTCAGTCCTTAATGTGGGCTATAGGTATAGGTATCCTACTCATAACCTTACTTATAGCTACCCATGAACCTCCAAGTAGGTCTGCCTACCTATAGTTTCCATTGTAGTTCCATGGTAGTATCCCTCATACAGAGAGACTCCAAAGCCCCTTAAGTAAGGGATGTACCGCAAAAGCATGGGGGCATTCTGAGCCCATAATGCTTGGTTAAGGGGTTTTGAAGTCTGTGGGTCGTCCCGGTCCCGATGATAACCCCCATGACCCATCTTGCTTGCGCTGCGTGCGAAGACAAACGAGCGTTCACGGTGTTGTTTGGCCTGTACTCCTTCAGCATCAAAGCTTTTTCGTTGCTCGCGTAGTGGTACATGTGGGCGCATGTAGGGTATTGCTTACCGAAAAATATTTGCATTGCTGGACTGTTTGGTCATGTAGCGAAATCCACACCACAAGCATCTCAACAACCCTGGAGTTCGTGCCCACATTCAGTGGTGTATGTAGCCGCGCCAGCAGCAGCAGTAGCAACAGCTCAACTAGATATATGATATATATATATATACATGCATATAAAGATATGTATGTATGTATGTATGTATGAATACATACATCACACTGGCAGCAGGTACAGAGCACGATCCCAGACGAGCAACTGCTAGGCTTCGTGCGACAGCTGCGCCTTTGCCTTTCATTTACGACTGTGAGTTGCTCAATTTGGCAAGTGCCTAAACCTGTAGAGTTAAAGCCCCGAGTCCTAAACGTACGGTTGATGGACAAAATCTTGCACTACCCATAATAAGGAATATACCATAATTCCCATAGTTTAGGGTCCTTAGGGTCATGCAGGATTTTGTCCATCAACAGTATTTATCTTTGACGCTGTATACTAACACCTTCAACGGTCAGTGTAAAGGTTTAAAGCCCGAAACGAGCTAGGAATAGACTTGGACCTTGGCGATTGTTCATGGGGCTTCGCAGGTTTAAGTGTTCTGAGCAGATTCTGAATTTGTGCTGTTTATTTGAGAGGCCGAGGCACACATCCATAGTCTGTGTGTCTGGGGTCCTGGCTGAACATGTTGGGCTCGGGTTGGTGCCAGGGTTTTTGTGCTTGGGTACCGATTCCCATGGAGGGTCGAAAAACCAGGACGTTCCAATGTTTCTTGGAACTAAGTGGATCCTTGACCCAGAGCTTTCATTCACTTTCGCCGACATTGGGTCTGATTCGTGTATGCCCAAATGTATACCCGTATGCACGTATCTGCACTTAATGGCACTTATGTAAACGGCACGTTCATTCCTCGGATATTCAAACATCGGAAACCCGATCGAAACACTTCCCCAAAGGAGACTCAGCAGCAAATCCTCGTCTGAAACACCGAGGGGCAAGCACTCACAGTCAAGCTTGTACCCTGAACCCTAAGCCCTCATCCCTACCTAGACCCCCCAACTACCCTTTATCGTAGCCCCAAATTACCTCTTAATGAGAAATATTAGAGCCCTCAAAGGGCACTTGGGGGGTTCTGGTAAACCCAAAGCCTCAGGCCCTAAACCCTGCAGTTCCTGAACCTGCTGGCCCTGAGCCCTCACGATCCTAAACTCTAAGCCCTCAGCTCTATTTGGAGGCTCATCGGCAGTTATAAGCGGGGTTATAAGCCCCCTAGTATAGGTTATACATATGTTCTCCCGCTTATAACCGTGCTTATAACTACCCGTGCACCTCCAAGCAGCCTCAATTCCCAACTGGATGAGCTCGGATGTTCGGTGCAGGAATACCAGCAGCTGACCTTCATGCTAGGTGCCGAAATAGGCCGCAGAAGCATGAACTGCTGAGACATATTTCATTACCCCCTGAAAGTAGCATTCCCTTCAAGAGGTCATGGTTGGGTATTTCCGGTGATTTCGTTCGTCGGTTCAATCCAGAAGCCAAGCCGATCGATCCCAACCCTCACCCGGGGCGCGAAGGCCCGAAACCCCAACTCCTCAGTCGGGTGTAGGATACTTTAGCTCTTCTATAGGGTTTAGGGTTTAGGGTTTAGCTCTTCTAGGAAGTTCGGACCCTAAGGTTCAGGTCTCAAGGCCGAAACCCTTCAAACCCTCACAAAATCCGCAACGCACCTCAGTCAAACCGCGAGGTTTCCATACTCTTCACCCTCAACGCGCAGCCAAAGCCCCGAACAAACCCCACCTAAACTCAGCAACACTACCATAAAACCCTTATTGAGAGCAAAAGAAACCCGGGTAACCCGGGTATGACAACCTTATATGCACAAGGCCCTTGGAAACCCCTCCGGAGCTGTGGAGGTTGGGGTTGTGCCGTCTCCCATGCCCCTCTGCCAGAAAGCTTAGATATAACATATTACAACCTTAAATAGACCCTAATGTAGAGGCCTTCTTAATAATTACCTACACTATTTTGGCGGGCCCTTATTATGCTTATAGTATAATGGCCCCCCAAACCCTGTTCTAAGTGTTAAGGCCACTATATTCAACCCCCAAAACCCAACACCACCCTCCTCAACCCAAGCCATCCCAGGAAAGACAAGCCCCTGGGGCCAGGTCCCTACAGGACGGACATGGAGGTTTCGTCTATAACCCGAGAGTTCATGCACCCAAATAGGGGTTCATTTAAGGGTTCTATTATAAGGGTACCATAAGGGTTCAGGGTTTAGGGCTTAAGGGTTCATGTGACTAAATAGTATATACTCTGGCCTTAAAGAGTCCCACATAAGTATTCTGGGGGCAACGTACCTACTATTTGGGTACATGGATCCTTAGCTTACGGGTTCTTAGCCTCAGACCCAGGTTTGGGGGATGTGGGTTCGGGGGTTTCGGGAAATTCAGGCGCTTGGGATTTAGGCTGTCGCCGGCTTGAGCTCTATTTTGTTAGGTTGCAGCGTCTAGGCACGTTGAGCCAATCATATCCCAACGTCTTTGTGGGTGTTTATTCAGTAGAGTACAATAAGCCCAATACAGGGGCCTACTCTACTAGGCTTGCCATTCCATTTGTAATCTATGCAATGGTAGCGTTGGGTTGTGGTACTATGGGTTGTCACTAGAAGCGTCACTCAACAACCTCACGGAGCTTGAAACCAAAGACCCTGCACCGAGGCCAAGGGGGCAGAGTATGGCTGATGCGCACAGCTCGGCCAAGCTGGTGTTGCTCTGTGCCAGTGGCAAAGGTGGTGCCATGATCTCAGCTGGGAGTGGACATACCTGGTCGGTTCCCGAACGCATTTTGTAGGTGAGGGTTTGGCGGCTTACGCGTCTACTGTAGACGGTGTAGGTTTCAGGGTTTTGCATGAAGCTTTTGGGCTCTGGCTCCGTTGCAGGTTTTTCGTGGTTTGGTTAGGGTCCTATACTATATAAGTAGCCCTCAAAAAGAACTACAATGGAGACTCCGGGTAGGTTTCAGCATTGGCACACATGCCCAGCAGGATTCGAATGGAGGGTGCAAGTCAGAGATCTCACGAATGGGCGAACTCAAGCCTCAACTTGGAACTGCTCTTGATACCTATTAATGTAACTAAGGCACCTTTAAAAAGGTAAATGTACCTTATGTTGGGGTCATGTCTTTTTCAATTTACAGGTACAGTGATTAGTCAGTTAGTCTAGGTAGACTGAATTGATTTGCCCAGTTTCTAGCGGGGGAACTCGGAGACAAAGCCTGCAGCTATGACCATGTGCGCCTTCCGTCTGACGATAGCTGTGCTTCAGAGGTGTAGTAACCCCAAGGGGTCCAAGTACCATCATAGAAGGTACTTAGTAGGTATTTGGCCCCCAACGTATATGCTATACTATTACTTGGACCCTTTGGGAACTTCCTCAGTGTGAAGTTGCCAACCATTAGAACAGTGTCAGTGTTGTCGATCGACCTGAGTGGAAGCCTAAAGATGATACGGTTGATGGACAAAATCCTGCATTACTTTAAGTACCCCAAACTATGGGAATTATGGTATATTCCTTATTATGGCTAATGCAGGATTTTGTCCATCAACAGTATTGCAAAGTTGTACATAGGGTTTCGAGGTTAGGGTGCAGGACTTAAGGCTATACAGGGTGAAGTGGTGTATTTAGGGTTCAGTTCTCGTTTTGGCTCAGGGCTTTGGGTTTGGGACTTTAGGGCTTCGAGTTTAGGGCTGAGGGGTTTAAAGGGTTGACGGGCTATGGCTCAATCCCCAAGCCTTTTCTGAATAAGCCCTGATAAGTCCTCGAGACCCAACCCCCACATGCAAAACTTGCACCACAAAAAAAATCCTAGATCCCAATCTGGCTACCAAAGCCCAAAGCAGTTAAGATCCTATGGGGTAAACCTAAACACTAAACCCTAAACCGGGTAACCCCAGAAGGGAACTACAACGGAGACTCTGGGTAGGTTTCAGCATTGGTACTCTTGCCCATCTGGGTTCTAAACGCCTCAACACCCGACATCCCTAAATTTTTCAAAAGCGCTTCACCGACCCTCCAGGTCGGCAAGTCCACATTGTCGGTCAACCTTGCTTACATGCCGGCTTCCCAAGCCGATATCTCTTGGGCGGGTTTCGGTTGAGGGTTAGTGGGGCTTGTCGGGTGTGGGGTCTTCGGGCTCAAGCTAGGGTTAAGGGCCCGTTGGGTGTTGCTTTTGAGGGCGTAGGGGTTGCCTTAGCCTCGAAACTCTATACCTTTAAGGACACACGCGCGCACACACACACACACGCACGCACACGCACATGCACGCACAGACGCACACACGCACGCGCGCACATACACACACATACACATCACACACACACACACACACGCACACGATCACGAATGCGTACATATGAATTAAATAAATAAATACATATATATATATATATATGTTTATATGTATACAAACAAGCATAGACATCGCCATGGATTCTATGTTTGCTTGAAAAACAGACAGAAATTGGGAGTGGCCTGGAATCCGCGGAGGCTCTAGGGCTAATGGATCAGGTTTTCTAGTTCCATGTTCGTTTGATTTTATGGGTTCATTTTCAAAGAGGGGTTCCATGTAGGTTGCGTTTGTTTTTCTGTTGCCGTGGATTCTTCGTTTCTTGCACGTACTGTGCGTGTGTGTGTGTGTATGCATGTATGTACCCTGTATGTATGTATGCATTTGTACATGTACATGTATGCATGTATGTATGTATGTATGTATGTATGTATACATACATACATACATATATGCATATATATATATATATATGTATAAGTATACGTTTGCACATCTATAGCATGTATGTCTGTATGTGTATATACACCTATAGGTAGATAGATAGATGGACTGACAGTTCGTCAGAATCTAGACAAGAAAGACGCTGGCAACGTAGCTGCTTGAGGTTTCTGGCGGGGTTCATATTTCAGACTTAAGGATGTCCGGGGAGCTGTTTTGGTATCAGGAAAGTCGTTCTTCTAGAGGGCCTCGCACATGCCCTAAAGGTGCAAAGAGCCACAAATCATGTGACCCCCCAGAACACTAAACCCCCAAACCTTTGAACCCCTAAATACCGCTCGACCCACACCAGAACTGGTACTCAAGCGTCCGTCCGTCCCTTTAAGTCCCGCAACCTCCATAGACCACTTATAGTTCCCTTATAAGGGGCCTCCTGGCAACCCACTGTGTCAAGTAGACACCACCTCAAAGAATTCCTAAACCCCAACAAGCCTTAAACATGGGGAATATGGAGGTGGTGAAGGCGGTATTCCCGCCCTGTAGTTGACAATCCCTTGGCCAGCATGGCTTCGGAACACTCAACCCTGAACACTACAGCTTGCAAGGTCACCATTAGGAATCATGGGGGTATTAGGCTTTGCCTGAATCTGAGAAGCCCCCACTTTAAGGCTCTTGATTACGCATCCGTTTAGTCCCTTTACAATTGGTAGTATAATGCAGTGTACCAACCATCAAGGTGCCCTTGAGCGTAGATCCTTCTCCTCATGAATCTCAAGCTGCAATCCCAAACCGAGGTTGAGACAGATGCGCTTCGAGGCACCCATGGTTTACCATGGTTGAGCTTCACAACATCAGATTCTTGTTCGAGGGGCTTTATAAGTTTGTGTTGTTCATGTCCTGTGCAAACAAAAGCTATGCTATCAGGCTAATTAGTGTTTCAGAGTGGTTTCTATGCCACTGACTCGATTTTGTGCCGCACCTTGTTCATCCGCATCCTTAAGATCGACCATACAGGAGGGTGACTGGAAGGGCAACACAAAGCACTTTGGACTGATGGAAGGACTTGGGGCCATACAGGCCGTAGAAGACCCGAAGCTTTGTTGGGTGGATTTGATGTAGCCCTAATCACATCAACACGCATCAGGTAGCACTACTTGATTTGGATATCTATGGGCCCTCGCTGCCCGAGCTTGTTCGGTCTCCAGCTCAGATTCTAGCTGTCCGTGCTGAGTGATTGAATCTCAAGGACTTTTGGAGTCTGGGGTTTAGGTTTTAGATTTGAGGGCGAGTTTAATGTTTAGTGGCTCGAGGTTTATGTTGTTAGGGGTTTGAGTTCGGGAATGTGGATTCGGAGTTTTTTCGGGTAGTAGGGTAGCAGCAGCAGCAGCAGTAGCAGTGGACTAGTCGCGGTAGTGCAAGTGCTAGGGTAGTGGTAGTGGTGCTGGTACTGGCACCGGTAGCGGTGGCATCAGTGAGAGAAGCGGTGGCAGAACAATTGAAGAAGCAGCAGCAGTTGTTGTGGCCAGGGGTGGAAGCAGCATCAGCAGCATCGTCAGCAGCAGGAGTATCAGCAATAGCAAGACGAAGAACAAGGAGTTGTTGCTGGAAGGATGATCAGATTGCGTTTGGGCCCAGCATACAGGTGGCCACACCATTATTGCATTCGCTGCTGTCAACGAGCAACATCAGCATCACGCCCGCCACCAGCTTCATCTTCGTGTCCGCCTCGGTGTTAACCTGCATCTTCGCTTTCATTTTCATCATCAGCACCACCATCATGAATCATCAGCAGCGAAATCACTCATCAGCAATATCGTAGATGCCTTGGTCCTCTATTGTCAGCGTCAGCAACAACCACAGCACTACCTTTATCTTCAACGAGTGCCCTGCCCACTTCTGTCATGGAGACTGTCACGTGCGAGCCCAGGTTACCGCCCAACTGTGTGACACAAAATGAGGCTGCCGAAGGGATCCGAGGGGGCAGCGCATCCCTGAGCCTCCTGAGCTTGAGGATTGGATGTTGTCGCAAATTGTCGCAAGATCTTGTGACAAAAGTCGTAAAACAGCCAGTGCAAACCAGACATAACAATGGGAATGCTGTGGCGAAAGCCGCCACCGATAATTCCAACCTGTGTTTCTATAGCAGAGGTGCTTGGCTACTGGGGGGAACCAGGGACAGGAGATCCAACATCTCAAGGCAGTCAAGGGCGGCTACTCACCCTAAACCCTGGACCCGAACATCTTAAACCCTAAACTCCTAAACCCTTAACCCTTGAACCCCATAAACTCCAAACCGCAAGGGTCTGGTCGGTGAGTAGACCCCGGGACTTTCTCAGATGCGAGTGGAAGATGCCTGAAGTGGCAACGGATCGCGAGGCTTACTCGATGGCGTTCTAGGTAGAATTGCAGCTGGGACTGTATGATAACCCCGTGCTGTTAAGTTTAGTCTTGACATGTCCATGTTCGGTTTTGATGGTTTTCTGTGGAAAAACGATCAGAAGAAAATGAAACAATAACAAAACGATAACGCATTTTTCGTGGTAAAACGATAAGAAGAAAATACAACGATAACAACATTCAGGGATGAGGATGTTTATACGGGGTTATTATACAAATTTAGCTGGTGTTGTTTACGATGCCTTGGAAGACACTGTTCTTACACGTTGCTTGCTGAGCTTCCAAACTCGGCAAATGTCCTTGTAAGCACCATGACCGCAGCAAACTGCACGGCTGTGGTGAGCAGGCCGGTCGCATCATCCCCATCGACTACGGCTGCTTTGCTCCGTATATATCTACGATATTGGGAATCCCCTAAACCTAAACCCTAAATCCCTTCCCCCTTATATTAAACGCCCCCACCCCCCTCCCCCCTCCCGAATATTGAAACCTAATACCCGGGCCCCAGTTCTAATGTTAGGGAGGGGTTACGGGCATCCGATAGGTAAGTAACTAATGAAAAAGAACCCTAAAAGGCTTAAAACAAATTCCTGAACCCTAAAACCCTAAAGCTCTAAACCTTAAGGCTTAAGTCCTGAATCACCAAAGTCGGGTCCTTTCGGTTTCATTCTACTGTAGTCTTGGCTCTATTAAAACTCATACAGTCCTAGCTCCCCCCCTAACGTGTTTGGTTAACTTTCACAATTGTTGGTTCGAAGCCGCAAAATCCCGGGCGGCCGGAGGTGCTACGCTTCGGAGGGGCTTTAATATTAGGGGGAAGCGATCACTTAGACTTTGAAAGAAGCGCTTTAAAACAACGTAACCTTCGTCACTTCCACCTGAGCTTCTTTGTTTTGCAGCTTCGGCTCCCGTGGGTAGTATAGGGGGCTTTATACTTACCTGTACTATTTTTTGGGGGGTTCCTTATTATGATTATAGTATAATGGGCCCCAAAACCCTGTTACAAATATCAAAGCCCCCAGACTAAACCCTCATAGTAGCCCTTATAATAACCCTTATAGACCCCTTTTTCGGAACCCTATTCTTTTGATATTAAGGCCCCTATATTAACCCTAAACCCCATGGTTACATTAAGTGTAGTACCCTTGTAGATCCCTTACAGACCCCTTTAAGGGACCCGTATTAGGAAGCCTATTCCAATTATTAAGGCCCCTATAGTAATGCTTTGGCCAAACAGTCAGGCTCGGAGCTCGGCTGACATGCGAGGGCCCGGTAGGGGTTTAGAGTTTAGGCCACTGCTACTGCCAGGGCTTATAGGCTTTAGGGTTTTTGGCTTTATAGTCTTTAGGGTTTAGGGTTTGGGGTCCAGGATTTGGGGTTTAGGCTTTAGGCTTTGGGGTTTAGGCTTTAGGGTTTAGGCTTTAGGGTTTAGGATTTAGTGTTTAGGTTTGGGCTTCAGGGTTTAGGGCTCATGGTCTGTGGGTCCAACGTTTCGGCAGCGGTTCGGTGCAGCAAACACTGCGGGGGCGTATTTCTTGGGATGCCTCGCACCCTCGGACACGAAACTGACATACACCAGACCTGAGGGCAGATGCCAGCATGCCGAGCGTGTAGTTTTGTATGTGCCCCAAGGATACCTCTGCCTTCTGAGTCCTTAGCGCATGTTCCATCCCTCCAAGCCCTAAAAACCCCTGAGCCCCTAACAGCGAGGCGGCATAGCAGAAAGTGATCAAGAAGAGACCTCAACACTAAAACCCCAAAACTCCTGCAGCCGGCCGGCGAACCTCAAGTCCTCCCTCAAAGCCCATAAATACAAACCATACGGGAGTTTCCGAAAATTAGGGGTACCTTATTTCGGGGTCGGGTCCCCTATTTTCGGAAACTCCCATATACTCCGAAAGCCTGCGGTTTACGACCCTGCAAAGCCCCATCAAAATGCCATAGTCACCTCTCCAAGACCTTTGCAATCCCCATACAATGTCTCTAAGCCCTAAACCCTCTGAGGTGGTGTGGCTCTCATGTCTTGGGGCTATGTGAACCCTGGCGTCGCCAATACGCCAGCCGCCCTGCAGTTCAGGGCTTCGGACCTTTAGGGCTTGTCTTCTTGGGTGTTGTTACCGATAGCCCATATTCATGATGGTTTAGTGTCTCAGTACGTTACATGAATTTCCATGAGGCTCCCACACGTTTTCATCAAAGGGCTCGTTTCGCACAGAAGGTTGAGGGCTTTCATCAAAGGGTTTGTTTCGCACAGAAGGTTGAGGGTTCCCTAAGGGTCCAAAGGACCCAATAATCAGGTACTCGGGTTTAGGATACTAGTTATGTAGCTCAATATTTAGGAGAGTATATGATTATTAGGTACTTGGACCCTTAGGGGTTTGGAAAGGAGGCAAGGTCAACACCTTAAACTCTCTGACCAAAGGCCCCCCAAATTCTACAGCATCACCCTATAAACCCTAAAACCGAAAACTATGGTTGAAACCCTAAACCCTAAACCCTAAAACCGAAAACTATGGTTGAAACCCTAAACCCTAAAACCGAAAACTATGGTTGAAACCCGAGCTTAAGATCCCAAAGCCCTAAGCCTTGGCCTTATAATCACCTTTAAGCACTAAAGCCTCCAGCTTGCTCTGCCGGCGCTGATTTTTCGGTTAAAAGGCCTAAGATGCCTCAGGTTGGAAGAGCCGAGCTCGGAAACCCTGAGCCCAATCCTTCCCTGAAACCTCATCCCACCTCATCTTTGTCATAGTTGGGTAACATTTTACATTTTTATGGGTACTTAAAGCCAATAAGGAATAAACATTTAAGTTTTTAATCCTATCCCAACCATGAACTAGTCATCCCTACACCCTAAACCTAACCTGGATCCCAAAGAAACCTACATACGTTGAGGGCTCCTTTTCATGGTTTGATACAAAAGGGCTTCAACAGGCAGGGTTTTTTCAGGCTCCAGGTAAACCCTTCCCAGTTTAGGTTTCTCATGTCAGGATTTTTCTCGTCCCTGGTTTGGCCTGGTCCCAACAGTCCTTCCAGGATTTAACTGTGGGCGCCGCAGTTTGGGGCATAGGTTTGTTGTTTAGGCTTCTACTATAGATGTTTGGGCTTACGAGTCTCGGTGTGAGGATTTGGGGATTTAGATTTCGCGGCCGGCGGGGTGGGATTATGGGGCATCACCCATGTAGACTGTCCAAGGTTTCTGATTCGACCCTACACTGACTGTGCGTTTTCTCTTACTAGGTTCTTTCTCTCTTAACTGGGTTTTGGAGTACCATACTTTAATACGTTTTTCTTAAAGGAACCATTATGAAATAGAAGTTTATACTTTTTTCTCCCTGGTTACTTAAAAGCCCAGTTAAACGGCCAGGAAGGAAAATAGGACAAGATGCCAAAACCACAACCTGCACTGCAGCTCAAACTGCTGTTGTGGTGGCATACCGGAATTGCCAATGATGTGGCGATATGATACTGTACAAGATGTTGCAAACCCTAAACCTCGAGCTAGTTCTGTTCAGTCTGATGTAAGCAACGACATGATACTAGCATTTGGGCAAGACTCGGCATCTCCCCTGCGTGCTCCTCAACGACTTTATCCATAATCTTCAGCTATAAGTCTATAAGCCTTAAAGTTCAAAGCCTAAAGCACCCGAGCATCAGCCTTTCCAGCAGTTGATGAAGGATTCGTGCTCCTATCGCCAACCAAATCGTCACGCAGCTGCTGACGACAGTCAGGGCCTTGTACATGTTGGTAGGGCCTTTTGGTTTCTGGCTCGGACTTCGGATTATTCTCGGCAGATGTGTTTTGCGTGAGATTGCACTAGCTCCTGATAGGGGGTTTCGGCGCCCAGTTTGTTGGATCATTGTGTTTTGGTTTAGGGTTTTGCATCTACACGTCTCTGGTAGATCTTAGACCCATCGTCATGTACGACGGGTAACACTGCATCGAACACCCTCCAGCTCATGGTCGACCAAATTTTACTTGCAGACATACCTGCTTACACGTCCCCGCACAGTGAGGTTCAGGACCTTTAAATGGGAGTCAGAATAGCCGGAATAGCTCGTACTGGTATGCCATAGTCTCTATGGAGTTTCGCAATAAACATACCCCAAGCCTCATTCTATGTACCAAACCCCCTCACTAGGTCTCCCAGTGGGCCCTTTCTACCTTTTGGTGGTCTTGGGTTCCTTCTAAAACTACTCAGTGCCAAAAGGGTTGCCCTTTCATTCTGGATCACTGGGGATCCTGGCTAATCATAATGTGGTACTTAGACAAGTAGTCCTTGTTTAGGGTTTTTGATACCTAAAAATGCCCTAAAGTGGCCCTAAAGTCTTACAATAGGGAGTACTTGGAGCCTCTGGGTTACAACCGGCAATGCACAGGTTGAGTGGGGGCAGCTGGACATCCTCATCATCGACAGCCCGCCAGGTGGGGACATCCAAGGGAGATAGCAAGAAAAAAGGAACGAAGCCGTAGAAAGGGGCTCCGAACAGTCTCCACGTCTATATCGTGAGGTTCAATCAGGACCCAGAGTAGGCCCTTATTCCCTGTTGTAGGGTTAAGGTTACCTTTTAACCCCCTTTAAACCAAAAAGGGCACCCTTTTTATTCCTAGGTTACTCTTAGGTCTAGTAGCTAGTCTATACCCTCAAGCAAGGTGAGCGATGTCTGCTGGTAGTGAACCTAGCGACTGCTGATAATGGGCAACTACCTCAGTTTCTCCGTGCTCCCGGTAAGGCCAAGGATAGTATTTCGCCCACGGGGTGGGCTGTGCCTAGAGGGTCATACCCTACCCCCTTTTTAGGTTACCTAGTTTTATGGTTAGGATCTCCCATATAGAAAAGTCGGTTCCTTAAAAAAGGGATAGGGTATGAGCCGATACGTGTTGCGAAGTGCAAGGATATGAGGATTAGGGTAGTGTTGCTATAGCGGTGCTCTCGTGCTTGCCCAAGACTGTTGATGCGCAGGTACTGGTGACGTTCTGTTGTCCATTGCGCAGACCTTGCCTGTGGATGGTGCTGTTTTGGCACGGATCTCAATGCAGCTGGAGTCGACATACCACTTGTGCAGAAAAGCAAACATCAAAGTGCTTTTGCGCGGCTATTTGGCCGAGATGTTGTCGCGTGTTGGCAGTCGAACTTAAAACAAATGCCTCGACAGTTGAATTTGATCTTGACGGCGGCATGTAGTATTCCTGTGTATGTGCGAAGATTGGCTGATAGCTGTTGAGCCTGCAGCAGCGCCAGGCTGCACTGCTCAGAACAGCTCCTTTGTTGTTGTCAGTGACATAAATGTGATTCCGTGCTCGTGGGAGCTGACGATATCCCGATATAGTGTGCTGTTTGTTGCCTGCTGTGCCTGTCTCAAACCCCAAAACCCCTGAGCTACCTGGAGCTTTGCCAACCGTGCCGGTGCTAACGTTCTTACTGTCGGTAGCAAAATCCTAGACCACTAAACCCTAAACCCTTAAACCGTATGAACCCTAAACCTTAAACCCTAAACCCCTAGACCCTTAAACCCTTAAAACCCTTAAACCCTAAACCCTAAGCCCTAACCCCTGAACCCTACCTGCCTGGCCCCTGAGCCCGCCGCACCGTATCCTTACAACTAACATGTCTTATTGGGCTTAAGAGGATCCTATTTATTAGTATTTTTCAAAAGCTTTAAAAGCCCCACCTAGATGTGGGTAGGCCTTTCGGACAACCCGGCAGCTGCTGCTACGCTGTAAAAGCAGACTACTCAACAGAATTTTATGATGTATAGCACACTCGCATATTTCAATATAGCCGCGCCAAGCTCAAACATCCTCGTTCCCGATCTCGAGCCCCGCAGTTCCTGGGCCAGACTAGACAAGGTCACGACATCCAACTCGATCAGTTTGGCAGATGTCAACAAAGGCCTGCAGCTCTTCTCGAAGGCTGGATGCGGGGGTGCAGAACAGGGTTTAGGGCGTTAGGGGTGTATGTTTTTTGTTTACGACCGCCATGCACCACTAATACTGCTAATCTATGCGGAACAAATCGTCGTGCAAAGCGCGTAGGCGCCGCCGCCAAGCGAGCGGAGTGGTTGGGGTGTTTTTGAAGATATTGGGTTTCGTGTTTAGGATTTGGAGGTTACGGTTTAGGGTTCAGGCTTTAGTATTTGGGGTTTAGGGTTTTTTATGGTTTATAGTGAAGCCCAGAAAGTTGGAACATGGATTTAGGATGATTCATGCTGGGATTCCCTATACTTTACCTTAAGGGTATGAGGGCAATTATGTTCCAACTTTCTGGCTTCTACTGTAATTAGGGTTTAGGTTCGGATGTCATGAGGGTTAGGAATGGACATGTGGGAGTTGATGCTTCGTTGGCCCTGCGGTGAAGGTCATGTTTCCCAAGCCTGTGACCCAAATGCTAGGGCTGACTTAAACAGCGCTAAAACCCAGTCATCCCTTCTAAGGCAACCCTTTTCAATCTTCTCAGGACCCCATATATTAAAACGTCATAGTAGCCTTTCTAGACGAACCCTGTTCAAAGCCCTGATCCAATGTTTGAGGCCCCTGCATTAAGTCCTTCTAGCAAGCCCTCCTGATTAATTAAAGGGAATCCTAAACCAGAAAAACCCTATACCCACAAGCCCTAAGCCAAATCCTAAAGCCCAAAGGAACCTTCGTCGGAATCTGAAGGACCTTTACTACAAACCATAAAGGCAGCTGTTGGGTAGCCCTTACAATGCGGCCCGTTGATGTTTTTTGAGGCAAGCCCTATAAAGGAACCCAGTCTTGTTGCGAAGCCCTAAGTTTTGAAGTCTAAAGTCTAAACATTAGTATCATTGTGAAGGCCCCCCACAATAGGCTTGACCTCAGGGGTACTCGGAAGCAATGTATATTGTTTGGCTACTACAGTCCCTACGAAACAGCACAAGTCATAACTTTTTCCAAAGGAACCCTAAACTCTAGACAGTGCAAGGGTACCAATTTCGGTATACCCATAGGCCAGGCTCTATAGTATTGAAGCTCCATAGTAGTTCCTTGTTGGGAGTAACTTACAGGATTCTAAATATAAACCCCAAAAGGAACTACTATGGAGCCTCTGGGTAGTGACTTGATCAGGTGGAAATCGATCCGCTGCTTGTCGTAAGGAACATGGCGAGCGTTTGCTGCGAGGCTTGGGTCCCGCACTTCCAGCCTCTAAGGATGCCCTTAAGGGCTCCTTTCTGGAGAATTTAAATGTTCAGGGCTTGCCAGGCCTGAGTTTTTTTGGCTCAGGGCTTCGGAGATTTTGGGTACAATCTATGCATAAGCAATATATCTAAAACTGGACAATAAAGTCACTGTATTGCCATGCAAAGGAGCTGATGCTTGGCTTTTCGGCCAGGGGGTGCATACGAATGCGCTGTTTTGCAAGTTTAGGACTCCACATACGCATCCGAGTTCGGCCAGGACATGCACCTCCACTCGTTCGCTAGGAACACGGATACTGGACCTACTAGTTGCTCTCGGTTTGGTTCTAGTACTTGTACTTGTAAATGCAGCAATAGTAGCAGCAGTAACAGTAGTAGTGATGGTCGTCGCCGTAGTCGTATTAGTAGTAGTAGTAGTAGTAGTAGTAGTAGTAGTAGTAGTAGTAGTAGCAGTAGTAGTAGTAGTAGCAGCAGCAGCAGCAGCAGCACGACTACAACTGCAATTCCTACTAACTAATCATTATAGCAATTAACAACGTTGCCACTGCCACGACGATGCCTACGGCAACTGCTATGCAAGCCCCCAGTCCTTACACCCTAAGTGTCATCCTAAGATTGAAATTTCGTAAACCTACACACAGAGGCCTGCCACCATTCCCAGCCTCTTTTCGTCGATCCGGCGCCGCGCTCTCAGGGTCTCGTTGAGAGCCATGCGTTTCGATGTAGGGTTCTCGAGCTTATAACTTGACATTGAGGGTTTATGGATGAGGTGGTTGCGTGGAATGAGGGAATCCACTTAAATACCCTTTGCGCACTGCAGGCCTTCCTTCCGGTTTGGAGGATTGGGACGGCTTGTCGGCGGGGCGGGGTGGGATTGGGTCGGAGGTGGATGTGAGGCGCGCTGCAAGCATCCCAAATCTTGAAATCTGTGTTCATTGTGGTGCTGACTATGTTTTTTTAAGTGCTTTTGAATCGGATTTAGTATGTATGGTGGTTTCGAATATGATTCCAATGTTGCTTCAATAGAACACACAGAGGAGACAGTGCTTGATACAAACGGACAGCCCCCACAACTATGTTATGTTGGAAACCATATTCGGCAAAAATGCTTGAATCACATCAAAACGATGTGGATTTCGTAATTACAAAGTTATGGCACAGACCCCAGAGACTTCTTGGACGCACCGAGTGTGCGGTGGTCCACGCCCTTCAACCGGTTAACTCCTGAAGCCCAGATACTCAGACCTTCCAACATCCCTTGATTAAGGAATCTACCTTAAATTATAGTAAGATCCCCCATATGGTTTAAGGTATATGCCTCAATTAAGGAGACGTTGGAAGGTCTGGGTAATTTAGAGATATCGCGTCCTCCATACACCGAAGCATACCTATAGTCTCCATCGTAGTTCCCTTTTTGGTTTATTCAATGTCAAATTTAGGATCCTTACTATAAGGAACCCCGACAAGGAACTACAATGGAGACTGTAGATATGAGCGGCAGAGGCTCGAGGGTCTTACTTCGTACTTGGCGGAGCAGTCGGTGGGTCTCGTGGACCTCCCGCTGGACCAGAAGTTGTCGCAGGCCCACGGCTTGAAATGGGCCACGGCTTGAAATGGGCTTCGGAGACGGTTATTAAGGCTTCTACTCCTCCTCCTCTTCCCTCCTACTATTGCTGCTGCCGCTGCTGGTGCTGCTGCTGCTCCTCCTGCTGCTGCCACTACCACTGCTCCGGAGACGACGACCACTACTACTACAACTAGGACGACTGCACGGCTCCGCCTCCTGCTGCAAGTAGTACTGCCACCACCACCGCCACCACCCCACCACCACCACCACCACCACCACTACCACCATCACTGACGACCACCACCAGCAACCCCACAACATGGCAACGACCACTGCCTCTACCACGACGGCTACCACAAGCAAAGGCAGCATCAAAAACGGGGTACGAGCACGAACGGTGGGTAGGCTTGCAGGTGCGGTACTGGTGACAACCCTGCATGAGAACTTGTTGAAGGCTACACCTTTCAACTTTCAACACCGTACATTCAAGGCCCCTTTAGATAGACCTTGGAAGCGCTTGAAACCTCGAAGCCTCAAAGCCTAAACCTGTAGGAAATGCAAGCCCCTGGAAGCCGAGGACTTTGGAACATTATTTGGGCGGTTGTCAAAATTAGGGTCCCTGCTTGGGTACCCTAAATAATAGGTGCTGTAGAAAGGGACTCTAATTTTGACAACCACCCATTTGGTGGACCCTAGAACATTTGATAACCTTAAAAACTAAAAGCCCGCTGAATGCTAAAACTCGGAAGCCGGGGCTTCAACTTTCACCTTGTTCGTTCTTATGGGAGTTTCCGAAAATTAGGGATACTGCACCTTATTCTGGGGTCCTTATAGTAAGGATCCTACTATTTAGGGTACTATAATAGGGTCCCCTCTTTTCGGAAACTCCCTTATGAGATGCAAACCTAAACTTGCATGCTCTGGAGCCCCTCATCTTCGAACTCGGAGCCCAAAACTTGAATGGCTCCGGGTCCGAAAACGTAGCACTCGACGGCCGCCCAAGAGAAACCCGATCCTCAGCCTGAATGCATAGACCCTTACCCTCCCTATAGTCTCCACTGCAGTTAAAGGGACCCTTAAAGGAACCCTTATAACCCTACCTATAACCTAACCATGAGCCTCCAAGCGAGCCCTAAAGATCCTACACCCCCCGAAGCCTCACAGGCGCCTCCGACCTTCCAGCCGGCGAACTCGCTTCAGTATCCTTTCGTCTCGAATCCATCACATGAGGCGGGCCGACTGTTGGTAAGATCAAGGTAGATCTAAGCAAACTGCAGGATTTAAGAGGTTCTGTGGGCTATTCTTAGAATCCAATCGGGGTTTAGCAGCATCCTGCAGCTTCTCTTCAACATGGTAAGCCAATGATTATCTTCATGTCATACAGGGTGGGTATGTGTTGTTGATCAAAGGTCTACATGCCTGATCGTGGGCTTAACAGTGGGTGAAGAACTTCCTGAGCAGTATCTCCTAGTGAGGCCATCCTAGGAAAGGATTTGTTGGAGGAATGCTTGCTTTTTGATTGCACATGAGACTTGTTAAACGACTGGGGTCGGAGCACTTGTTGAGACTGCGCTTCCTGATGATGCAGGGGCGTGCTTGGTCGCCCACCAACTTGCATGAGGCACTTGCAGTAGCCGAGGTACTTGAAACACTGTGTTTAACAGCTTTTCCTCCACCGCAGCGGGTTGGGCCCTGTGGTAGATTGCTTCGTATGATTATATATTAATGATTAAATGTTCCTAAACCTATAAGAACTGTCCAGAAATATTACCCTGGCACCTGTTCACTCTGAAACACGAGAGTTAAGCAGCTGAGGTGTTTTTGGATATCTCTGATTTCATGATCGTAATCCTCAAACCTTACAAGCTTTAAAGGCTTTTATGTTTCCGGCCTAAATCGCCTGCCCTACCCCCCCCCNCCCCCCCCCCCCCCCCCCCCCCCCCACCCCCCTATAAATCTGAAAACCCGAAAAGCAGGGTCGAAATTATTAAAATAGTGTTCAAATTTTACTGAGGGCCTATTGCAGTATACTGTAATATACCCCACAACGTCCCTACGTTACACCCATCGAGGCCCGGCCTGTGTGGAAAGCCCTTCGCCTCACGGCCTGTGCCGTGCTTGAAGCAGCCCTGGGACTCAAGGCCATCTTCTCATTTAGGGCCTACCTTGGGATCCGAAAACCTACCGTTTTAAGGGTTCCTTATTATGATTTCCTTGTATAAAGGTAGGTTATTTTGGGTTAAGGTAGGGTTTATAGGGTCTAGGTTTTAAGGTTCCGGGTTTTGGCTCATGGCAGAGTTTCGGACTTGGGCTTAGTCTTTAGAGTTTAGGTTTGTTGCAGGGTTTAGTTGTTTCAAGCGTTGGTTCGACGCTTCAAAGCCAGGGTTTGGGCGGATTTGGGGGAGAAGGGGTTGGGATTTGGAGTATAAGTGAAATGAGGCTTAGAGCAGGGTTCAGAATTTGAAGGGTTTGCGTGTAGGTTAAGTTTATGATTGATAGTACAAGTTATGCCTGTCTTGTTTGTGGCCTAGAGGCACCCATTGTTGTCATGGTGGATTGTCGGTCTCATGTACGCCGGTACCCTACAAACAGTACACGGCCTTGATCCTAAACCCAAAGGGTCCTATGTACCTGTATAGTAGAATGTAGGGTTTCTACATTAGGAATTACTATTATGATCCAGGGACGTATCTTCCATAAGGGTACATAGGACCCTTTGGGAAAGTTCAAGTTCAGGGCATCCTGAGACGGAGACTCGGGTTGAAGTCTTGGGTTCAAGTTTGTGCAGGTTTTTGTCTTACCTTTGGTTAGTAGGGAATGGAGGAATGGTAGTAATAGTAGTTATAATTGTACCCCATTCCTCCATTCCCTACTAACCAAAGGTAAGTTGTTTGGTTTACGGTGTTGTTTTTAAGTTTTCGGGCTCGGTAAGCTGCGAGCCTTCCAATCTTTGATCTGCGTGTTCCCGCCGAACCAAGCGGCGCGCCAATTTCAGCCGAGGAATATCCGCGGTGTCATAGAGTCTCACGGTATCACAGTTGCTCTCGTCTTGGCTTCAGTTTCACGCCCGCAAAGCTTGGGTTAACGACTTACTGTAAAGTAGTTATAGGCCCTAAACCATAAAGAGCCCTGGGGTTGCTTGGCGCTGACTCCAGTGTCTCCATGGCAGGGTGGCCAGGGTCCGATAGTTAAGTGCATAAGTGACCAGAATCAAAGTACAGCCACTACCCAAGCAAGGGCTGACCCCAAGCCCCTAAAACCAGGGGTTCCTAAAACCCAAAACCCTACTTCTTGAAGCAGCACTTCAGGGAACGCACAACGGCCAGCGCATCACAAAAGGCCCGCGGAACGAGGCCCGATGGGTTGTGGCTTTATTAACCCTAAACCCCAAACACCAAAAAATAGCCCTAAACCCTGAACCGTCTTTATTTGGAGTAGAGCTTCGTGTCTTGGAACCTCCGAGGCGGCAGGTAAGGACTTCATTGTCAAGGGCTTTTGCAGGCTGTGGTCTCCAGTCCCCAACTAATTCTGAACAATGAATTCTGGATACTGGAGCCTCTTTTATAAGCGGTACACCCCAAAAGGCCTAACAACAATGCCCCAACAGATTTTTGTTGCAACTCGGGGGTTGTCGACGATGGCTTTAATATTGATTCGGGATCTCGGGTGTTGGGTTTATCTGTTGAGCTGTTGCGTTTCGGGGGTATCGGCTTTGCACTGTCGGGTTTCGGTCAAGGCATTCGCTCGCGTCGCAAAGCTTACTGTCTTCCAGTACATGCAGCAATTCTATGCACGATTGTGAGTCACGGCAACAATCCTATGTCATTCCTAGCAGTATGCAACTCACAATGATATGCAAACCCTCAACAACCTCCTCAAGTGTGAGGTAATAGAGATCGTCAACCCCAAACCGTCCGAACATCTCTCGAATTTTGCTACTTTTCTCCGATGAAGACTGCCTGCCGTTACATCCAGGTTTTGAAAGGAAACACATGCCCTCTCTCCCAAAAGCGATGGGCCCTAGAATGGACAGGTCGCAAATCGAGTCATACGGTTACAGTTACTCTTGTTCAAGAGCCGTATAACCAGGGTTTAGGGTTTAGGGTTTAGCAGCTATTCCGGGCTATACCCTGTAACTTAGGGGTCACAGCCTACTATCCCTTGGCGTTTGGGGCTGTCACCCAAACCTTCTCTGTGCCTAAACCCTAAATCCCTATTATAACCCTACAACCCAGTTACTAACCCAAACCTTAACCCAAACATTTTCTGTGCCTAAACCCTATACCCCAGTTACTAACCCAAACCTTATACCTCAAACCCTATACCCTGTACGCTAAACCCAAAGCCTAAACCCCTATAACCCAGTTACCACCCAAACCTTCCAAAATCCCTTAATTAAGGAATATACCTTAAATCATATTAAGGATCCTATTATAATTTAAGGTATATTCCTTAATTAAGGGATTTTGGAAGGTCTGGGCAACCCAAACCGTATTTGTGTCAGGCCGTGGCATCCCTGCGCTTACGTCCTGGCGGGCTCCTAGAGGTGCCGATGAGATGCTCGTGGTTCGGTTCCCCTACAGGGTTTGGGTTTTTTGGTATAGGGTTTAGGGTATAAGGTTTAGGGTTTTGGGTTTTTGGTATAGGGTTTAGGGTATAAGGTTTAGGGTTTAGGGTTTTGGGTTTTTGGTATAGGGTTTAGGGTATAAGGTTTAGGGTTTAGGGTTTTGGGTTTTTGGTATAGGGTTTAGGGTATAAGGTTTAGCGTCTAGGGTATAGGTTTAGGGCATAAGGTTTATAGGGTTTAGGGTTCAGGGTATATAGGTGCAGGTCTAGGGCCTAGGGAGATGAGATGCTCGTGGTTACAGGCTTTTCTTGGTCATGGCAGTAGCATGACCCTAAACCCTGCTCGGAGGTTCATGGGTAGTTCTAAGTAGGGCTTGTAAGTCCACCACAACCTCCAAGTACGCCCTACACGCTGGAATGGCAGAATGGTTTGTTTTGCTTCAGGGTCGAATTTAGGGGCCTTAATATTTAGAATAGGGTTTTGGGGCCCATTATACTATAACTGTCATAAGGAACTCCCAAAATAGTGTAGGTAAATTTATTATATAGAACCCTATTATAGACCCCTTTAAGGATCCCTTTAAAGGGAACCCTGGCTAATATTTACGCCCTATGAGGGTCTGAGAGGGCGAGGGACGAAGGCCTGGTAGCGAAGCGGCAAGTCCCAAATACGAAAAGGAAAAAACGCCATAATATGGGTAGTTCTCTAAAGATTAGGGTTCCTTTTTAAGGGTTTAGGGGTTTGGGGAATTTGGGGTTGGTAGTTCTCTAAATATTAGGGTCCCTCTTTGAGGGGTTTAGGGAGTTAGGGGTTTAGGATTTAGGGGTTTAGGACCTAGGGGTTTAGGGTTTAGGGTCCTTTAAGGGTCTCGTACCATTTCAAGTCCTAATGTCGGGGCCTGATTAAAAAATCTTGGGTCTTTCTTTGGGTTCTTCATATGGATCCTACTCGTTTGGGGTTTTGGGGCCAGGGTTTCTGAATCAGGCTCCTTCTTTATCCACGAAAGCCAAAGCCACAATAAAGAGGCCGGAATAACTCCCACTATGATTCGTTCGGGTTCGCCATGATACTTACAGTATAATGTGGCCCCAAAAAATTACTCTGATTGTTCAGGCCTCCGATATGACAGCATGGACGACTGACTAGTTAATCAAGAGGGTCCCTGTATGCGACTCCCATGGAATTAGGTCCCCCAAACCATAGTAAGGATGATCTTTTCGAACCTATTTCTATACGGACCTGTCTCCTTAGAGGAACCCTTATCAAGGCTCCTTTACTTAAGGGAACCCCGAAAGCAACCCTAAACCCTAAACCCCTAACCCTGCCAAGTGCCATGGAACCCGAAAGAGGCCTGAAACCATTTGTTGGAGAGGTTTTTTTTTTAAAAAAGAGGGTTTTAAAAAAACACAAGAGGGCTTTTTCTTAAAAAAAGGGGGTTTTTAAAACACAAAAGAGGGTTTTTTTAAAACCCGTTTTTTTTTAAAACCCAGGTGCGCCTTCGAGGGGGTGATCTCCGGCACCTCCCCTGCGGCGAGGTGCGCGCCAACTGCCGCTGCGTCCGGGGCCTCAGATCGAAAGGGGCTCCTTTGCGGGTTCAGGGTTCAGGGTATATTATGGCGTTTAGGGTTTTGGGTTCAGGGTTTATAGGGTTTAGGGGTGTGGGGTTTGATCGGGTATTGGTAAGGTTTTTATACCCTAGTCTTATGGGGCCCCATGTACTTCTATCGTAAGTACTGCCGCCCTAATGACCAAAGTAGGAACCCTTTTCTCAAAAACGATTCAGGAACATGGACCCTTAAGGTGGTTATAGTGAGTGATTGTGATCTTCAAGTTGCCCGTACTCTTATTCCACAATGACTGTCATGATTTTTACAAGGGCGCTTAAAAAGGAACCTCAATCCGCGTTGCAAAGTGTTGCTGTCTGCAAGCCTTAGATTCGTGTGACGAAGTTTACATGCCTATATTTTCAACCTATACTATATATACTATATACATGAACCCGTGGTTTTATAGTCCTTGAAAACGGAGGTTGTCGGTTTCCTAAACCCTAAACCCTGAACCCTAAACCCTGAACCCTAAACCCTACACCCTAAACCGTAAACCCTGACCATGGGGATCCCTGCGGGTTGCTGGAATCCCGTCCCCCGGAAGAAGGCTCGTGGAAACCTGAGGTGGAGTTTGCATGTAGTGTTACTGGCAACTTTTCAGAAGGTACAATCACGTAAGATAGGGGCCTTAATAATTAGAGTAGGCTTCGGGGGTTCTTTTGAAACATAATCATTGGAAATGTCCTTGAAACTCGGACCTGAAGCGAAAACCTTCTTCAGATGTACTCAGAGTAAGCATCAATCCTCGGCTTTACCCCTCCGACGATTCCACACTGTTGATGGACAAAATCCTGCATGACCCTAAGGACCCTAAACTATGGGAATTATGGTATATTCCTTTTAATGGGTAATGCAGGATTTTGTCCATCAACCGCAGCATGGCGGGTTCAACTTCCGAATCTGCGGCCCTGGCAGAACTTCTGCTTCGCAAGCGTAAGCAAAAGCTGTGCAGCGCGAAGATCCACGCACCTTAAATCGACCCCAAGCCCGACACCCTACCCTAAACCCGTAAACCCTGAACCGGAAAGCCTAGCTTGTTCATAGTTTCTGATGCAAGTCTGTGAAGTGGACTCAGGAGCCTGGGACGTTCTCTGACTGTACAAAGGTGCCGTATATCGGAATATGTTAGTGGGTGAAACTATAGTAAAAGTGCAAGAATTAATGACCCCAAAGGAATAGTTGCACTACATATTATCCCATTTCCCAATGACTCGTTTCTCTAAACGCTGGACCCTGTAGAGAATGGAGTGGTTAGAGAGGCTCCTCCTTACCACTCCAAGACAGGAAGCCTCCCATCGAGCGATTTCCTGTCTTTCTCTCAACACCAACAGGACTTGGAGGTTCATTGGTAGCTATAAGTAGAGTTTACAAGTAGGATAACTACAAATATGGCATATATTCGGGGACTAAAACCCTGCTTACAACTCCCCATGAACCTCCAAGTAGGAACTAGCACTGCTGCAACTTTGCTTCTAAATACCTGCTAGCAAGAAGGGAGTCACAACAATGTCACCGTCATCATCGCAATCGTCACTACTAGCAGCAGAATCAGAATTGCCTTATGATGACCAGCAGTGAGGCCCAGCAGGTATGTTAGAGACCCTTAGGTCGACAATGGGAAAACTGTAAAATTTATGGCCTTATCTACTTGGGCTGTTTTATAAAGTTGAACTTTTGGGGGGCCGGTTATTGAAGAAGAGAGGACTCCGAGGCAGACTCCCAAGAACCGCTCATTTTCAGACCCTCAACCCTAAACCCTACAAATTCAGAAGATAAGCGACCTCCCTGAGGCTCATTGTGCTGGGCGCCCAGCTCTCTTGGGTGCAGGGGCGGGGTGGTGCCTGAAGTCCCAAAGCTCTGAAGCGCTATACCCAACCTCGCACATGGTGTTTGAGCTTTTGATGTGGCTTGTCTGGGTGGTTGTCAAGATTAGGGTCCCTTTTTGGGTCCTTAATAAAACACGGCAACTATGATTTAGGGTACCCAAAAAGCCACCCTAATTTTGACAACCACCCACATGAGTACGAGGACCGGGTCGGTCCTGCCACGCATGCTGTTCGTCATGTTCTTCCTCACCGCAGCTCTGAATTCTCATCATCATAGGGTTTAGGGTTCGGGGTTTAGGGTCTAGGGTCATCATCATCATCTTATTCGTCATGGTGGCAAATGCAAGCGAAGCCATCGGTTCTTTCCAAATGGTTTTAAATTTAGGGTCCTCAATGCTGCAATCAAGGGCCTCAGCACTTTGTACGGACCTCAACATTATCCTGGTCCCCAGTGCTGTTGTTTAAAGGTTCTGGGGGAGGGTAGAGAGGGAACATCCTTGGTTCTGTTGCTCAGTATCAGATCATCAGACCGGCTCGAATTTGAGGTGGACGAGATGACGGGTGAGATCAGAATCGACCAGGCACGCATTTAAGTTTTGCTGTTCAAATACAGGCAAAAGGTTCGTTGCACTTCTTACTTGCATAAAACACAGCTTATCTACAGTTTGTGGCTTGTTTGTTCTTCAATTCGGCCTTTCATGGGGGCTCTTAGGGTTTAAACATCGCTTTCTTGGATAGCCTGTTCTCTTGGCAAGGGTCCTGCCGTACCCATAAAGCTGCTCAGCATGAACTGAAAGGGAACTACATGGAACATAGTAGGTTCAGATCTTAAGTCGTGAACCCTAAGCTCCTCGACCAGTGTAGGGGTTGGGGCTTCTTGGCATCGGGGCCTGAGCTGAATTAAGGACTTGAGGAGCCAAGAGTACAGTTCTTGGGGATGGATTTTAGTGTAGGGCTTTAGGGTCTAGGGTTTAGGGTTTGGGGCTTGAGGATGTTCTTCAGTTTAGGGTTTGGGGGTCAGGGGTTCTGCCCCATACCAACCTACATCTGGGGATCAATGGGGAGCAGCTCTTCAATGCCAATGCCTCAACGTTCAATTTGTTTAGCTGTGGTGCAGGAATTTCAAGAACTGTATCTAATTCTTGGCGAAACTTCAGGACGGTCGAGTACAATTGGCCATAAATGACACACACACACACAGAGACATATGCACATGCATATATATATATACATAAACAACTATGTAACTAATTATATATACATATATATAATATAAAACTATAAATATAAACATAAAATAAATATAGATAAATATATAAATACATATATATATATATGTATGTTTTATGCTTCTGAAACATTTTACAACCTATCCAACATTCATTTCTGAATCTTGACCGCCATTAAATCTGAAAGCCGGAAACCCTGCTCCAGAGGACCACGGCCCATGTAACGGCCCATGTACCCAACTAGTATATACTTTGGCCTTGAAGTACCCAGACCTTCCAAAACCCCTTAATTAAGGAATATACCGTAAACCATATTAGGATCCCTAATGTGTTTTGAGGTATGTTCCTTATTTAAGGGATTTTGGAAGGTCTGGGTCGTCGTCCATGTCGTCGTAGTAGCCGCAGCCGCAAGAGCACTATGTGAAGACCCAGACGAAGCCCAAAGGGTACGGCTTCGTCGCAATAGGCGTGAGCACTGCTAGCTGCTGGGTGCGGCAAGGGGGTAGTAAAACTGGGTAAGATGTCTGGCCCGACATTCCGGTTCTCTGTGCATCTACAGAACTTCGAAAAGATAGATCGTAGGTAGGTTCTGATATCCAATTTCTGTGCTCACCTTGATTCCCACATATACCTCTATAGTCAAGTCTGTGTTTTGCTCTCAGGCGAGAAGTTTGCTTTGATGTGTATGTCTGTCTATAAGTATTCACATGTATACTGCGGTAGGAGAAAAGTTTGACCTACTCCTTCTTTCGTCGAACACAGGCCCCCATTCCCCCATAGAATCCTATCAAACAGGACCAACCGGCTACTCCTCCGGAACAGTAGAGTAGTATGATTTCAACACGGGGTACAAAATACTCCGCTGGCCAGGCCACGTAAATCGCACTTTTCGGTACTCCGCTAGTCCGCAAAACGTCTTAAGACAAGAAAGGTCCAGTCGGTCAAAACTTTTGTCCTCCCGATGTATGTATATATATATATATACATATGCAATCCGACATGTAGGCTTAGGTGTTCAGAAGGTTCAGACGGTCGTGTAAGGGCTTAGTCCCAATCCCAAGGAATTGTGCCGAATCACGGGCTTGGGGTTTACAGGGCTTCAGCCCGATTCAGGAGAAGATCCGTGCCGATCTCACATTGAAAGCCAAGTCGATAGAGCAGGCGCATCTGATGGGAGTACTATAGGGCCTTAATAATTAGAACAGGGTTTTGGGGTGTATTCCATTATAACTATAATAAGAAACCCCCAAAATAATATAGCGCCAACCCCTAAACTCCCAAACCCTAAACTCCCGAACCATCTTTGCTCGGGGCAGCATGTGTGGCCATGGGTGGAACCTTCGGCTGAGAGCTGCCACAGAGTTGATTGTTGAGATGGCTTGAGAGTTTGAGACAGCCGCCAGCCTGAGTTGCATGAATACTTTCCAAACATCTTCGCCAAGAGTTGCACGGTCTCTGTGATTTCTAGTCTTCGGGTTATTCGTCCTGCTATTTACGATGACGCCTGACGCATTTCATGTCTTCACTTCACGCAGCTGACACTCAATATTATAATAGTGACCACTGTAATCTTGTCATCTCCATCATCACCATCAAAGCCATCAGCATCATCGTCATCATCTTCATTTGTTTCGAGTGTCATGTTCGCGATCATTGAGATACTAGACTTTTTCATAGCGGCAGCATCGTGGTTATCCTTTGTGACATGGATGACATCCTCACCGTCATCATAACCACCGCACCATCATCATGGACATGAAGATGCTTCCTCACTGGTGATGAACCCAAGCAGCATTATAGGCCCTAAACCCCTAAACTTAGGCCCTAAACCCTAAAGCCTAAATCCTAAACCCCTAAACTTAGGCCCTAAACCCTAAACTCAACCCTAAATCCCAAACCCCTAGCTCAGGTCACCATAGGAGTCGATGGGAAGTTCCCTCTCCCTCCAGCTCCTCTGTGCGCTCCTCACCGTCATCTTCAGTACCAGTATATGGGAGTTTCCGAAGATTAGGGGTCCTTGTTGGTGGTCCTTATTATAGTCAGGATCCTACTATTTAGGGAACTATATTCGGGTCCCCTATATTAGCGGCCCCTTTGATACTGTACTGTATTAATGTAGGGCTCCAGTTACCTAAATAGTAGGTTACTAGCCATCTATGATATACCACAGTAACCCATTATTTAGGTAACCGGAGCCCTAGGTTAAATTGCACCGTATCATTACCACCACCACTTCGGATTTGCGCTTGCCCGGGAGGTCGGTAACTACGCCGTCAGTGTTGCCAGAGCCCCGGTTGAGGGTGAGCGGAAGCCGGCATGATGATACTGTTGATGGACAAAATCCTGCATGACCCTAAGGACCCTAAACTATGGGAATTATGGTATATTCCTTATTATGGGTAGTGCAGGATTTTGTCCATCAACAGTATGAATACAGGAGCTCAGACAGCTGACTTTTGAGCTCTGAGGTGTTAAAGTTTTAAAGTGGTTCTTGGAATTACTTGGCTAGTTGTCCCTTCTAAACCCTAAACCCTAAACCCTACAGTTATTGGAGGTCTGGTTGAGACTACGGGGCTCGATCAGTCTCTGCAGGCTCCCTTCTGAAAGACCAAGCAGCTCACATCGTGGAAACTCACCTATGTCTGCGGCCAGTGTTCGCAGACAGCGCTAAACCTCTAAAGCCCTACCCTAACCCCTAAACCCCTAAACCCTACACCCCTTAGCCCCTAGACCAAAAAGCAAATTATGGCAAACCTAACCCCTAAACCCTAAACCCTATAAACCCCTAAGCCCCTAGACCTAAAAGAAAACTATGCCTAACCTAACCCCTATAAACCCTAAACCCCTAAGCCCCTAAACCCATGTGTGTTGTTATTCGGGGACCCTACACCCTAAACCTCACGTACTCAGCCGCAAACTCTCCTCACCTGACGCTTTACAAAACCCCCAGGGCCCCTAATATAGAACCCTACTACAGATCCCTTATAGGACCCTTTAAAGGAACCCTAGGCCCCTACCTGGACCCCCAAAGTATGTAGAATAATAGCCTTCTATAGGTGTTGGGCGATTATTTTACCTACTTTTGGGGGGTTCAGGAAGGGCCATGAAAATTCAGGGGCTTCGGGCTGCCGTCCCTTCCTTTGACTTCCATGACGCATGTTATGCGCTCGACAAAACGCCTGTCTCCCCGAAAGGGTCCACGTACGGTTGATGATACAGATCCTGCATTACCCAGAACAAGGAATATACCATAATTCCCATATTCTAGGGTCCTTAAGGTAATGCAGATTTTTATCATCAACAGTATCATGAGAGTAGTTTAGGTTTTAGGGTTAAGGGTATATCGGTAAAACTATACTTTTGATTTGGATGCCTTGGGTTTGGAAGATACGCCGGAACGCGCCACTTCTACGTTGACCTCGCTTGCAGTTTTGATTGGAGCGAGGAGCTTCAAGGCAATGGTACAATCTCAGGGTCTCTATAGGTTCTCCAGCAGTACAGTTTTGCCCTTTTTATTTCAGGGCCCCCTGTTAGAACTGAATACCAAGAAAAAAGAGGTTAATTCAGGGGATACTGGGAGGTCTTGTTACAATACTGAGCACCGCTACAGTTCACAGCATCCCGAGTTTACATCAAGTCTAACCTTAATTGGAGGGGTTACAGGGTCCACATTCTCCGCACCCCTTGAGAACGCCCCCACATTATCAACAGCCGTTCGCTTGAGTTCTACCCAGCACGATAAATGCACAACCATGCAATGGCATGCTGATGTGGCTGAACTCTCAGGCCCTGATGGAAATCCTGAACCCTCAACCCTGAATTCACGCAGTTACCCATGGAATGCTCAACTGCAAATCCTCAATCAGGCTTTCAACGACGGGCACACAACCCTCGTGGCTTTGAAAGCTCTTGCTCGGCACTTACAGCTCTTGCATCCATGCGTGGGAGCAATACCCCTTGACCCTAAACCCTAAGGCCCTAAACCCTAAATCAAGCATTGCTGGGGTCTTTCTTTGTGAAAACTGTAGCGTTAAAACAGACATGAAGAATGACAAGATTCATTGGAAGGCACAAAAAAGAAGGAATCTCGAAGATAGGGGCCTGAACAATCAACAATACTATAGCTGGGGTTCCCAATTATATATAACTAGGGTAGACTACGCCCCCAGACGTCCTTGGAAATATTTAGGCGTCTCGAGCCCTGCCCGAGGCTGACATGGTCACTGGCAACGATCCGGCAAAGTCGTTAGGCAAGTCTCCCTGGTGATGCACTCACGTTTGAAGAAATGCGAGCCTCTCAAACTGTTCTGTGGCTGTGTGGTTTTGGGACGCATGGTTAAGACCATTTACCTCGAAGCCTGTTCTTCTCATAGGCTCTTGGATAAGGCTCTCTTTCAATTTCCGTTCCCCGGCCTGGGCATACAATGCTCCGACATTCGGCCCCTTGTCGGGGCATGGCTTTCGTGAGGGCTATCTCGCGGTGATGGAGTATGCAAGGAATAAATGAATACATGTATGTGCTGTTGTGATCATTTGCTTGTATAGCATACCGCAAAGGTATGTAGGTAGGTATGTATGTATGTCTCAAAACTTTGAGTGGCGAATCCCTAAGCCCCAGCCAGTGTGGGAGTTGCCTGTGCCCAAACACCGACCCCAAATAGTAAGTTATCCCCAACAAGAGACCTTCAATTTTAGGCAGTCGGCCAAGTCCCCAACTTACTTGTCGGATTGGCTCCTTTTCATGTTTAGCTCCAGGCTGAAATCTCCCTGCTTTTGCATTTGGGGAAAGGAGGGAAAGCGGTGAATTCGGGCTTTGAGTGCTGGGTGCTTTGGGGGGT
Source organism: Symbiodinium sp. clade A Y106 (assembly GCA_003297005.1). NCBI lineage: Eukaryota > Dinophyceae > Suessiales > Symbiodiniaceae > Symbiodinium > Symbiodinium sp. clade A. The sequence continues at coordinate 123,092 of BGNK01000609.1, forward strand.
TCTTGGTTGCGGCCAGCAATACCAAGAGGTAAGTTTGCTTCTTGGACGCCTGTTTCGTTTTGGCTTTTTGCTTGGAGGTTCATGGGTAGTTATAAGTGGGGCGACAAGTCCCCTAATATGGGTTATAACTATAGTTACCCTGCTTGTAACCCTACTTATAACTACCCATGAACCTCCAAGTGGGTCTGTACTGATGTTGAAGATTCCAGGACCCTAAAGCCCCAAGCCCCATTCTGAGATGGGGTGGAGGACATGCTTGAAACCACCGATGCAAACATCCGAGAGCCACGTCTCAGAAGACCCCTGGACCCTAAACTCCTATAAATTCGAAACTCTAAACCCGAAGCCCTAAACCTCAAACCCTTAACCCCTTAAACCCTCAACTAAGCTCTAAACCCTTTGAAAAGCTGTCGGAGTTTTGTCGTTCCCTCTTAGGTCGGATACCTTTAAGGGCAGGGCTGGCAGGTCGAAGCTCCGAGACAGGGGCCCTTTTAAAGCAGTCTAGGGGCCTTAGCAAATTAGAACAGGCTTTTGGAACAAAACCCCTCAACCCTGAACCCCGAGCCCGAAGCCCAGTACGATTGGAGGCTCTAAGGAGAAGTAGTGCTAGGTATTCAAGCTTCTACATCATTTATAGGCTTTGGGGGGGGGGGTTGAAGGCACGGTGGCTTGGCACAGGAGCTGTAAATGTGCTTGCTAGCTTTACGGTTTGGGCCTGTAGGTTCTATTCTAGGGTTTAGGGTTTGGGGTTTCGGTTTAGGTCCTAGGGTGTGCTCCAACCGGGATGGGTTCTTCAGCGTTTGTCACAAGCCCAACCTGCCAGTTTAAATTCTCAAGTTTTGAAGTATCACCAAAGCATGGAAACCCTTCATCCTCTTCCTCGTAGTAGATTGTTTAAGTTTTAACCTTTGAGGGATACCATATTTTTCCACATAACCTGTAGCTCCCCTAGGATACCGGACAACTAAGTAGACCTCTTCAGTGCCACGACCGGACCAGTCCTGTAGGGCAACGCGCATGAAGATGCCCTAAGTCGGCATCGGGGGCTGTCGCAGTGTAGGAGCTTGGCCCGCTTGATTTCTTACTTACTGTAGGTGCCGTTAGATCTTGGAATAAGAAGGGGCTTGGGTGGTAGATTGTGGGCTCAGTCTAATTATGTTATAATTAGAGACGAAAAGCGAATACCATTTGTGCTTGTTGTTAGGGACCCTAACGGAACACCATTAGTGTGCACTCTTCATTGAAGGTCCCTGTTGTGGCTTACCATATGTTTTGTCGTTAGGATCTTCATAAGGGATCAGCGTAGTACAGAAGCTGGACTATCTACAGCAGAATATACTCCCAGATCCTGTTCTACAAAACCCTAAACCCCATAATACAATGTCTTGAAGGCCCAGGTAGGGGTTTTGAATTTAGTCCCGTAGAAGATTTGGGTTACGGTTTCAGGCAGGCAGGTCATGTGTTTTGTTCGCGGTGTAGAGGTGCCGGATTGAACTGTGTGGTAACTTTGTGGGTCAGGGGGCAGGGATGGGCTGAAACGTTGAAATTTTGAGGCTGCAGCTGCAGAATTGAGGTTTCGAGCCATCGGTTTCTCTGATTCAGAGAGGGTTTGCATGTGTAGGTTTAGGGATGTATAGGTTTGTCCATGACTCCATGGGCTTCTCCGTCTCCTTACCAAGGTGAGCATCCCGAGTAAGTTTGCTTGCTCTTCGGGGGATGGGCCATGACTTTCAGGCTTCCAGGTAGCAGAACTTCGCCGTGCAAAATGTTAGAATGTCGGCACTTGCAGGCATCCCTACACCAACAGCGGTACGGTTTGGAGTTTGGGGTGTTTGGTTCGTGAACCATGGGACTTTATACGAAACTCTGAAGCAGGCCAGTTGGCTGCCTTGCTCACAACTTTTTGGAAGCACCGCGCGCCCTTTCCATGCAGCCCTGAATCAAGCTTACCGGAGTCGAGCGGTGGGGCAGGTCCGAATTCTCGGACCAGTGCTACAGGGCTCCGCAGCGATAAGTGGTTTGCCTTTGTTTGGGTGTTGAGGTTTATACTCTCCTTTTGAGGTTTGGCCGATGGCACCTGCTAACCTGTTCCGACTTCCGTGCCCACAAGCAAGATTGAGGTTGCCAGCGAATCGCTGACAGTGAAACATCCAGAGTGGTTGTGCTTGCTTGTCTCAATAAATTGTACAAATTGTTCTCCCTAATTACTAATACTCCCTGAATAAACATTGAGGAAAGCCTATTCTAATTATTAAGGCCCCTACATTATGGTACCCTTGTAGATCCCTTATAGTAATCCTTAAAGGACCCCTTTAAAGAAGCCCCTACTCTAATTATTAAGGCCCCTACAAGATCTAACCAGTCCCGAGACGAGCTCACCTTCCAAAATCCCTTAATTAAGGAATATTCCTTAAATCATAGTAGGATCCTCATCATGGTTTAAGGAGTATTCCTTAGTTAAGGGGTTTTGGAAGGTCTGGGAAGATGCGGCTCTCAAATTCTGTAGCGCCACATTCAGCGAGCTATTCGGAAGCGTGAGTGCAACGGGGTACTGAGAAACGATACTCGACAAACTTCGTACCGCAAGACAACTACAAACGTGTGTGCACTCGCAGCCGTGCTTCTTCTCCCAACTACACTGTTCAGTCTAGAGCCCTAAACCCTACACCGAAAGGCCGTAAACCCTGACCCCTCAACCCTCAGACCCCAAACCCTTAAAACCTGAACCCCTAAACCCTGAACCCCTATAAACCCTAATCCCTAAACCGCCCTAAACTCAAGACTTCTAGAATCCCTAAGCCTAAACCTCTCTTATAAGCCACTAAACCCAAGACCTTCAACTGAACCCCTATAAACCCTAATCCCCAGACCTTCCAAAATCCCTCAATCAAGGAATATTCCTTACATCATAATGTCATAGTAGGACCCCTCTCATGGTTTAAGGAGTATTCCTTAATTAATGGGTTTTGGAAGATCTGGGTCCCTAACCCCCTAAAACCCAAAACCTTAAACCAAGCCAAGGGACTCCTCCTATCCCTCAGCTGCTTTTCTCAAATGCTCGAGTGGGAGATTTGTATGTGAAAGTCTCGCCCAAAACGCTCAGCAACGGGTTCATATACGGGGGCTATAAGGGTGTAGGGTTTAGGGGCCCATAACACTCAGCAAAGGGCTTATATAGGGGTGCTGTAAGGGTTTCCTACAGCAAAATATGTTGGGTTTGAGGCCCCCGGCCCCGAAGCACCAAGTGAAAAGCCACCCGTGTCAGCATAGAGGATCGGAGGCAAACATAGCCGGTTTAGGGTATAGGGTTTAGGGTAGCGGATTTACTTCACCGATGCTTTCGTTAGATGCTTACAAATCGACCCTTCTACGCTGTCGGTCCCCATCCATCTTTTTTTGAAACCCTAAACCTAAACCCTCCTGGAGAAAAAAGGTCCGGTAAATCAACTAAACAAAAACCTTAAGCTATCTTTTCATCTTTGCTTTTGTTTGGGCGCCTTTTGCGATTGACTGCCAAGAGAGACCCTTGGCAACTGGCCATCTACGACAAGATGGGCAACGACGCTTGGGTCGATTTAGATGTCTAGGGTGCAAAACAAGGTACATTTAGGGGTTCAGGGGTTTAGTGCGTGGGGTGTCCGAGTAAGCATATGCTGGAAATAGAGATCTGTGTAGGGATTGAAAGATCTACATCTCACAAGCTTTTAACCCGGAAGACCATAGTCTGCAAAGTCGCTGGCCCAAAGGGTCCTTTTAGCTGCATAGTAGAATGTAGGGTTTCCATAGTAGGAATCATTATTATGATTTGGGAGAGTTTCCCCCATAACAGTACCTACGACCCTTTGGGTGGTGCAGCTGTGATTCTCGGAGCTCGGTCATTCGCGTAATGTAGGAACCTGATTAAGAAACCTGGTGCCTTCATAAGGGTTCCTTCTATGAATCCTATACTATTCTGGGGTTTCTTAATCAGGTTCCTACAGTAACCCCAAACCCTAAAATCTGACCCTCTAAACCTCTGAGCCCTTATAGAAGAATCAGGTTCCTACAGTAACTTCTTTGCCGAGGCGGGTTGGATTCAGAGACGTCGCGGGGGGGTCTCAAGTCTACGGGGTTGGCATGGACCACTGAGGCGCAGGTGTGGCTAAATAATCTTACACATTTAGTAATCTTACACATAGCTATTAAGAGTATATATATATATACATAATATATATATATATGTATATATATGTGTGTATATATATGTATATAGCTGTACGATCTATCGGAAAACTAGCCGCAACCGGACCGCTTCGCTTGCTTCTAGACTTCTGGAGTGGTTTCACATGACTTTTGAGTTACTGCGCAACAGCGATCAATTGTTCCCTCGACGTAATGTTCGCATCACTTTTTAGATTTTCATGTGTGTCTTATTGTGGTGCTGCTACCATGCACGATCTTCTTCCGAACACAAGCAGCACCAATATTGGCAGCATGACGGTGCTGCTGCTGCTGCTGCTGCTGCTGCTGGCNCCTTGTGGGGCCTTCGCGTAGGTCGAGGTCATGGTGAGGTAGTCGTGGTGGTCGCGGTAATTGTAGTCTCAGTGGTATAGTAGTGCTAGTAGCAGTCGTCGTCGTAGTAGTCGTAGCAGTCGTAGTAGTGTAGTCGTAGTCGTCGTAGAAGATGGTCGACGACTACTTGTAATCGTTGCAGTCCTGGTCGCAGTCGTCGTCCTGAGCGTCGTCGTAGTTTAGATTGGCAGTGTTCCTTCGTCACTTTAGTCTTGCCTCCCCTGAGCCCTTAGCTGCACTGCAAGGAAGATGTGCCAGTGTCTTGGCGGCAGCTCTCAACGTTGCGGTAGTTTAAGGTTTAGGGTTTCGGGAGTTCACGACAGGCGGCCGGAGATTTCTGAGTCTTCAGCCAGTGTTGGACACAAAGATTGTGATGACGAAACACATGCATCAAGGGCCCGGCCGGGTTTAGTTGCCCTGTCATGTCCAATTAAGCAGCCTTCAAAAGTCGTGCTGGCAGCAAGCGCTGCCCCACTGCCCCACGTTCAGCCGCAAGCCGAGTTGTGGCGGAAGCTGCTTCCAGCCGACTGCGGTGGGAAAGGAAATGTCGATCATCCAATCCGAGGACTTTTCAGACTTTGAGGTTGTAGGGCCTACGGCAGGACCGTAAAGGCTATGAATGTGGGGTTGACGTTGAAGACTGGCAGCTTTGATAGTAATTCATGTAGGAACCAGATTAAGAAACCCTGGCCCTACAACCCCAATATATTTGGACTCATATAAAGAACCCTCATAAAGACCCAGGGTGTGTTCATCAGGTTCCTATATTAGTACGATTCGTTTGGCTTCTGCTTCACCTGGCAACGGAAGTCTTCATGGTTCACACCCACTTCCCCATAGGGTCCGAAGTACCAGTATAGTCGCTCCTTGGTGGTATGTATTTGGACGCCGAAAGTAGCTACTTCGTAATTAGGTATTTGGGCCCCAAAGTAGCTACTTAGTATAGTATGTATTTGGACCCCACTATACTATTACTTGGACCCTTTGGGTTCATGGAATGTCGGCCAGGACCGCCGCCAGCCCCGCAAACAACCGCCAATCAGGCCATCTTGCACTGCGGAGTCGTCCCTATATAGGTAACTGTGGCCCAAAGTTTCTGCCATTCGGGTACATGGACCCGTAAACTATAGAACCCTTAAAGGCATCCCGTAAAGTAACCGTCGGACGCACAGGCTACCAATGTCGCACGCAAAGTTTAGGGGTTTAGGAGTCACAGTACAGATTTGTGGCATTTGTTACTGATTTCGCATGGGGGTCTGAAAAGATTGAACCGAACCCTAAACCCTAAACCCGAATCGGATTCCACCGCACTCGAGGCTCTTCAACCTGGCGTCTACGACAATCGCTTGCTTTGCCCATCGGAGGGACTCCAGTCTTTAGGGGCTTCGTTTGAGGTTGGGGTCGCGGATGAGGGTTCAGGGTTTACAGGGCCTAATATTCCATGATCAGAGGGTTTAGGGGCTTAAGGGTTTAGGGCTTAGGGTTTAGGGTGTATACCGTAAACTCATAGAGAAGCCCCCGATGTAAACTCGCACAATGGTTGAACGAACATTGAGCTTCCTGGTTTTGGTTTGAGAAATGCCTGCGAAAATGACTGTATCTTAAGAAAGCCCTCTAAACCCCATAAGCCCTTACTATATTATACAGCTACGTCGATTCCATAAACCGCTTACACCCCAAACCCTAGAATGAAGCCTTCACAGAACCCTGAAAGAAATCCTTAACGGAACCGGCAGGGTCTTTTCCACAACCTCCCCAAACCCTATACGTGCCAGACCCCAAGGCCTAAACCCTAGCCCCTTATATGCACTAAAGCCCCCCTAAGCCCTAAAACCCTAAGCCAAACCCCTAAAGCCCTAACTCCCAAACCTGCAGCCCAGATTCTCCACAGCTCGGCGCGCCGAGCGGAGCGGCTGCCACGATGGCAAGGATGGATCAGGAGCCGAAAGCTTCAGGCTTTAGGTTCGGGCTTGAGGGTTTTGGGTTTAGGCTTGGGGTTTAGGGTTTAGGGTTTGGGGTTTTAGGTTTTAGGGTTTAGGGTTTAGGGTTTAGGCTTGGGGGTTTAGGCTTGAGGCTTGCGGGTTTAGGCCGTTGGGTGTAGGGTTGAAAATAATTTGGGTGTGGGGCCACATCTGAAACACAACAAGGAATTCCCAATACGCCGCTGTGGCATGCGGTCGAAGAGGTTATGGCAAGTCTTCACTGGGTCCGGCTCTTTGCGTAAGGGCATCGCAGAAGTTTCTACTCACTCCCTTAATCGCCATAGCATCGCATAAAAGCACCCAGCCCTAATCCGAAACCATATGTACTAAAGAGGCCTGAGAATTACTACCAAGATTATTCCGCAGGGTCCCTTAGTGTATCTATCTGTACGATGGTAGATTCCGAAACCGCAGTTTTACTAGGCATGTTTGTCCTTTATTATGCTTCTCTGCGAATCAGCCCGGTAGGCTACCGACTTTCTGCAGATGAAGAAAGGAGTCAAGAGACATGTAACCACACCTAAGCTTAAGCAACAGTAGGCCCGCCTGTTCTCGTGTTGAAGTCTGTGGAGGACGTGAATGCCGGTGCTGAAGCCATGGATGCGAGAATAGACAATTTCATGCGCTCCTGCGTCGTCCAGTGATTCCGCTCTGAAACCCTTATAGTGCCTTTATAGAACCCCTTAAAGGAACCCTATGAAACCCTAACGAAGCCTAAACCCTTCTAGAACGCAGTACCCCCCCCCCTATACCCTATACCCTATTCTTAGAATAAACCCTAAACCAGATCTAGAATCTAGAGCGCAAAGCCCAAACCATAGCCTCAGCTAAAGCCCAAACCCGCAAACTTAAATCCTTCCTCAGCCTTATAAACCCCAGACCCTCAACCGTAAAACTCTCATGTGAACCCTACAACTTCTGGAATCACTGGAGAAATAGGATCCTCCGACCTCAGAGAATGCAGTGACCAGCGTGTACAGACCGCTGAACGCAACTGGGGCGGAGAGAAACAGCCACTTTAAGAGGTTTATGTATGGTTTTGAGAGGGTTGGGGTATTCTGAGAAGTTTAAATTTGAAAGCACCCATGTTTTGCTATGCCAGTTCTTTTTTCGAGCAAGGAACAAGGCAGCATGAGATGGAACTGTGAAGGAGGCTAAACCCTCACACCTAACACCGGGATCTGGATGGGTTTCCGAGCCTTGAGTAAACTGTCAAACTTTCCGATGCCGCAGCCTGCAGCAATAGTAGCTTGAAAGCAGTGTTCAAGGGTTGCGTGCCGAACACGTAGTACTGGTAACTAGCGGGCTGGTACAACTGGTTCTTCAGGTTGGCTTGTTGCTGTCAAGTTTAGGCCTTAAGCTAGAGCATCTACGGCTTCAGGTTGAAAACCTTTGGGATATTTGTGTGGTTGGTGGGGTGGGTGTGCAGATAGACTCGACATGTGGCTGGCCCCTGGCCGCATCGGCAGCGGCACTGCTTTGGGATGCGTAGCCCACGCTCAGGCTACATCTCCGCAGCTGCTTGGTACTGCACCCGAGATCCAAACTGCTACCCTAAACCGAAAATGAGAGAAAATCGTCCGAAGAGACGAGCCGGCAAGGGTCCGAGAAAACATTTGCTGGCTTGGTTGGTTTAGATTAGTATGTGTGTAATATAGGGGCCTTAATTGTTACAAATACGATTGGCTTCGTTCGAAGGAAAACATGCGACTCCCCTAAACCCTAAACCGCTTTCCAGTATATACACCGCAACCATCTATGCTAATTCTGAAGGAATTGACTTGATAAGTGTAGGGGCAATAGTCACTTAAGTTACTGACAGTCTTACAGTGGCTTACAGTCCCAATTAAGGAGCGTGAAAGCGCGTTTTTATTAAGTCCACATGATCTCTTGACTACAAGCGATGCATAGTAGTTTTCTTTTTTCGTGAGCCATTTTCTGGTCAGGACCTTAAACTTACAATATGACAATCAAGAAGCCAGGCAACCAAAAGCGACAACTATTGCAGACTACAGGATTTTCAACCTTGAATCCTCGTTCACGACCGGAACGACCGACTCATCCTGGCACCCGCTAAACCCTAAACCGTAGATGCGCTCGAAACCGAGGCGTCTGATCCCATGCCATGGCAAGCTCAAACGGCGAGGAGCAGGATCTCGATCTCTCTGAAGCGTTTGAAACCCAGACCTAGACCTGCCAAAAACCCTTATTTAAGGAATATGCCTTAAATCATATTCGGGATCCTATTATACTGTACGTCGCGTTACATTCCTTAAATAAGGGATTTGGGAAGGGATTGAAAATTTGGGCATGGCGGGGGGGGGCGGACGGAAGCGGGGGAGAGGGTTCCTATTCTAGCAAGCTCTTGGTGTCGGGGTTTGGTATTTTGGATCCAAGCCCTAAACTCCAAAACTGTTACAAACATATTCGATAGATAGATCGGTAGACAGATATGCGTACATAGACACATGCATGCATCTGCATCTTTACACCTCTCTCTCACACTCTTTTACTTTCACTTTGTAACAAATCTCGATTATATCCCTAAACCCCTAAACCCTAAACCCTAAACCGCTAAACCCTTAACCCCTAAACCCCTAAACCCCTAAACCCCTAAACCCTAAACCCCTAAACCCCTAAACCGATATGCTAGGCTGCTTGGCAACACTCCGCTATGCAGAGTCGAGGATTCTGGGTCGAAGGCATCGGGCTGAGGTTCCACATGGTGCTTTGTACAAAGTACCCATAGGCTCCATACTGTTGATGGACAAAATCCTGCATGACCCTAAGGACCCTAAACTATGGGAATTATGGTATATTCCTTATAATGGGCAATGCAGGATTTTGTCCATCAACAGTAGTAGTTCCTTTTTGGGATTACCTGATAAGATTCTATATATGAACCCCAAAAAGGAACTACTTTGGAGCCTCTAGGTATGTGTTTATTATAGTCCCTCTGCAGCAATAAATACCCCGACACCCAATCCATGGCATTACATAAATGCTCTATACTCGATATGAATATTACAGTGTTCATAGTTCTGGATCGGAGGGTATGCGAAAGGGGCGAGTAAGTCGATGAGTTGGGAGGGCTGTGTAGATGAGCAAAGCCGTGTCATACGGCTGATGGACAAAATCCTGCATTACCCATTATAAGGAATATACCATAATTCCCATAGTTTAGGGTCCTTAGGGTCATGCAGGATTTTGTCCATCAACAGTATTGCATTTGAGGGCAGAGAGCCTGAGCCCCCCAAAAAACTTATTCCGACCAGTACGGCCCCTTTTGCCACAAAGTCCCTAATCCCGAGCCCCGATGTTAAGGGTTTACGGTTTCCGGCAGGGTTCTTAGTATTCCTAAAATCTAGGAGGTACTTTGATCCCAAACCCCAAACAGTCAGTATCCCTAAACCCTAAACCCTTAAACCCTTAAACCCTAAACCCTAAACAGTCAGTATAGAGGTAGCTCTTCAAGGCAAAGCGGTCCATGCATCCTTAAACGGAGCGAGGCATCACACGGGCAGTGCATGACGTTCCGGAAGCCCACAAATGAGCACAACCCCTTCAAGATTTGAACGCCCCTTAGGGTCTCGGGTTTAGGGTTTTGGGTTTAGGGCTTAGGGTTTAGGGTTTAAGGATTAGGGTTTAGGGGTTTCGAGGTTTCAGGTTTACGGGTTTAGGGCAGTTTGGGGTTTTGGGGTTTAGGCTTTCGGGTTTAGGGTTTAGGTTCTGCTCCCTTTTCAACACCTGAAGCCTGAGGCTCCATGTACTCATATAGTGTATACATTGGCCTTAATGTAGTCCTTATTTGGGTACTTTGGGGCCCAAGTGTATGCTATATGAGTACATGGACCCTTAGGGGAATTCCCAACGAGGAGGAGCTTTGATTGCCGGCTTCGTCGGCATCTCCGGGCGTTGCATAAAGCCAGGACATCCTCCGAGGCCGCTTCTGCCGAGTTATTGGGGTTTAGGGTTTAGGGCCACCACTACTTAGTATCACTATCCCTGCGACTGGCACTACTGTTGTTGTTGTTGCTGCTGCTGCTGCTGCTACTGCTACCACGACGACTGCTGCAACTATTATTATTGTTACTACTACTACTACTACTACTACGACGACGACTACTGCTGCTGCTACTACTACTAGTACCACTACAACGACGACGACGACGATGACTGCAACTACGACAACTACCACCCCTACTGGCTGCTGATTCCGATGCCGACGACATCCACCACTATGGCAAATGCTTTCCCATTGACGCAACACCATTGACAGCAAAGACGATCTCAAGATACGTCATCAACAGCACCAGCACCATCAACAGCACCAGCCAAGCCGCCCACCAGCACCATCATCACGATACTAGAAGACACTGCAGATAACAACGACGACGAGGATGACTGACTGCTGACCCTTGCAACGATGGCCTCAGGGTTGATTCATAGCGATATTTCGACATCTGATGTTTGCTAAAGCACCGTGAGCGAAGGTCCTGCGCCCGCGGCGCAGAGAAGACGGCTGCGTGGCGGAGCAGGGCATTGCAGTCAGAGCTTGAGAAGCATGGGATGCTGGACCGCAAGTCTGCATATATATATATATATGCACATCTATATGAACATATATATATATATGTATGTATATGTGTATTTATGTATGTATGCATTCGTGGACAATATGAAGCTGTGACTTTTGGCGTTCGGACCTGTTCGGGTCAAACTCATTGCTCATGTTTTGGTGTTATCAGGACAATCGTGCTGACAACATATGCTGTGAGAAGTTTCTTATGGGCCAACAGTCTTTCGGGCTCGTTTCTTCATGTTATCCTTGGCCACAAGCCTCGTGCAGCCCACAAGAGACGAACTTGTTCTATGATTGGGGTTGTTCGGAGGGTTCTTACGGCCCCTAGACCATTGTGGAAGCTCCTTCTTATAGTTATAGACTATACCCCCAAAACCCTATTCTAATTAAAATGTTATCCCCAATCCTCAGGATCAGTTTCGAGGAATTGGACCGACCTCCACACGACCCTCTGCTGCTGGGTTTATGTTAAGGAACGTGGTTGAAGTGATCGTGATGTGGAACACAGGTTGTTTACTGGTTACTGCCAGCCCTAAACCCTAAACAAACCCCTGAAGTATATATCTCTATCATGGTGACTTAAATCAGGATCCCTGCACCCTGAATCCCTAAACTCGACTATATCTTTGTCATGGTAACAGGTAACATATGGTGACTTAAATCAGGTTCCATGACACAAGAGCCCAGGCTGTATCCCGCAATCCGCTGCTGCCGGGCTTTCATCTGCCCCAACAGCGACAAGGACTGGAGGGTTGAGGGTTTAGAGTTTAGGGCCGTAGTTGTCAAAATTATGGTTCCTTTTTTTGGGTACCCTAAATAATAGGTGCCGTATTATATTAGGGACCCAAAAGGGACCATAATTTTGACAACCACCCAGGTGGGTGACTTGTGTAATTGGTCGTCCATCGTTTGCTGCAGAGTTTGGGGTCTAGGGCCTCTGTCTGGGTTTGCGGTTTAGGTTTCAAGGACATTAAATGTGCAGAAGTCTACATGTGTGGTTTTTTGTTTTCTGCTTTCTGATCCATGATCGGTGTTCCGGTATTTCTTGTGACTTCATATTGACACCACCGTCGTTCCACTTGAAGCCGTGGTCAATCTGATTGTGGCCGCGGTAGATGTGTATGTGTGTTTGTTGCTATGGACGTCCGGGGCATACGGGGTTGTGTTTAGGATCAGGGTTTAGGGCTTTGGGAGTGTATATATATATATATACACAGTTACAGATTTCGTTGAAAGTTATAGGTTCAGATAGAAAAAAGCGGAAAGGAACCGTAAAAGCCGAACCCCTGGCATCAATAACTCCCTGCTTCGGGGGTAGACGGGTTAGACTCGGAGTTTACATTGGTGAAGGTCCTGATATAGGGTGTCGTAGGTTTAGGCTTTAGGCTTTAGAGCATTCGGTTTAGAGTTTAGGGTTTTGGAGTTTTGGACTTTTGTCATGACCTACGGCTCCCTCATCATCTTCGAACACCATGGAGGCTCGAGTCCGCTAGAGCCATGAGGCTCAACCCTGACCCTCCACCGGTGACCTCATAATGCCTGATTTCTAAGCTCCAAGCCATATTGACCTTAGGCCCCAAACTCCAGAACCAACTTAGACCCTAAACCCTAAACCCATGGGCCCTAAAACCCCTAAACCCTAAACCTTAGACCACAGACCGCAAGGCGCTGCAGGTGGCGAATCGCCCCGGGCGGGCTGCGGCCGTAGCCGCCGGCGTGCGCGGCTTGCTCCAAAGTGCAAGAAAGGCTCGGCTGGAGAGCGAGGGTTAGTTTACAGGGTTTACTCTTCTCAGGTGTTTTTTGTGGGCTGATAATGCGCAAGTCGGATTCTAAATGCTACTACAGAATCCTCAAAGCATCAAGCAGTGCATTTTGGGTTCACGAAGTATTGTGGATTTGGCTTTGCACAAGGTCTACGGAATCAGTGCGATGTTAGCTGTTGTCAGAAGCAGTTCTGGCTGTCCCCAGGTTCTCAATGTGGTCTAGTCATAGAGTCTCATATAAAGCGCAGGATGTTAGGGCTTGTGACCAATTACAGGGAACCAACATCCTGTGTTACGAGTGATAGTGCTGTCACGCCTGGACACTAGACTTCATTCTAATCTCACATTGGATTGAGAGATCCTTCTTGTCCTTGAAGTCTGAAGGCAGCAGAAGACTGGGAAAAGGAGCGTGCCCTGGCGCAAAGCACCCGCTCGGAAGATCCACTGCCACTGACGCTGGTGATCGACTGTGTGCGCTCCACCCAGAGACTTGCTGAGGGTTTAGGATTTAGGGTTGCTTTCTTGCGAGTTGGCAGGCTTGCTGTTCGCTTCTGTCAAACAGGTTTTTTGCTATGTAGACCATATGAGAGGAGCAGAAGACCCGTGTGCGAAGCGCCGGACAGAAGACAAGAAGCAAACTTTGACTTGCATACATATGTGTATGTATATATATATACATACACATAATTAAATGTCAATCTCAGGAGTTATTCTCATGCCATATGATATTTTTTGGAATTATACGTCCGACACCAAGCAACAGGCGAAACGGACTGCCCGGGAATGATAGTTACAGCAAAGTCTCCCAACTCCTGGCGCCATGGGGCTGTGTGTGTGTGTGCTTGTGTGTTCGGTGTGTAGACAAGTATATATATATACACACACACATACACATGGAGCTATAATTGTTGCATTTTAAATTCGTGCATATGTAAGGTTTTTGTAGCAGGTTTTTATGATTTAGGGTTACATGGTGTCGTGCTGCGCAGTCTTTGCTCTGAAGCGTTTACATAGCCAGTTTGACACGCTTGGGTTGTGGACTTCCGGATGTGTATATAAATACATAAATAAATAAATAAATATATATATATATATAGGGAGAGAGAGCGAGAGAGAGAGAGAGAGAGAGAGCGAGCGAGAGACTAAATTGGTTTCCTGGCTTCTGGGTTATAGATTTTGGTATTTGCTGGTGTTATTTGTTTCGAAAAAGTTCGTTCTCGACTGCCAAGGAATGTGGTATCCTTGCTGGAGACGTGTGCCATGGCCGGTGTGGCGGAGGTCATCTTTTGTGGCATCACCCCGGCACCTCCCATGCTCCATCGGCTGCAATTTGCCTTCAGGTTCAGATGGACGTTGTTCCCAAAGGGTCCAAGTAATGGTATAGTATGTACTTCTGGGGCCCGGATATCTTTGAAGTAGCTGCTATATTGGTACTCGGACACTTTGGGATTGTCGTTAGGGTCACGACGGTGACCTGAAAACCTTGGAGTCTGACTTTCTTCATCTTGGACCATTTTACTCCTTTAAACTCCAAAAACTTGAAATCCTTCCGCCTTTCTCAACTTCAACCCATTGCCCTGAACTCCGACATACCCAAAATCCTCAACATTACCACACACCCACTGAACACCCCTAAGCCCTAAAACCCTAAACCCTGATACCCTAAAACCCTAAAACCCTAAAGCCCTCAACCCTAAACCCTAAAACCCTCAACCCTAAACCCTAAAACCCTAAAGCCCTCAACCCTCAACCCTAAACCCTAAAACCCTCAACCCTAAACCCTAAAACCCTAAAGCCCTCAACCCTCAACCCTAAACCCTAAAACCCTCAACCCTAAACCCTAAAGCCCTCAACCCTCAACCCTAAACCCTAAAACCCTCAACCCTAAACCCTAAAACCCTCAACCCTCAACCCCGAGAGGCCCGAGCCTTTCAGAAAGGTATTCCATCCTCCGGCGGGCTCGCACCGCCGCCGCGCAGGTGCGCCTTACAGTAGAAGCCATAATGGTACTATATATGGAGCCTCTGGGTTTACAGTAGAAGACCAAAAGTTGGAAACCCAATAGCCTCAATCCTTAAGAGTAATGTATAGGGAATCCCAGCACTATTTGGCCTTAACCCGGTTTCCAACTTTATGAGGTTTACTGTATAGGTTCTGAGGACCGTAGGAAATGAATCTGTTGCGGGAGTATTGAAACTCAGCATAGGATCAGTGCCGCAGGGCTTTTTATAGCAGCTCTCAACAATCACCTGGCAAACCAGTATGCTTCACCTTGTTGAAAAGGTACCTTGGCTACTCTAGGCTGTAGCTTGATGACCTTAAACCCTAAACCTAATACCCGAAACCCTAGGCACTAAGCCCTATAGCTAAACTTTGTTTTACGAAACTAGCCCTCAGAAATTTTCAGGTCTGTAGTCTGTCGTATTCAACACGGGTGAAGATCAGGGACCTCAGCAGGCTCCTGCTACTGCTCCACTGACAGTGTTGCTGTTGCGGGGAGTGCTGCTACGACGTCTACTTCTACTTCTACTTCTACTGCTACTGCTACTGCTACTGCTATTGCTACTACTGCTATTATCACTATTAGCATGTTCATTAGTATGATTATTGTTGTTGTGATTGGCCTGACCCCAGCTGCCGCTGCTGCCGCTTTTGTTATTTGTTTCCTCCTTAAACCTTCTTTGCTCGTACGGCAGGACCCGTAGACCTTAAATCCTAAGCCTTACCTTAGAGTTGCCAAGGTTTTTACAACACAGGTACATGTACTTGGTTACTCTAGGTAAACCCTAGAAACCCTAAACCCCCTAAGACCTGAACCCTAAACCTCAAACCCCATAAACCCTACTTGGAGGGTCGTTGGACTTATTAAGTAGTTATTTTTATACAGTTATAAGTACCATAACCCCAATTAGGGCCCCATTTAGGGTACTTATAAGTCTACTTGCTACCTGCTTACTAAGTCCCCCGACCCTCCAAGTAGGCCCTGAGCCCCAGGTGCCTTCCAGCTTTGCCGTGTCTGCAAAGGAGGCAGTCAGCAGACTGCAGGCCGGTCTGGCTTTCAGGGTGTCCCTAAGGCTCCGTTTAGGGGTTTAGGGTTCAGGGTTTAGGGGTTTAGGGTTTAGAGGTTTAGGGTTTAGGGGTTTAGGGTTTAAGGTCCATGATTTGGCTTTAGGGTCGGGTTTAGGGTTTAAGGTCTAAGGGTCCATGTGCCCTTCAGGGATCACCCCTTAACCCCTAAACTAAGCGATAAACCCTTAAATCCTAAACCCTAAATCCTAAACCCCTAAACCCTAAACCCCTAAACCCTAAACCCATAAACTAAGCGACAAACCCTTAAATCCATCGAGGCTACTGGTGTTCGCGTCTGGGCCCTGGAGACGACGTCGCAGGCGCGTCCTCTGGAAGAAGCTGGGTTCTTGTTTAGGAGTATATTTTAAGTTTCCATAATTTAGGGTTCCTTTAAGGGTTCTATAAGGGTTCTTGTTAAGGAGTTTAAATTCAGTTACCAGAACAGGATCTATAGTAGTAATATGCTTTCCTTATCATGGTAACTTGAACTAAATCCTTTAACAAGAACCCAGGAAATGCCGCTGCCTGAAGAGCCCTTGGCGCTGTCCCTGGGCGGCCTGCTTTTTGTCCCTTCTCCTTCGTGCTATGGTTTGTAGTAAGTCGTCGGAGAAGGAGGAGAAGCAAACATTAGCCTGGGGAGCAGAGTCTTTGAAAGGGTCTGCAACAAAAAGTGTAGATGCACTCTAACTTGCGTGGCTGTAATCGAGGAATGGATAGTGTTGTTGTTTCCAAGTGAGTGGTTTGAGAATCGAAGTTGGGAGGGCTTCACGTCCTAAACCTGAAACCCATTGGTCTAAGGATTGTGGGCAACGAGAAATACGGCGTGTCCGTGGATGCCCTTGAAGCTTGTGCTGCACATTTCCCCATGCCTTGACTGTTAATAAAGGTGCACCCTACCCAAAGTTCCAAAATGCCCTGAGCGAAACCGAACCCCAAACCTTACCCGGGCCTGAACAAGGCACACACTCCATCAAGTTTCTTAGTATAGCCAAATTACAGTCTGCCCCGTAACTTCATGCCAATGGTCAAGGCCTCAACCCTAAACCCTAAACCAACAAAGAGAGATTCTAGGGACCGATGCCAAGGAGAGCTGCGACGAGCACGTGCGCATCACAACCGTGGGGATCAAGTCCGGCTCCCGGTCGTCACATCGGTTTTACGGGTTTAGGTCTTTGGGGTTTTAAGGGTTCTGGATTTAGGGCTGAAGGGTTGTATTGGGGGGGCTAAAGGGTTTTGTTAGGGCGTCGGAATCTAGAGGTGTTGGGTTGAGGGCTTTAGGGTTTAGTGGTATAGGGTTTAGAAGTGATTTAGGGTTTATAGGGTTTAGGTGTTTAGGGTTTAGGGTGAAGTGTTGTTTGTTTAGGGCTGAAGGGTTCTATGAAGGGGCTAAAGTAAGGATTTGTTG
Organism: Symbiodinium sp. clade A Y106; assembly: GCA_003297005.1. Lineage (NCBI taxonomy): Eukaryota > Dinophyceae > Suessiales > Symbiodiniaceae > Symbiodinium > Symbiodinium sp. clade A. The sequence goes on from BGNK01000609.1 coordinate 140,444, forward strand.
GGGCTTTATCCGGGTTTAATCTGGGATTTTGCAGGGTCCATACAAGGATTTCTTCGGGTAGGCTTTAGACTTTTTGGGCTTAAGGTTCAGGGTTAGGTTCAGGTTTGCAGCTGGTCAGGGTTTTTGATTACGAGTTGAGAATGTAGGTAGTCCTTTTTTTTGTGGGTTTTGGGGCTTCAGGGCTAGGGAGTTTCAGGATAGTTTCTGGTACCCAAACAACCATGCGAGAATTCTCATATGGAGTCTTGTCTTGACACCCTAGAACCCAAATTCGATGCAACGGCGATGTGGATGAGGGAATTTTTAGTCGAGCCTGCTTTGGGCTTCGCTTTTTGCTAGTAGTTTAGGGTTAAGGGTCCCCAAACCCGAAACCGTTGTGCATACGGTTCATCCCGTACTCGTTCTTCTTCGCCATGGCCAAGAGTTGTGCCACAGTTCCACACTACGAAAAAGATGTTGGCAGCGTTTGGCTAAATAATAACCCAGACCTTCCAAAATCCCTTAATTAAGGAATATACCTCAAATTATAATAGGATCCCTAATATGATTTAAGGTATATTCCTTAATTAAGGGACTTTGGAAGGTCTGGGAATGTCTCCCTCGGCACCCTGGTCGCAGGAACTCGCTCAACGTGGCGGTGGCTGGCAGTGCCTTGGAGCAACAGAGTGTCCATTTTTGGAGTGCCTGTTAGTGGGTACGGATATCTTATTACTGTTAGGTGGTGATTTTTATATACTAGTATTTTGAGAATCCAATCTGCTCGGTTGCGCCTTGTTCTCATGGCACTTCTCATGTTTCTACTTCCGCCTACGAGAATTGTTTAAGCATCAACTGCTCATGCAGTTGTATTGGGCACACGAACAGTCCAAACCTCAATTAGTCCGTGGTCCTTGTGTTCTGTCAGTCGTGCATCACGTTTGTTTTGTCCTGTGGAAATATCCTATCATTGCCTTTCGCGTGTGGGTGGCTTGACTTTGCTTTAACAGTGAGAGTTGTTGCCATGCAGAGAGTCTTCGCTGATTTGCTGCCAAACTGCCACCAAACGTCCTGAGCCCGCCACATTCAGGCCTTGCGGTCTTCGAAGTGGCACTTCGGCTGAATGATGGATGCAGTGATGTTTGCTTAATCCACATGATGGCGTAGTGCCATACCTCGGATGGCGCAGCAACAGCAGTAGTAGTAGTAGTAGTAGTAGTAGCAGTAGCGGTAGCAGTTGTTGTTGTGGTGGTAGTAGTAGTAGTCGTCGTCGTAGTAGAAGAACCCTATACTCTCAAGACTAAACTCCAAAATTAACCCTACACCGGTAGCAGGATGATGTTTGGCTTGGGCTTCAAGATGTCGGATTCACCACTGCAGATTGGATGCCAAGCTTCTGGAGTAAACCCTGGCCTTGAAGATTCCCAGAGTCGGTTTAGTGTTCGAAGGACTAGGTTCCCCGGTAGTACCCTTTTGCGTTTGTTCTTGTTGGGTTCCCTGATTAAGACCAACTAGTAGGAAAAAGGTTACCCATATTATTGAGGAGCGACTGGAAGCTAATGGAGAACCTAGAGGACATGTTGCAAGAATGGGGCCGCGCCGGAGTTTGTAATAGCAGCATTAATCGAAAGACCACGGCAGTTACAGCCATGCGAGTTTATCTGTGCGGCAGCCGAAAATTCCGTGCTCATAACGCTATACCTAAAGAATTTAGAAATAAGTGCTGGGTGGTATGTGGCTCCCACAGATTGAATGAGAGCGAGCACATCTGCCTTCAGTCATTGTAATAGAGATACTTGGTCTAGATTGCTAGAGAGATCTCGTGAGCACTGCAAAAGATTCACTACCCTAAACCCTAAACCCTAAACCCTATTTTCTTCACACTTACTCCTTGGAGGCCCGCCGGCGCGCAGCTCTGCAGCGGGGTGACACCTAGCGACCATCGAGAGAGTTCTCAACGGACATGACCGCCGACTCGAAACCTTCGCATCACCGACATCGCTAGCCGTGGACGAGACTTGGTTCTGGTTAGAGTAATGAATCGAATACTGGGATCTCTAACATGTACATAACATGATTTCTCCGGGCAACTTAAACCAGGATACCCTAGATTCCGAAACCCTAAACCCCTAAACCATAAACCCACTGAGCCCTAGATGCCTAAACGAGAGCCCAGGAGACCTCGCCTGCTTTCACCTGCAGAAGTGACGGCACGTCGATCGGCTCTTGCAGCGCTTTCGGGAAGCTCCATGCGAGCAGCCAGAGCCAGAGGTTAGCGCCACGATGATGACAGACGACGTGTTTTGGGCATAGGGTGCGCGATTGATCCGCCCAGCCCGGGTTCTAGCACATATATGGATGCCGTAGATGACCGGAGACAATGCACCCTGGCAGTTTGCAGCTAGATGCAGCGCGGACTTGGCCTGAGGCTTGTCTCGTACAATGTGCAAAATGGTCTTCGGGTCCATAGGACCTAGTAAACATCATAGCACAAACACCAACATCTGACATCCTGGACCTAAATGCACCAAAACTTTAACATTCGGAATGCAGGCGCTGTGCTTTAAATGAGCACCGAGCGACAATGTTGAACCAGTTGCACCTGCACATGCGGTTCACCAAAGGCCCCAAACCCCAAATCCCTAAAGCTCTCAAACCTTAAACTTGAACCCTAAACCCTAAACCCCAAATCCTAAAGACCCTAGACCCCTGCACCCCTAAAGCCTCCGGCCCCAGCTTTTAAGATGCCTGAAACTAGAAACCCAACAGCCCAAAGTCCCTAAGCCTTAAACGCCAAGCTCTCATCCGTACTAACGTAGGAACCTGATTAAGAAACCTTGGGCCTTTATTCGGGCTCCTTATGTGAATGCTACTATTTGGGGGTCATAGGCCCAGGGTTTCTTAATCAGGTTCCTACATTAAACCCGAACTTCCTAAGCTCGAGGAGCCGAACCTGGAGGTGGTAACCTAGGCGCCTCAACAATTAGTAAAGTTATAATTTGTTATGTTCCATTATATAGTCTTTAAAGTTATAGCATCCGCTCCCCCCAAAATCCCTATTCCAATGATGAAGGCCGCTACATCAGTTCCATTGAGGGTTAACGGTTAACGTTGCAGTTTGAGGTCGTTCAGTTTTGGCGTTTGAGTTTGGGGGCACCGCACGGACTCGGGTAATGTGGAATCCTGAATTTTTTCTGAAAATATGCCGAGCGGTTCCTTATTCTAATCATGGTAGAAGAACCTCCGAAACCGTATTTTAATCATTCCGCCGCAGGCCCCAATAGTATCGATTTTGCGCTGAACCTCACAGGAGCAGCTTGTCTGTCTATGTAGGCAGGTAGGAGGATTAGGTAGGTAGGTAGGTAGGTAGGACCTCGATGACTACCACAACGACTGCTACCACAGACTATACTATTATTCCTACTGTCATGTCGACGGCCATCTTCAATCCGCTCCTGGGCCCAAGCAAGTTCTGTTGCGAGCGTCCGCTCGCACGTAGTAGGGAAGCATGTGCAGAGCCACGCTAGGGGGGGTTTAGGTTTTAGGCTACTTGGATTCGGGCTGTCGCAGTACCCCCTCAACACTCAGACTGAGACAACGCTACGTCGCCGACCCTGAGTCTTAACCCTAGAACTCTACATTTACATGGGACCAAAGGGGTGTTGGTACGGTCCTTGGGGTTCAGGAGTATCCAGCCGTCACAAATCTACAATGTACGTGACATGGTTCGCTTCACCCAGCACCGCAAGCCACCCAACAATGTAAGCCCCAAGCCCAAACATTCCCGATCCTTTCATTTCCCGGAGATTGACTCTCTGATGTTTGCGATTCGCACGCCCTTGCGTGTCGGACCGAGTTTTTGGCCATCCTTGCTTGGGGGATTTCTCCTTTCCTTGGATCCTAGACTCTGAACCTCGGTGTGGGTTGGCGCATGGAGGTTCATGAGCTATAAGTGGGGGGAAAAACTGTTCCGCACTATGTGCGCTACACTGTCGTTATCTTGCTTACAAATCATTGAGTGGAGTCATCGGTACCATTCCCTGGGCTTCCGATCCCGGCGAAGATTTATATAAGCATAAGACAAATACAGACAAAGAAAGACAGATAAAGACAAATAACGGCACATAGAGACAAACAAAGACGACGTAAAACTACCCATGAACCTCCAAGCAGAGAGACATCAGGCATCCTTGCCGTTTCGGACAATGTGGAAGAGGTTTTTCTCTTTGAAGCCCTTCTAGAAGCCACGGGTCTGCCAACCGAAACCCTAAACCCTAAACCCCTAAGCCCCTAAACCCCTAAACCCTAAACCCCTAAACCCGAGACGCATTTCTTTCACCCCAAAGCCTGAACCTTCGGCATCCTTGATCCCAACCTACTGTTTTTGAGCTTTGCTTTCCTACCGTGGAAGGACCTGCAACCCTCCGAAACTTTCTGACCCCTATAAACCTAAAGTCGAAACCGTAAACCCTGAACCCCAAACCCTAAAGTGGGAGTTTCTGAAAAATTGGGGCTACCTTATTTTGAGGGTCCTTATAATAAGGATCCTACTATATGGGGTACTATATCAGGGTCCCCTATTTTCGAAAGCTCCCAAGTGTGTCCATAGCAGGACCTGTACATAGATGCCTCCGTCGCTTCCAACGCCGAAGAGTCCACGGTGTTCACATCCCGCAGCAGCGACTCTCGGCAGACAGCAAATAGGGTTCCATTATGAGGCTCTCAAAAAGGGGTTTATAAAGGTTGTCTCAAGCTTTAGGAGGTTCTTAAAAAGGTGTTTTGTGGGTTTCTTTAAGAGATTTTAAAGAGATTCGTTAACAAGGCTCCATAAGGGTGCTGTTAAGAGGTTCTTAAAGAGTGGTCGATGAGAGTTCCTTTACCAGGTTCTTAAGACAAGGTCTATATGGGTTCAGTTCCTCTAAGAAGTTCCTAAAAGCCAATAAGGGTTCCTTTGAGAGGTTCTTGAAAAGGCGTCTATGAGTCTATAATAACGAACTAGCATTTTATATAGGAGCCTAATAATAGTTAGAGTAGGGTTCAGGGCTACCTAGACCTTAAACTGCAGTGCTTTCTTGGGATAAATCGTGTGGTCAGGATCCTATAACGACGACATTAAGGGATCCCAAGTTGCATTTCATGTTAGGGTCTATGTAGGTATGTTCTACATATCACCGAGGTGCAAACTATCGTTGACAAGCTGTAATCTCTGCAGATGTGGCACAAAACCCAGAACAATGCCAGTTTCCGCAGACCCTAAGCCCAATGCATCCAGCCATGAAATCCCCAAACCGTAAACCCTAAAATCCCTAAACCCTAATTCCCAAACCCTCCACCCTAAACCCCTAAGCCCTAAATCCCTAAACCCCTAATTCCCTAAACCCTAAAACCCTAAAACCCTAAAGCCCTAAAGCCCTAAGCCCTAAACCCCAAACCCTAAATCCCTAAATCCCAGACCCATCAGACACCGAAAGCCCCCCAATCCCTTCGCCTCCCGACGCCAAGGACTGAACGAGTTTCTCTGGTCCGATGTATGCTCCTTGTCAGAGATATGGGAGTTTCCGAAAATTAGGGGTACCTTATTCGGGGGGTCCTTGATTGAGGATCCTGCTTTCTAGGGTACTATATTAGGGTCCCCTATTTTTGGAAACTCCCCATATGAATGCTGCTTCTAGGGTTTAGTCTAGGCTTTAGGGTTTAAGGCTGGTGGCCAGGCATGAACGTGGATGTTCGGGCTCAGCTTTACAAGTCCTGCATGAGCCCCAACGCTTACCCGTGGAATCAACCTAACCAGGTACGGCTTGAAATGCTATCCACTAGGCACTAGCATTACGGGCTTATATTCTCCTGATTCCAGGGTTTGAAGCTGTGGGTAGTACCCAGACCTTCCAAAATCCCTGAATTAAGGAATCTACCTTAAATTATAATAGGATCCCTAATATGATTTAAAGTATATTCCTTAATTAAGGGATTTTGGAAGGTCTGGATACTTGAACTACATGGGATCAGAAGGGTCGGGGTTCAGATCTTGGGGCTTGCGCCTCATGGGTTACAAGCTCAAAACGCAGGGTTTAGGGTTTAGGGACCCTAAACCCTAAACCCTAAACCCCTAAACCGAGAGAAGCTGAAACTTGTACTCTAAACGTACACCGCCGTACACCCATACTGTTGATGGACAAAATCCTGCATTACCCATTATAAGGAATATACCATAGTTCCCATAGTTTAGGGTCCTTAGGGTCATGCAGGATGGTGTCCATCAACAGTACCTTCACTGCACCCTGAAACCCAAGATGCCCATAACCCTAGCAGGCCCCAGCAATGGGTACCGATAAGCAAGTCATGGAGCCATTGCTCATGTTGAATGAAGGTTTCTTCATGCACTATCACCACCTGTATAAACACTTAGAACCCGAGACAAATCCTGGTAATTTGATGTATTCAAAACCCTAAACCCCCCGTATCCTCCATAAGCCAAGGCTACCTGGCGGATCAGGGCGCCACTCCGCTGTCCTTGTGCCAAGTACTGGCAGCAACACCGCGCCCCGACTGTGCTTTGAGTTGGCTAATGAGTTTAAGGTTTAGGGTTTCCTTGGGTCTGAAATGCTCGGGGATTTCAGTTGAGGTTTCGGGGCTTTGTTTTCAGGGGATGCGCATAATTAGTAAGCATTGCTTTGCCGAGTAGTCCTTCTGAGATGCGTCTTTCTTGTTCAGGCTCGTCAGCAAGTTATCTGTTTGGCGCTCTGCTTGTCTGTGTAGCTGCATAACCAAAGGTCGAAGTACTTGTCATCTCATGTCAACTAGTAAGCTGTTCCATCCTCCACTCTGTTCGTCAGCTGGTTGATCTGTTCTCTGCGCCAGAGCCATCGCCGCAAGTTCATGCACCTGATCAAGCACCATGAGGACCACCACCTGAAGCCTGTAACTCGACCCTATGCCCACCCTTCAGGCCAAGAATGCCGTGCACCAGACCAGAACCCCTCAGGCCCTATGAGCCTGTACTCTGAAGCCCATGGTAAGACCTGGAGCCGGTAAACCGTGTAAGCCTCAAAATATATAATATGACATACCAAACGACAACAAGAACAAGCACCAGCGTAAAAAGCCCTGTACTCTAAACCTCCCAGACCTTCCGAAATCCCTTAAATAAGGAATATACCTTAAATTATAATAGGATCCCTAATATGACTTAAGGTCTATTCCTCAATTAAGGGATTTTGGAAGGTCTAAACCAGTTTTGTAGTTAGGATCCTATAAGGTAACCCCCCAAAAAGAAGTATAAAAACCCTGAACTCTAAACGCTCGATCTTAAACGCTAAACCCTAACTCCTATCCCCTTAGCCCCTAAGCCCTGAACCCTAAACCCTGAACCCCAGCCAGGCGGCAGGTCGCCGAACTGGCGAACCGGGACCCTCCTTCTGCCTGTTTTTTATGTCGTGGGATTTACGGTTTGGGGTTTGGGGTGTATGAGGGATTATTGTTTAAAACAACGTTGAGGTTTAGGGCTTATATAGGGCTTATAAGATGTAGTACAGGGGTGTTTTTATAGTGTTTAGGATTTTGGCGTTCTTTCTTTGAGAACGATGGGGGAGGGTTTGGGATTTGGAACTTCGGGGAGAGTTTAATAAGTTTAGGATTTTAGGGTTTAGTGAAAAGGATTTAAGGGGCGGGTTTAGGATTTAGGTTTGGGGGTTTTGGGCTTAGGGATTGGTGTTTTCGGGGTGAAGGATATGTGGTGTCTCTGCGGGGCCCTGTATCTTATTTAGACTTTGTGGTTTAGGGCTTGGGGTTGGGGAGGGGTTTCGGGATTCGGTTCTTTGGGATTCGGGTTAGGCCTTGTTTTTCGTGGGTGGAGTGGGGTGTTGATGGGGGAGAGGAGCTCAGTGTCGTGGATGTAGTAGGGTTTTCAGCTTCGGCTTATGGTTTAGCTCATTTTGGAGCTTTGAACTAAAGGTTTAACGTCGAACTCCCTGCCAGGAAGAACCGGGAATACGAGTGCACGTTCACACGCTGCTTGAGTGTACGATAAGCTGTAGACTCGGCATGACCTCCTTCCACAACACGTCTATTGCTAATGTATGGATCTTGAGGGCACTTGTGATGCAGGGCTCTGTTTTGCCTGCAGGGCATCGATGGTGAATGTCCCTAACTTGAAGTGGCGGTGGGCTAGGCTGAATTATGGCTTGTGGCTCTGAGGTTTCGTGTTTAGTCTGACTTGTGGGTTTGAGGCTGCAACTTCAAGTCCCAAGAACGATCAGGTCCTGAAGCGTTTGGTTTTGTTTGGGCTGCTTCGGTTTCATGCTGTGCTGTAGAGGAGCTGCCCATCCGCTTTGCCAAGCGAATCCGACAGATCGAAGAGATTCCAGACTGGCTCCCTGCTGGCAGTTTCAGGGAAGCCTATGAGGCCGAAACCTTCAACTATAAAGCACAGATATAAGCCGTAAACCCCGAAACCTAGCATTTTGAATTCAGTGTGATTCCCAAACTCCTTGACCTGTACCCTACTTTGAGGTTCATGGGCAGCTATAACTATATCGTTACAACAAGTCACCTAACATAGGTTATATGTAAAGTTCTGCTACTTATAAAACCCTACATACAACCACCCATGAACCTCGAAACAAGGGCTTTCAAAACCCGGCCCTGAATCCTGAATCCTGAAACCTATACAGGAGTTTCCGAAAATAAGGGGGTGCCTTAGTTTGGGGCCCTTTTAACAAGGATCCTACTATTTAGGGTACTATATTAGGATCCCCCATTTTCGGAACCAGGAGGGGTTTCGCAAGCGGGGGTTTAGTAGCGATAGGGCTACACATTCGACGATGCACACCATGAAACTCCAATCAGTTCCAACTGTCCACCAGAACAGTGCAAGAGTCTCCACAAAGACCGTACAACAACTTGGACATAAAGACACTATACAGTGGAGGCATTTGTTCAAACTCTTGCTAGCACAACAACGCCTTCTGTGCCCCCAACCTTGATCCCTAAACCCTAATTGAGCCGCCCTGAAAGCTTTCTATCAGCCGAGGAGGGAATCCCAGGATCTGGTGAAGCTGAGATATCTCTACTTCCAGAGCTCTTTGGCTTCGGCATACAAGATTTTGGTTGTTGTTGTTGTTGTTGTGGTGGTGGTGGTGGTGTGTGTTTTTGTTTTACCAGCTTGACTTTGTGGCTCAGTGGTTGGTACCCTGGTTAAGGAAGGGGTGAAGGTAATGATGCTTCCATGGATGGTTCTTTACTCTCAGAACCGTGATTGGGATGAACTCAGTTCGGGTACTGTTAGATGCCAGAAAGATCCCTTTCCGAACACTACCCACAGTAAAATAGTGTTGCTTGTTCCCATCATTGGTTACCGTAGGCGGCAGCCCAAAAGCCGTACAAGCCCTAAGCCCTAAACCCTAAAGCCCTAAAGCCTAAACCCTAGACCCTAAACCCTAAACCCTAAAGCCCTAAACCCTAAACCCCAAGCCCGAAGCCCTAAACCCTAAACCTCAGAGATGCTTGAACCGTAAACCCTCGAAACCCCGTAAAGCCTCTCGACCTCCTCCCCAATCCCCTTAACCCTTGACCCTAAACCCCCTTAAGCCCTGAAACTCTATTTCTGTAACCCTAAAGAGCTGTAAGCCTGAACCTTAAACCCTAAACTCAAACGAAGCCCTAAACCCTAAACCCTAAACCCCAAACCCCAAATTGCCAGGCCTCAACCCCAAACCCCAAAAGCCCCCCAAATTAGAGCATCGAAGGCTTTAGCGACCTCCGGCTCATTGATCTCCAAACCTCCGAGGCCGACGTCGAAGTTGGGTTCTGGGTTTGGGAGTTTAGTGTTCAGGGTTTGGGGTTTGCGGGTTTAGAGTTTAGGGGCGCTTAGGGTTTGGGGTTTAGGGTTTAGGGTTTGGGGGTTTAGGGTTTAGGGGCGCTTAGGGTTTGGGGTTTAGGGTCTGTAAGCCTACATGGAGGCTTGAAGGCTTAGCAAAGTTAGGGTATTCGCAGGGATAGAATAGACATGCGATCCTGTTGATGACAACAGTAAACGTAATATTGATCATAAGTCTGAAGTATACTGACAACAACAATGACAGTAAAGAATACTGGCAGAGGAGGAGGAGGAGGAATAGCAATAGCTGTTATCAGGAATGGTCGCAAGTGCCAGGCAAGCCGCAACAATATTCAGAATCATAAGAAGAATAGTAATCAGCATCATGCCATTACTAACAATCAGAATACAAATAATGAGAGTAGTCGAAATACACATAGAAATAGTGCTACTAGCAAGAATAGTTGCAATGACCTTCATGGTAAACACAAGTTATGCCAGCGAGAAATACAAGAGTACTCCTTGGGGGTCCCAAGTTCAATTCTCGAAGTCAAAGTCAAGTTCTAGTAATCCCCAAGTCCTCAAAGACTCCCAGCTCGGCTCGACTTGGTTGTCGAGGTGTAGGGTTTGGTGTCTAATGCAATAACCCGATTCTATGACAGCGAGAAAAGAGTCCCATAGCTCCAAATCCAACATGTCCGGCAACGGGAAATTCTACGTCCGAGCAATCATCCGAAGTCTAGTCGTGGATTCGAAGTTCCGAAATTCGTCCGCAGCCTCAAAGCCACACTTCACCAGTAAACCCAGACTTAAACCCTACATCGAGCCTCCACGACGTTGCGAGAACAATCTACCATGAGGATCCCGGAGGCTTAGGACAATTTGTTAGTTGCCAGATTCCCTCAACGCTTGAAGACTTCAAGTGAAGGATGGGGACATGAAGACCTTGACTGATGCCGTTACGAGGCATTTGCGGTGTTGCAGTGCTTGGCAGTGTCTTAATTCAGTTTGCGCGCTTCGGGGTTCAACGCTCATTCTCATGGCGATAGGGACTTGGTGTAGTAGATTGTCGGCATGATCACGGTGCTGGAGCTCTGAGTTTGGTACTAGTTTCAGGGGCAGCTGCCAAAACTTGGAGTTCAGGCACATCTTACAGTGAGCTGCATACATATGCTTCTTCACATAGACATACAATACAAGCAGGTAAGGGAGCAAGACAAAAGGCATGTACCCAGCTGTTGTGTGCAAGCCTCAACAAGCTGTTCTGTCCTGCCTTCGCAGAGATTCTGTTTTGGCGCATAGCTCTTGTCGCCCTCCCTGCCTTTCTGTCGCCGTGACCAGCCTGCCGAATTCCTATTCACAGCCTGTTTGGTATTGAGACCGGACATAGAGGTCGACTGTCTTAGCAATAGTATCCACTGAAAATACAACATACCCCAAACCTGTTGAACAATTTGAGGCTCTTATATTACGCAGTAGTTGAGCACGAAAGCACTGTAGCCAGCTCATTAGGACCTTAGGGTTCGAGACAGAGGCATCAGATAATTCGACTCTGGTCTTGTTGGGACTAGTCGTTGTTTACAACTATGTGACAGGAAGACTAAATACTAAAGTAACTTCTGGGCCCCTGAACTAAACCCTAAACCCTAAACCCTAAACTTACTAAAGTAACTTCTGGGCCCCTGAACTAAACCCTAAACCCTAAACTTCCTAAAGTCACTTCTGGGCCCCTGAACTGGGGTGTTGCAGTTTTAGCTTGAGGTCGGAAGATCAAGGCGCCGCGAACCCCTGGAACCCTAAACCAGATCCTGATCCCCCAAAACCCTCAACGATCCCGCCTCAACCCTACCTATAGTCTCCATTGTAGTTCCTTTTTTTGGTTAACCAAAATCTCTATAAAAGGGATCCTGACCATAAAACTGGTTAACCAAAAAAGGAACTACAATGGAGACTACAGGTATACCCTAAACCCTAAACCACTCTCCCAACCCTAAACCCTGTATTTGCCTATGTAGTGTGTGCCCAGCAGGGTGGGCTAGACGCCGCATGTGGAGAAAAGCCCGTCACACTTTAAAAAAACTAAACCCTAAACCCCAAACCCTAACCCTAAACCACTCTCCCAACCCTAAACCCTAAACCCTAAACCTCAAACCCTAAACCCTAAGCCCTAAACCCCCAAAAAAAGCCTGTACCCCGAATCCTGACAGGGCGAAGCAGAGATTGCAGGGTGCGGTGCCTTTGCTCATGGAGGCTCCTGGGTGCTTAGCTCGCAGAGGATCAGAGGACTTAGTACCCAGAGAGCCCCTAATCCCCTCAATCAAGGAGTATGGCTTAAGGCCCTAGGGGTTCCTTAAAGGGTTCCTTAAAGGGATCTATAGGGGTTCTATAAGGGAATCAAGGAGTATGGCTTAAATCATATAGGGCTTCATATTATGATTTAAGCTAGATTCCTTAATTAAGGGGTATTGGGCTCTCTGGGTAAGTAGGGTTATGGGTAAGTTAAAGGTAACTAGCATAACTTTACATATAGTACTACTCATAGCGAAAGTTTCGTTACTTGTAACACTTATGACTTATGACCTTGCCTACTGAGTCTCCGGATCTTTGAAGTTTGGTGTGGTCTACTCGGCAAGCCTGCTGGCACATCCTGCGGTTTTGGGGGGATCTTTGGTTCAGGGTTTTTAGGGTTTGGTGCTTTATGGTTTAGGTTGGATACTGCCCCCCCCCCACTCCGCAACACCCGTATACTATTCATGATTCATATATATATATACATATATATATATACATACATATATATATATATATATATTCAGGGTTTCAGAGTTTCTAGGTCCGAGGTTCAGGGTTCAGGGCTTCAGGTTTTCGGGGTTAGGGCTTTCGGGTAGAGGGGCTGGATTTTCAGAAAGATTGTGGTGGAGGTGAGGAGTACACGGCAGACGGCCAATTTCTGAAGAGTGTCAAGATCTAGGGAACCCAGCCTACTTGGTTTCGATCGCGTGTGTTTTCGGCATTTTGACATTTGTGTCCGGTCATAAAACCCCGCCTGTAAACACGAAGTCCCCCTGCATAGTTCCATGACGCTGAAGCCCTCCCAATCAGATGTTTTAAGCCTAACCCCAAACCCTTACGGGCAAGAGTTTGTAATCTCTACATTGCAGGAGCAGACAGAGTGTTTTCTGCTTGTAGGATCTTTGGGTAAATCTGTTGGATGTTTTGGGCTTTGTTATAGAGCGCGTATGTTAGTTCCAGCCAGGCTTTTGACCCAAAGTGTTGTCTTTTAGAATAAACCTTGAATCGCTAAGCATCCTTGTAGTCTAATTAGCCCCAAACAACCCTATCAAGCCGCAAACCTTAACATGCGCAGCAACGTTTCGTAGTACCAGGCCGTCCTCGAGCTGCGTGAGAAAGGTCTCGCGATCCCGGAGTCTGTCCTAGAAGCTGGGCAAACCTACCAGGGCTTGGGGAAAGGTTAGGAGTTTAGAGACTGTAGCTTGGCGTTCTTCTGGTTGGCTCTTAGGACTTTAACTTTTTGGGTTTCTATATGAACTCTAGTAAGGAGGCTACAAGTTTAACTTTTGGGAGGGGTTCAGAAGTCAGCCAAGGTAGGGTTTAGACTTTAGGGTTTCGGATTTGTCTAGTACCAGTGCTTATGCTTTGGCTGAAAGGTTGCTGCAGTGGCTTCATAGGGGTTCGGGTGTAGGTCACATACGGTGTAGGGTGGAGGGCCAAACTCGCCAACTGATTTGATGGAGTTTGGGTTTTGGTATGCCCACCCGAGAAACCGGTTTAGGGTTTAGGTTTTTTGGACGAACAGGCCGATCGCGACGAGCACGTTTCCGATTCTTGCCAATGCCAACATACCTGCACTCGTCGCCCCTTTGGTACCTGTGACCGCGAGCTTGGCGTAGCCAACCTGTATCTCTACTTCAACCCGAAAAGTCCTTTGGTAAAGCTGACAATGAAGCCTACCCAGACCTTCCAAAATCCCTTAATTAAGGAATGTACCTTAAATCATAATAGGATCCCTAATATGATTTAAGGTACATTCCTGAATTAAGGGATTTTGGAAGGTCTGGGTAGTCATCGGCTCGCCATGACTGAATGATGTCGCGGGTGGGCGGAAACCCAAATCCCCAACCCAAAACTCTTGTGGACTTGAGGGGTTCACCTCCAGGCTCTACGTTCTAAACTGACATGCTCATTTAAGCGCTAGCCTTAATCAGGGAACTTTGCCTAAATTCTGGCAGGCCTCCCCAACCAAGCATTTAGGGGATAGGAAGGTTTTGACTTCGAGCGAGGGAACATGGGAGCCTCTGAGACCCTGAACCCTAAATCCCAAATACTTGGACCTAAAACCCTAAAGCCTAAATCCTATAAAAAAAACCTTGAACCCCTAAAGCCTAAACCCTGAACCCCTAAACCCTAAACCCTCAACCCCTAAACCCTAAATTCCTAAACCCCTAAACCCTGAACCCCTAAACCCTCAACCCCTGGACCCTAAACCCGCCTTGACCTCAGGAACCTTGGCTAGATCGATTCCTCCTCTCGCGCATCGGCACAGAGATGCTGACGTCGCATTATGTCGCGAGTATGGAGGCGAGCAGGGACCTACCTTTGGTTAGTAGGGAATGGAGGAATGGTAGTAATAGTAGTGAAAAATTGCACCCCATGCCTCCATTCCCCACTAACTAAAGGTAAGGGGATAGGACGGAGCAGGTCAGTGTGTGATCGCTTCGTCGTTTAATATTTCCGAAACCCAAACTTAAATATACTAGTTAGAATCAGCTACAATATACTACATAGTATACTCAGGTACACTTAGAATTAGTTACAACATACTACATAGTGTACTAAGGTACACTATTTCAGTATACTGGGTTCTGGTGTAAGAAGCCCGCAAGCCGAAGCTCATCTTCGAAGTCCAAATGCCTTCCTGGGCATTGGCACAGACCAGCAGCCTTTGGAAAACCCGATTTGAGGGCCTATAAACCCTAAAGCCCTAAACCCTAAACCCCTAAACCCTAAGCCCTAAACCCTAAGCCCTAAACCCTCAACCCCTAAACCCTAAACCCTAAAGCCCTAAACCCTAAACCCCTAAACCCTAAGCCCTAAACCCTAAACCCTAAACCCTCAACCCCTAAACCCTAAACCCTAAACCCTAAAGCCCTAGACCCTAAACCCCTAAACCCTAAGCCCTAAACCCTAAACCCTAAACCCTCAACCCCTAAACCCTAAACTCTAAACCCTAAACCCTATACCCTCCCAGATCCCCCAGGGATCTAAAAAGTCTATTCTCCAAAAAGGCACATAAGCAAAATCTAGGATAGGGATATCCCGATATCCCATATAAACACCCTTATAATGAAGCCGCCCCAAAAAGGCACATAAGCAAAAGCTAGGATAGGGATATCCCATATAAACACCCTTATAATGAAGCCCAATAAGCTAGGGATACCCCTATAAAATGCTTATGCTTATGTGATTTTGGGGTCAGTGATATTAGCGCTTAGGGTTTATGGTTCAGGGTTCAGGGGTCCAAAAAGGTAGATCCCCCAATATGGGGCCCCATGCGACTAAAGGGTATCTTAAAGGAACCTCCTTAAGGGGTCTACTTTTTTGGATCTTCCGCAGGATTTGAAGCCCTCCACACCGATCCCTTACTGGAACCCTCAACCCTTAAAGCCTAAGCCCATCCAAGCCCTAAACACCGAAAACGAAGCGTTGAATGCAGATCTGAACCAAACCCGTCGTCCTAACATCTAATCTACCCAGACCTTCCGAAATCCCTTAGTTAAGGAATATACCGTAAATTATAATAGGATCCCTAATATGATTTAAGGTATATTCCTTAATTAAGGGATTTTGGAAGGTCTGAGTAACTGAGCTCTGAGAACCAAGCCCCAACCCCGGCACCATAAAACTCTGGAAGGTGTGGCCGGACTCGGTGCAACACAGTGGAACTCGGAACAGCTACGAATTCTTTTCGTTAAAGATCCCGTTTACAAATTACACATGTACTATAGCCTGCACCAACATGTCTCATGCTTAAGGATTCTTTGTCACCCGCTACACTTGCAAACTACAATCCTGAAGTTACATGTCCTGAGCCTGTTATGCAGGCCAGGAGGGCAAGACAGCCAACAATCAACTCCCCAATCATCCGGCCAGGGAGGGAGCATTGTGGTCAAGAACTGCGACCCCGCCATCATTTGCTGCCTGGCTAGGTTCTTGAGAATATACCTTAAATCATATAAGGGATCCTATTATAATTTAAGGTATATTCCTTAACTAAGGGATTTTGGAAGGTCTGGGTACTCTTTGAGGCCTTAATACCCTAAACCCTGCTCCGAACACCCTAAACCTTAAACCCTAAACTCAGGGGGGGGTCTTATAAGGCTTCGATGTGTTTTGGGGCGTCGGGGGAAGAGTTCCGGGCTCCTGGTCTTTCAGATCGAGGGCTGCGGCTTGTGGGTTCATCTGGGCCGTAGCTATAGCTAAGTAGGGCTTTGGGACATTTTATATTTCCCCTTATTGGGATTAAGAGGATCTTATTTACCAATATTTTCAAAAGCTTTAAAAGCCCCAACTAGATAGGGGCTTTAATAATTACCTACACTTTTTTGGTGGGCTCCTGTATGTAATGGGCCCCAAATCCCTATTCGAACCATTAACGCCCCTAAACCCTAAACCCCTAAACCCCTAAACCCTAAACTATATTATCCCTGCACCCAGAAAGCCCTCAGCTCCCAAACCCCCGAGCCCAAATCTCCCAGTCTCCTTTGAAGTTTGGGGTCGCCGGGCCAAGGGTCGTAGTGTTGCGTATATAGTCGAAGCCAGAAAGTTGGAACATCATTATCCTCATGCCCTTAAGGTAAAGCATAGGGGATCCTAGCACTAATCCTCCTAAAGCCATGTTCCAACTTTCTGGCTTCTACTATAGAGATTTCAGTACCTTACTAGTTGAGTGAAAGACCAGGAGCCCAGCCCGGAACTCTTCCCCCGACGCCCCAAAACACATAGAAGCCTTATAAGACCTTAGTAGCTGAGTGGATGCACTTTACACGTTTTGGGATAATATTACCCAGTATAAAACTAAACGTGTACACTTTTGGGGGGGCTTATGAACTCAGCAACTAAGGTAACCATATAACCCTCATAGTATCTCAAATGCGAACTCCTGTATATAGTAACCCAAAGCCCAAGACCCCAAAAACCCTAAACCCCGACATAAAGCAAACGTACCCCCCCCCCCCGAGCATAGCCAAGGTAGCAGGGCCGCAGAGCGTGCGCGATGGCTCTGCAGCTCTGCCGGCAGTGAGGGTCGTATCCATGTCAGGGTTTCAACAATCAGGGGTATCATATTTAGGTTCCCTGAAGTCAGGATCCTAGTGTAAATTACGGGCTCCCTCGTTTGAGGGTCGCATCCACATAGACATCATCGCTGTTGTTTTGTAATCGGCGCGACTGCTTCGAGTATTCATTTGTTTTGCTGTTATCGGTCATGGTGATGCGGGTCGCTACGGCATCTATTACAATGGATTGTTTTGATGAGCATCATGCATCGCCACCATCAAGATCATCTTCAGTCTGTCGTCACCACTGTAGCCGGCATCACCAAAACCGTCACATCCGATTGCCTGTGCGCCGTCAGGGTCCCCATTACCGTCAACCTGCACCCCGATGACTTACTTATCCAAATCCATGCTCGTGTTCGGGTTATATTATTCAGATTCTCGTCATCATGTTGATCGTCATCATAACTGTAGTCGTCATCGTCATCAAAATCGCCATCGCCATCGCCATCAGCAGCATCGCCACTTCATCAACATCAGAATCACCCTATATAGTCCTCTAGATTAGCCGCAGCAACACCACTGCCATTATCATTATCCCTTCATCAGGGTTGGGCGCATTGCCGTAAACAAGGACGGCGACAATAGATATGATGATGCCAGCCAGGACCACTGCCACGGCCACGCTCTCTGCCCCCCTTTACTATAGCCGCAGCACCGCCGCATCCACCAAAGCCCAACAACGGCAACAGCACCAGTAGTAAAATGCTTAGTTGTCACTTTGTCAAAAAAGCCTGTTTTTGTCAGGTAATGTTTTATTAAGTAATTTTGTTTCTCTCTGTGTACTTATGCCAGAGCATGTGCCGCTGAAACGATGTGGATAGGTCATCAGGTTCCAGCCCTGCATGACTCACGCCGACCCTCAACCGTAACCTCTGAGCCATCAACACTGAAGGGCTGATGATGTTGCTTGAACTGTGCTACCGCAGCCTCTGACCCGACCCGGCTTCACCATATGTGTTAACCTCAGCACGCGGAAACTGCAAGCAAGCAGAGCGAAAGAGTGCAGGTATGGAGCACTACCGAAGGGCAGGCGGGCTGCGTCTAGGGCAACAGAATTTTGCACACATGCGATTGGAATTGTATAGGGGTGCTTCCTACACCCCAGCTTTTCGAGTCTCTGCGGGCTTTACGTCATGTAGCATTTCAGTTTTTGATATGCGTGCTTGCGGGCTCTAAGGCTGTTTCGGGCAGTCAGCTTTTGAGGCGGGTCTCTGGGATTCACGGGTTTGGGATGTGGGATGTGGTTAGGGCGTTCGGGTGCAAGAGTTGGGTGTTCTCCGAACCCGTACCTGCGAACCACTGCGGCCACCTCCTCCTCATTAATTATCATCAATCAACACCACCACCTTCATCATCTATAGCATCGTCATGGTCCATCAGCGTCATCATCACCATCACTCCTGAAGCACACCCAAGTGACTTTGCATCGTGTCTGAGCATCCACCATGTGCGACGTTTGCTGTAGCAAGAGCAGTAGCAGGAGTCCTAATTCGAGCACGGCAGCAGCACGCGCACGGCAGCATGCCGTCCAACTTAGCCAGCCCTGAAGCCCAAAGCCGCAACATGCAAACTTCACGATTTACACCGACTTCTATGTTGATGTAGTCGCCAAACCCTAAACCCCAAAGCTTAAACTTTTCGAGCCCTGTAAACCCTAAACCCCATGCTGAAACCTAAACTTTGACGAGGTGATACTGTGCACATCAAAGTGGAGACCCTGCCCAGTGCTAACACTGCTGAGGGCAGACTCAGCCCTCCGCTGGCATGCGGAGGGGAATTCTGCATTTTTTTTTTGAGGGGGGGTTAGGGCTTAGGGAGTTTAGCCCTGAGGCTTTAGGTAGGGTTTCGGGAGGGGAGGGGTGACTGGGTGGTAGTTGGTGGTAAGGGTTGCCTTCGTTATGTTCTGGGCCACAGTCGATGACTTTTCCTGTGGTACCTGTGTAATTTTGAACACTGTGCCAAGTGACTGCCCAGATGTTCTGGTGTGGCTGAGTGCTTCTTGCCAGTGCATTTGTTGTGCATCGTTCCATGAGTCATCTCAGTATGCCTGAGATGCCCGGCTGGCGCTAGTGCGGCTTAAGGTCAAGCTCTTCAGTGTGTCGTTTTTTGTTGGGGCAGGGACTGTGGCTTTAGATGCTACTCCTTTTCCAACTAACTGGTCAGGACCCTATACTCAGGACACCAGGCAAGCTGAACTTGGAACTGCGTTTGACATTGACCACTTGACAGTATGTGAGTATGTTAGATGGCACCAAGACTTGCACCCTGGTTGTTGTTGTAATTTGCCTACCGTGTTCGGGAGCTGGGATACTGAGTCTAGGTCCGTGTGGTTCATTCTCACTTAGTGAATTATGGCGCTGTGTTTCGTTGAGGCTTGGGAGTCGTTGAAGCCGATTTGTGATCAGTGCCATACTTATTGAGATGCATACAATACTCTAGACATAAGGGGTTGAAATATAATACCTGTGACAAAAGAGTTCAATACCATAGTCCGCCCGAACTTCTGCTTTGCTGCTGAGGTTTCACCTATGTCCCCAAGTATCTCTACTACATGGTGCTTGAGCCGCTTGAAGCAAGATGGGGTGCTGGGGGTGGGTAAGGGGTCAGGGTTGAGGGTTCGGGAGGAGGGGCCGGGTATAAGTGTGGGTGTGGGTATAGGAGTTAAAACTTGGAGTTTGGAGGGTCTAGAACTGTAGTGCTTTAAGTTGATGTTTGGAGACAGGTTGGGAACTGCAAGCTTTGATCCGGGGCTAGCAGCACGGTAGCAGACGGCGGACAATGCTTCCGTCGCTTACAAAGCCCAGGAAAGTGGAGTGGAAAACTCCCCACGCCCAACATTTCTAAACCCTAAACAACCCCAATCCCCTGAGCCCTGGAGTACTCCCAACGACCCGAAACCCCTAAGCCCGATTATAAACCCTACTCAAGTCCAATGTCAATGTCCACCGGAAGCTGAGGGCTGAAGAGGTTGAGTTGTAGTCTTTCACCAAGAGTTGCTGCTAGTTTGAATGCCAGGATAGTATTGACGGCAGGTCATCACAAACCCTAAACCCCTATGCCTAAACCCTAAACCTCTCTGCACAGTGGCCAGCGCACTTTCGGCATCCTTCTTTGTTCAGACAATGAGGTCTAGCTCCCATGCTTGGCTACTCACCGCCCATTCATGCAAAGTGAGTCATACTTTTACACATATGTGTGTATATATATACACACATATTCGCCTATTTACTTAAACAAACTCAACGATGCCGTGAAGCTCGCAAGATCACAGCCCTGAGGCCCTACAACGCTGAAATCCTTAACCACACTGCCTAATTACTGAACTACCTGAGAATCTAGTCGAAGCCCTGACCTCGGGGTCTTAAACCCAAGTACCCTGGCCATGCTGACAGAAAGACAGGTTACTGAAGAACAGCGCGAGGGCCACCATCGAGACTGCTTCAAACCAGGCGGAAATCGAAAGCCGGCCGACCTTTGTCTCAAGTTGGCCGTCAAGTTTTGGTGGGCTTAGTCTTTAGGTTCTACGGATGCATGGATGTTGAGTCTTTTCTCTAGGGTTCGTCACATTGCAATTCGGAAACTCTGACGATGTCGTTGGAACATAAGCAAATGAAAGCTTGTCCTTGAGCTTATTGCATGTTTGTAATGCTATGTTATGACTGTAAGGCATTTATCTTCTACCAAGTTCTACGCGTCGGCCCTAAGCATGTCATCCTGAAGACCGAAGCCCTGAACCTCAAAAGGCTGGTTTGCTTTTTGTTGTGTTCTGCCTGGTTTCGTGAGGGTTTTAGGGTTTTGGTTTCAGGGTTTAGGATTTACAGGGTTTTAGGGTCTTGGTTTCAGGATTAGGATTTAGGATTTTAGGGTTGGGGCTTTAGGGAATTTCAGATTCAAGCTTGAGGGTTTGGGGTTTAGAGGTTTAACGGTTTCGACTTCGGGTTCCAGGGTGCTGGTGTGAAGTTTTGGAAAGACCAAAGACCGATACATGGGTAGTTGTCAAAATTATGGTTGCTTCCTGGGTACCCTAAATAATAGGTGGCGTATTATCCTAGGGACCGCAAAAGGGACCATAATTTCGACAACCCCCACATGAATGCACCCCACCCCCTCTCTCAGCCGAGGATTGTTTGCACAGTCAGCGCCAATTCTGGACAGGTAGCGATCCGAATTCAGGACAGGATTTTTGGGATTTGGATCTACAGTGTTATGAGGAGTACAGGATTCAGTAGTCCCACAACAGCTACAAGAAGACGGGAAAGCTGGAGCTAGGGATGGTGCCTGGGTTCCGCAGGCTGGCCGTCTTGGTTCTATGCCTTTCATATGCCAACATATCATTACTCTTTGCATGCTTATTTGTCTGAGCTGGTCATACGAATAAGTTTCCTCCGCAGATATGTCACTTTTCGGGTAGTACCGTCTAAAAGCTTGCGAATGTCGGCAGTATCGAGTCTGGCCCACTCCTGTTGCGACTTTCTCCTGTTTTGTTATGTCCGAAGCTCAGTCCCTTCTTGAAACGATACTTGAGCTCTTATGTATATATATATATATATTTCCCTCAACCCGGGGCCCTTATCCTTAACCCTAAATACCTAAACCGCTATAGGCCTTGAACCATAGGCCCTAAACCCTTTGAGCTCTTATATAGCATTGCCTTCAGAAGGAACAAGAACTATAATTCTTAATAAGCCCCAGGAGCCCTGCAGACTGTCAACCCCCTCGCTCCGACTCCCTCGCTTCGGAAGTATCTTTAGGATTCAGGGTTTAGTCTTTTAGGGTTTACGGCTTAGTCTTTAGATGATTTAGGGTTTAGTGCTTTGTGTTTGGGGTTTAGGGTTATTGAGCGAGGGTTCAGATGCTAAGGTTTAGGTTTGTAAAAGGCCTAAACCCTGAACACTGACACCCAAACCTAGATCCGACATTCAGCTCCAAACTTGTCTTTCATACTGTTGATGGACAAAATCCTGCATGACCCTAAGGACCCTAAACTATGGGAATTATGGTATATTCCTTATAATGGGTAATGCAGGATTTTGTCCATCAGCAGTATCAGCCGGCGTTTGACCGCGACATGACAGTACTTGGCCTCAGCAGTGTGCAACAATCTAGTGGCAAGGAAGCATCGTTCACGCTCACTTCACATCCCCAAACTTGTGTGAAGGGTTCAGGGTTTGGGGATGTGCGTGGGTTTAGGATTTAGGGTTTAGGGCCGAAACTAAATCCTGCATACTGTAGCCTCTGCTCAAACATCCTCTGTTCACGGACACAGTTCCTCGACAGAAAGAAAGAGCGACACACACACACACACAGAGAACACACACACACAGAGTGTATGGAGAAACGGGAGCATGTGTGTATATATGTATACATGTGGATTTTTTGTATGTGTATGTATATGTATATGTATACTGAGAACGGAGGCACACATTCGAGCAAAAACACCCGATCGTAAATCCTAATCTGCAGGATTTGGCAGGTGGCATCCCCTTTGAAGTGGCGGACCGCGTTTGGTCTTACACCTACTCGACTGCCGACGCCCACATCATTTGGTGGTATGCAGGGTGTTCTTGTTCTTTGCTTCAGTTTCAGCTCAAGGTCTTACTAAACCTTGAACTGCAAGAGTTCTCTCTGACTAGGTCATCTGCCACTATATACTTCATAAATGAGACATGTAGGGACCAGGTGACTTTCTGTATTGAGGGTGCCCGGCTCAAGATTTGACCCAGGAAGGACAACAGCTTGTTTGTTTTGTTTGTTGTTTTTTTCTTCTGTAGTGTGCCTAACTAGGGCCTAGACAAGCACTAGTAAAGTGGAGGGGGGTGCTTCTCACTCAAGTTGCAAGTAGAATTAATGCGATCCCGGCGTGCAGGGCCCTTCGTTGAATAGCGAAATGGCAGTGTTTAGCAGCTGTGTAAAGCTCAACCATGCAGAAGCAATCCTTCAATCCAGATATCCTACTGGAAGTACGAGGGGATTTAGGAAGTATGGCTTTGTACCTTAGCTGTGATTTCAAACACCTCAAACTACCTTACTTGTATAATCCTACTTCAACCGTTGACGACAGCACCTTTCGCGCCGCATGAAAAAAAAACAAACCCAAACCCCTAAACCTCTCAGCACTGAGCCTTAGAGCTCCGGAGGCCTAAACCACGAAATCCCTAAACCTCGAAGCCCTATACACAGTAAACCCTCTAACGTAAACCCTAAACAAACGAGGACACTCGGTCAGACGCCTGGGAACATCAAGGGACTCCATTGGCTGGCCCTGTGGCAGATCTTAGTGCTTTCTCGAGTGTTAGAGGGTTTCGAGTTTCGGCGGTTTAGAGTTTATAAGGGTTTATGGTTAAAGGAATTGGGGTTTTAGGGTTTGGGGTTTAGAGTCTAGGGTTCAGGGTTTCGGGTTAAAGGGTTGTACACTGTCGAAGGTTCGTGCCTTGTCGGTGAACGGATATACGGGTTGGATCTGTGACTAAGCAGGCAGTGTAACTAAGACAGTACCCACTGCAGAGTACAAACAAGGTGTGTGTTTTCTGTTGTTGCTGCTGTGATGAGGACGCCTTCAACTTTCAGCGCCTTTGGGAGCTGTGTTGTCTTTGTCTTGACAACGATGGCGACAGTTGATGGCCCACACCCAGCCCAATTCAGTTCCTGTCGAAAGCTCCGCTTTGAATGTCCTTCTGCCAGTCTACACCATGCATCTCTGAGCTCCTGGCGATGTTTCAGATCTTGTTCGCAGTTTTCATGTGCACGATTGGCTGTGGAAGCAGTTGTCCAAAGGCGACAGGACGGAAGCCGTCAAGGGAAAAGATGACCCACATCATCCGATGTAACTGTAATTAAATGACCATAGCCGCGTCCAGCACGTAAAACACTCCCGATAAAGTCTGTGCTTTAGACTTCACCTTCGCAGCAGCGAAACCGTCATCACGAGGCTATGGCGTTGGATTGCCTCTGAGTCGGCTCTATGCGCAGCACCTCAGTTGCAGCAGTTCGGTGCTGCTCATCAGATGCCATGATAGTCGCGTCTTCAGGTGCAGGTATAACATGGAGTCATGCCGGATCGAAGATCTTGCGTTGAGTTAGATTTTAGAGTTGTTTTACCTAAGCTGAATGCAAATGCATACACAGAGGCGCAACCTTTGCAACTCTGGCATGCTGCACCCCAAAGCTTGGGGCTTCAACCCATCGTCTCAGGGCCCGGCCACCGTGCCGGCTCGAAGCCTTCCCGGCAATCTCATAAGGGCAATTCCGCAAGGCTCAAAATCGCCCAAAAGTCTCATCTAGCGTCTTTGGGCACGTTAGTATATGAGTCCTTAGAGCATTCGAGGTCAGGGTTTTCTTTCTGGGGCTTTGTTTGGGGGAGCTTCTGCTTGTTATGGCAGAGGGGGGTTGTCTCTTGGATAGAGTTGTGCCAGGCATTCCTCCGCCCTAAGCACGGGGTCCGAACCATGCACGAGTACCGTTGGCAGTTTCAGGGTTTGGGGCCGAAACACCATCATGGACAATCAATTAAGTATATTGTACGATTACATGTTATACCGTCATACCACATACCAGGATATCACAATATACCATAAACTATGGTATAGAAACAGTATAGTGGAACAGCTCCCCGCTCCCCCGGCACACCCGCACAAGTCTTTCACAAATCCACCTAGCTTGACTAGAGCTTCATTCTTGAAGCTCCAGACCCTGAATCTTCCATCCCACAGCTCTTGGACCAAAGCCCCGTGAACTCCCGAAGCCTTGATTTGAGCTTTCGGGATATATACTCATAGATGCGTTTAAACCTGAATTCATAACCTACGGCTCTAAGTTTGCAGGTACCTCGGTGGCTCGCTGCACTTGATGTCCATGCCGGGGGAAGGAACCTGAATTTGCATGTGTCGCTGGGGTGCAGGGTTTTTTGGGCTTGAAGATACGGGTGTAGTAGGGTTTACGCTGGGGTGCAGGTTTTTTTGGGCTTGAAGATAAGGGTGTAGTAGGGTTTACGGAGTGGGGTCAAGGGTGTAGCCAAGGTATCATGTAAATGGCGTGACTCTTGGTCGAGCGGGTTTCCGGTTAGGGGCGCCTGGGCATCGCAGACTGCCAGGGTTTCGAAAGGTTGGCTTCAGCATTGTTTGCTTCTTGAGACTCGAAACCTGCTCCTCGGAGCTTAACGGGTAGTTGTTCATGTCTTAGTTCAGCGATTACTTCTGTTTGTAAAACTGTTCCTTGGCATTCCCCACAGCTTAACCTTCAGTTCACTTTGGATACCGGTCAAGTAGATTCAGATGTTGGGCAAGGAGCGCCGTTTGGCGTGCTTCCGAGGTTGAAGATGCTGACAGTTTCACGGCTGTCCATCCAACTATGCACATAGCTGCATGTGCATACCGTCCGCTTTCACTTTTTGTTTCGTTTTAGTGATGATCATATATACCCATGCTGTGGTGGCAAAACACAGCTGCATTTCAACACCGGAAAGGTTCCCCAGAATCGTCCTCCGGCCGCACCAATATCTACAACCCAAAAGCATCCAAGAGCCTCAATCAAAAGTCTGCTGACCATCAAGATCCGGAAAAAGTAGACCCAGTTAACCCTAAACCCTGAACCCTAAACCCTAAGCCCGCAATCTTCGTAAAATCGAAACCATGGAGCTCCAGGGACCTCATAGGCCAAAGGGAGTTGCACGTTCAGCGATTACCTAGACCCAAAAGACTATAGTACCTCTTTTGGATCACCTCATCTTTGGTTAAGATTCGAGATGCTATAGAAAGGCACCAATGTAAGCCAAAGAGGCACGTGTACTACAGCTTCGGCTCTAGATCAATCAACTCCGCTGTTTGATCAACCCTGCGCGTACTCTGACCGTTTGCAGGAACAACAGCCTTCCTTCACCTCAAGCGCAGCTTTTTCTTCGAAAAGTCGGAGGGCTTCACATGTTGAGAGGGCCCAAACTTCAAAGAACATTTTAGGGTTTAGGGTAGTCCCATGATTGATAAACCTCGCTTCGCTATGGGCACCTGATACTGGAAGCCCTGTCTGTGTAGAAGAGGAGGAGGTCCAGGGCTCTACGGTATCAGTCATATGTTGCCATTTCGCGATGAACGATATGCTGGACAGACCCTAAACCCTTGGGTTGGCAGAGCATAAGGCCTGGGAGGGATTAAGCTTTAGAGTTCAAGATGCTCAGCTTGGGGGTTTTTTGCTTACTAGCATGAGCCCCCATCTGTCACAAGCTTCTTCTGAGATTACGACTGGTTCTCAGTTCTCGGCTTAGGGTCGGATTTCTGTTTATAGGGTTTACGACATGCTCTACCTGGGCTCCTTATTATGATTTCCGTAGTGAATGGAAACCCTATGACTCACATATCGCACAGGAGCCTTCTTTTGTTTCCGGTCCTCAGGTCCAACACCCCGCGATCCAGACCTTCTCACATCTTTGGGGTTAGGGACTTTACCCCAAGGGTCCAAAGGCTTCGGGTTTGGGATAGTAGTTCTGTGGGTTACTATTTTTGAGAGTATATGATAATTGGGTATTTGAACCCTTAGGGTTAGGGTTTGGGTGTCAGGGCTGCTCATTCAGAAGATCGAGCCCGAAACAAGCCCAGAGTTACATGCTCCGGAGCCCCACACATGATACTACCCACAGCCTCCATTGTAGTTGATTCTTTAGCTTAACCAACTGATATTTAGGATCCTATAAGATAGCCCCCAAAACAGGAATTACAATGGAGACTACAGGCATTACCTTTTGAGACCAGTGCATTTCCCTGCTTCGGGAGTTTAGGCTTCATGTCGCCGCCCCTGCTGGCCATATCGGGCCCTGTCCTGAACTCCGCAACCCGAAGACCTCTAAATCTAGGCCCCATTACGCTACAGTACCAAATTTCAAAAGCCAAGAAAGTCTTCAACTTGTATAACCCTAAACCCTAAAACCTGAACCCCGGGATCCCTCACCCCAAGCCCTCTATCGTAAGCCCTTATCGGCACCCTTTTCGAGCCCTCTTTCAGTAGGCTCCCTGGCCATAGGACCTAGAGCTACCAAGCTGAGCTGGGGATCGCGGCCTTCAAGCCTAAACCCTGAACCCTAAACCCCAAACCATTTCTCATAAACCCGAAGCCTTAAAACCTGAACCCCTAGACGCTAGACTCTAAACCCCCAAACCCGCAAACCCTAAACCACAGATAAACCCTGAGCTGAGGATTGAGACAAGATGCGCGTGAGCAGCTTCCCTTCTGGCAAGGAGAGGCTCAGAAATGCGCCCTGATCGACCCTTGCCGGCATTCGGATAACTTTAATGCAGTTGTTTCTCTATTCGATCGAAGCCCTGAATCCTGCATGCCTAAACCCTTATAGTAGTCCCTATAGCAGCTTGTGCAGAACTCTTGAAGATTTTTTGTGAGCCTATAGGCGCGGCCCTACTTATCGAAGTATGGGGCCTTTATTTGGGGTTGTCGGGCTTGGGATTTAGGGCTCGGAGGTGCAAGGGAATTTACCTTGACTCATAATACGGATCCTGGTATGATTTATAAGGAATATTCTTAGTTCACAGATATGGGGAGGTCTGTGTAGTTGCTTGTGAGACCCCGGTGTAACGGCAGACAAAGACACTACTAGCGATTCCCGCCGTTCCCGCTCAGTGACTACCCATAGGCTCCATAGTAGTTCCTTTTTGGGATTCATATTTAAGATCCTATAAGGTAATCCCAAAAAGGAACTACTATGGAGCCTCTGCGTATGGCAGCTGAGGACAATTCTGGAAAGTTGGAAAGTCAATTTTGCAACTCCTGTCAGTTTCGGGGCAGTTGCTCTGAACTCTCATCATCCCCAGCGTCACCTGGACGTGCAAATGAGAATGCAGGTTGAGGCACGGGCTTTCCGCGATGAAGATCCTTGTAGTTTAAGCTTGTCCATTCCGATGTTTCGACTTTGAAAGCACCCGAAACTCCAAAACCTAACCTTAAGCCCGGGGCCCTAAACGAGAAAGCACTAAACCCCAACTAAACCCCAACCCCCCCAAGCCGTAACTCCGAGTGCTCCCTCCTTCGCGGAGCTTCATGTGAGAAAGCCTGCAGATAGGAACAGCCTTCTGCTCGGTGACCCGCCTCTGCACAGACCCTATGGATTTCGCCTTTTCCCGAGGCGTTTGCGCAGCACAGCAGAAAAAAGGGTTTAGGGTTTAGGGTTTCAAGAGGGGAAGGGGAATGCTGGGCTGCAAGACGTTCGGTGGTGGGTTCTACTTTGTTTTGTTGGTTTGCTATAGTTCGGGCTATCCTCGGCACTCTTGTTCCCAAGTACGTGCGTTCACAAGCCCAAATCCCGACTGCGTAAGCCTGAGCCCATCAACCCTGAACCCCAAGTGATTCAAGCCATTTAACGACCTGCATCTGAACTTGAATTCTAAACCCTGGACCCTGAACCCTAACCTGCAACCCTAAACCCTGAACTTAGACCCTGAACCTTACTCCCTAAGACATTTACAGAGTTGACAGTTGCAAGGTGCGGGGCGGAGCCCAAAGCGACCTTGAGCTGCTCGACGCAGAGCTGGAATATAGAAGCCTACCTATAGTCTCCTTGTAGTTCTGTTTTGGGTTGCCTTATGGGATCCTAAATCTGAAAATGGTTAAGCCAAGAGAAGGAAGTACAATGGAGACTATAGTGACTATATTGGTTCTTCGTAATACAATTCCTGACGGTTCCTCCCGGGGATCTTTATGGGTTCTAGGTTTCAGGGTTGAACGTAGAAGGCCAAATACATCGGGCATAAATACCATAAATAGACTGTTATGCCCCCACCAGAACGAAAGCAACATACATTCTACTTACTAAGGCCCGTTTATTAGCACAAAAAAATTGGCTTTGGTAGTTCAAGGTAAGGGTTCTATCAGGGTTCAGGGTTTCAGGGTTTTGCGGCTGAAGGCTTTAGGGCTTTCAGTCTTTATTTGGGCTGTTAGTTTAGCATATCAAGGGTTTCGGAAATAATGTTCTGTTTTCGGAAGTTTGGGTCGTTCTGGCTTCGCAGCATTGTGTGGTGGGCTTGGTTTAGGCCTTTATGGAGATTTGATGAGTTTTTCCGTACTTGGCTGACCGGTTTCTTTGCAGTGTATAGGTGGAGAGTTGCTGCCGGAGCCCGTGTGGCAAGGCCAAATATGTGCAGGCCAAAATCTCTGAATACCTGCAGCAGAAATCCGAAGCATAGTCATAGTTCTCAAGGTTTGTGGTTTGCGACAGGGTGTGCACGAGCTTGGCCGTAACAGCCCCTTCATGGTTTCCCTAAATCCCAAACCCTAAACCCAACAAGGCTTAGTATCGGGTTTACAAAGCCTTATAAACTTGGAGCTTGCACCGCTTCCCGGCCCCTAGCCGCGTCGAGTTCCGGCTGACTGCTGCCCCTATGCACGCAGGTTGTTCTGGCGTTGAGAAGTCTCATTGCATGTGCTTGCTTGCTCCTGTTTGTAGTATTGTTCGATGACTGCTTCTCTTGCATGTCTCATTATCTTCCGAATGTGTGCTGTTAACCACCTTTGACGAGTGAATTGACCCATTGACGCACCGTCGAGCTTGGGTGCACAACAACGCCAAGCTTCTGTTGGATGCCCGCCCATCTTACATTGTCAGTTGGTCAAACTAAGGCCCTATCGTACCCACGGCCAACAAGATGACAGCAGCGACCGAGTGGCGAAAACGGATGCAAACTCTCAGGGTTTAGGGTTTAGCTCGCAGATTCCCAGATTGTGGTTTGTCTACTATGGCTAGTATAGCATACTGGACCTAAACCCTGAAACATTAGTAATATTAATATTTCTCTTCGTATCAGAAAAATATAAGCTATATTATAGGGTTATCTAAATTACCATCATGATTAAGGTGATTGTCCTGAAACCCAGTCGGAGCTCTGCACTACAAGTATGAGCAGCCCTTTTGGGTACTATGAGGTTCTAGAACCGGGTTCTCTTCAAGGCTACTGTGGGAGTCTACCCTAAACCCAATACCCTAAACCCTAAACCCTCACTTCCAGGCCACAGTGTGTACTCTACAGGTACATGGCTCCTCAAGGCAAGCCTTTGGGATCAAGGTGTTTTCCAGTTCAGGCAGGTGGTTGTCGAGGATTATATATCGGAACACATCGGAAGCAGCCTGGTCTTGGAGTCTTGGAATCTTGTAGCCCCAGACATCATGCCTAAATCATTCTCAAACACATGCCCCGGCACCTCATGGTCATTGATCTCGAAGTGCCAAAAACCCCAAACCTGAGACCCTGACCCTTCAAAACCCGAAGCCCTAAACCTTGAACATCTAACCCTCATAGAAATCCCGAAACCCAAAGCCCTTCCAGAACTGCCGAAACTCTAGACCGAAAGGCAGTTTATAGAACCATTTCCAAAACAGCTTTGCCAGGAAACATCCACACCTACTCAGAGGGGCTGGGACACCAGGCTCCTTGTTGCAGGCATAATGTATGCAGCCTGGTATTACATAGGCTTTCCCTGCTTTAGCTATGGTAGCGTTGTACGCCCTAATCGAAGTTCTCCTGAGGCTCGTGTTCATCAATGTGCTCGGAGCTTCCTTGCTGTAGGGGGTCGGCCACTGAGCCCCTAAACAAGGGTGTCAAGGGTTTAGGGTTCAGGGTTTAGGGTTTATTGGGGGTCCCTTATCGGGGTCCCGAAACCCTAACAACGGGAAACCCCATGCTAGGCCGATTCCAACCTCGGCCTCTGGGGGACTGCAATGCCTTTTGTTGGATAGGTTATTTCATTGTCAGGATCCTACAACAAGAAACTAATGTAGCCAATAACTCGTATTTAGTAGTCGTGATAGTCGTAGTAGTAGTCGTCGTCGTAATAGTTGTAGTAGTTGTAGTAGTCGTAGTAGCCGTAGTAGCTGTACTAGTCGTAGTAGTCGTAGCAGTCGTAGTAGTGGTAGCGGTAGTGGTGGTAGTAGTAGCAGCAGCCGGAAAAGAGAGTAGTAGGAGTAGTAGTAGTAGTAGTAGCAGTAGTAGCAGTAGTAGCAGTAGTAGCAGTAGTAGTAGTAGTAGGAGGCATAGCACGAGCGGCAACTGTAGCTGTTCCCGAGAGCCACACGCCAGACCTCCCGAGGCCAGGGTCTACATGCTCCTAAGCCAATGAAGCCCGGTTCCTGAACCGCATGTGCTAGCATCCATTGCTTCAAGGTGCCAACCGGCTGGACAGCGGACGGTGGGCCGGGAGGTGTGTTCAGGCTTGGCCATCTTCTAGTCAATGAACCCTAAAACCCTAAACCCTATACCCTTAAACCCCTGAACCCTAAACCCTAAACCGTCCGTACGTCCAAGGACCCAGGTCCGACACTTCGACACCACACCCTTGACCCAGAGAAACTAGGCCCTAATCTCCTAATACCGAAGTCCCGAACCTCCCAAAACCAACAACCGCAGGATGCGCATGAGCAGTGAAGCTACATGTCACCACTCGGACATTGCATGCAATTGAGGACCTAAACAATCGTCTTTGCGTGGTTTCGTGGAAGCAGGAGGGAACTCCTTTTGCTGGAGGTGGCACCCAGTCGACAGGTCCATTTCATCCGCAGGACCAGAAGGGGCCACATTGGTGTGGGCTCAGTCGGCTGCTGGTATCTACGCAGTCAGCCGCAGTAGAACACCCGAGTGACGATGCGCGGGAACTTGCAGGGGAATTGAGGGTTTGGAGTTTAGGGTTGACTGACTATATTTTTGCGGGTTGGAGGGCTTAGTGACTGGATTTTTGCAGGCTTACGGAGCGGGACGCTGACACTATGCCCTAGATCCTGCACAGCTGTGGCAGTTGGAAATTCCCTAATCCTAATAAATAGCACATATACATGTATTTACACATGCATGTACACACAGACACCCATAAATAGAGAGACATGTATAGACAGATAGATATAATATATGTATATGTGTACATATACACACGCATGCACACATCTGGGTTCAGGGTTGTGGGCTTTTCGGGCTTCTTTCACGGCTCCTGCTTGAAGTAACATGCTAGAGTGTATAGCATGTTAGACTGTTGAGTGTAGCGGATTCTTATAGGGTTTCATCGAGGTTGTGCAGGCATTATGCCATTGAAGGTCGGAAAAGCACTTCACGCTGCAAGATATAGAGATCTTGACGTACGGGCGATGCAAGAGAACGAGACCCCAAAATCGCGAAGCTACCCTAAATCGCCTAAACCGTTTAACCCTCCAACTGCTCCGAAATCAAAGATGCTGAGACCTACCGTGAGAGGTAAAACAAAGCACTCCAAACCTCGTCCTGGCCTTGAGGCCCAAATCGGAAATATCATGGATGGGATGGACGTATGCATGTATGTATGCACGCATGCATGCGAATTCTCAACCTGCCTTCAACCTTAAGACATACTCCAATCCCTACCAACCCTGAATCCACCCGAACCTCAAGCCTTTCCAGGAAAGCATCTTAACTAGCAAACCGAAGTAAAACACCCGAAGTTCCGTCTGAAGGCTGTGCCTGAAACACCGTAGACCCTAAACCCCAAGCCGCGAGCCGTAACCCCTAAACCCAAACCCATAAACCCTGAACCCAGAAAGCCTAAACCCTGAACCCTAAACCCCTAAGCCCTCAGCCCAGAAGCCGTAAACCCATAAACCCGAAACCCGGAAACCCTAAACCCCCAAACCCTAAACCCACAAAAAATCTCGAAGGTCTATCCTACGAGCCCCACGAACTGGCACGGCATGGAGAAGGCCTGGGTTCCGAAGTTATCACGCTTTAGGGTTTTAGGGGTTTAGGGCTTGTAGGCATTATCATCGAGCCTTCTTTTGAAGGCTTCATTTGAATGCTTGGGGTTTAGGGTTTAGGCTTTGGGTGTTTAGTCGTGGTTAGATGTTTGGGGGCTCGGAGTTTAGTTTTGTTGTTCGGGAACTGAAGTTCGCAACGTACCCGGGGTTCGCTTTCAAGGTTCGAAAAATTAAAAGGTGAGCAGAGCATTGAAGATTCATAGGGTTGTGGGGCTTGCTGGTCTTAGAGGCTTCTTAGGGTGTCCTTTTCTTCCCAGAGAGCCCAATACCCCTTAATTAAGGAATATGGCTTAAATCATATAGGTCTTATGATTTAAGCCATATTCCTTAATTAAGGGGTATTGGGCTCTCTGGGTTGGTTACCCCTAAACCCTAAACCCCTAAACCCCTAAACCCCTAAACCCCTAAACCCTANTCATATAGGTCTTATGATTTAAGCCATATTCCTTAATTAAGGGGTATTGGGCTCTCTGGGTTGGTTACCCCTAAACCCTAAACCCCTAAACCCCTAAACCCCTAAACCCCTAAACCCTAAACCCCTAAACCCTAACCCCTAAACCCTAAACCCTAAACCCTGGTCCTTTTCTTGGTTGTACCGCCAGTCTGAGGATCCTGATAGAGCACTGCGGTCTCGACCAGAAGATGGATGACCGCACGAAGGTTGGGCCGTATACCCTAAGGCTCCATATACCCATATTAGGGTCCTACAATAAGGGATACTATAAGGGTTTGTAGATTCCCGAGTCCAGCATGAGTTTGGATAGGTTGAGTCCGCCTCGAAATCTTTTGCATTGAAGCCACTGAGGCTAGAACAGGGGCTGAGCCCACGACCGGCAGTAGCCAGCTTGACAATCTAGGCTGAGCCAGAGTAGTCATGACAGGCAGATGCCAGCAACCGAACAGCAGATGTATAGCTTGCATAGTCTTGAGGACATGCTGATCTTTGCGTTTGTGTGCAAAACAGTCTTCGAATTCGCCGAGCGTGCCATGACGGCTTGAGGGGTTATGATGGAGAACCCCAATGAACTTGATCGTGAAGAACCACAGGNGGACATGCTGATCTTTGCGTTTGTGTGCAAAACAGTCTTCGAATTCGCCGAGCGTGCCATGACGGCTTGAGGGGTTATGATGGAGAACCCCAATGAACTTGATCGTGAAGAACCACAGGGTTCTATAAGGTCTTTAGGGTTTAGGGTTTAAGGTTTAAGGGTTCATGTACCCATATAGTTTGTAATTAGGCCTTAAAGTACCTATATAGGGACCCCATTAAGGCCCAAGTATCTATTATAAGGGTACATGGAGCCTTGGGTTATAGAGGGGTTGTGCTATCCCTGGCCTAAACACCGCAGTGAAGCCACAAAACCGAACACTTATGCAGCTTTGGGGATTGCGATTTAGTTGAGGCTTCGACTCTGACGGTTTTTAGCTTTGGGGTTCCATGTGTTGCATTCCCCGGTTTAGAGTTCAGGGTTTCGGATGGGGGGGCGGGGGTCAAAGCCGTTAAGCCTTTCTGATTTCTGCTATCGAGCACCAACCGCTGCCTGCTATATCCCGCATGCGATGCCTGTGCCCACGAACCTGGCATGGTCAGCCACTGAGCATCGTGCACAAGACGGCGCTTCGTCGGACGTAAGCTGAATAGCAGCTGCACTGAATAGTGGTTGTTGCAGGTACAGGCGGCAGGCATCCTAACGCGTGCATGCGAGTGAAGGCACTGCTGCTCCTATTCCTGAAATGTGCAGTTTCCATAACCACAAGCTGGTGCTTCGTTGTATACTATCAGACGACAGCTTGGCTTTAGGAGTACGATTCAACGAAGATCACAGCAAGGGTGCCGCAAACACCAGACTCCTGAAGCCGCAAAGTGCCCTCGGCGACATTCTTGGGCTGCACGAATGCATGACATATCCATGCATCAGACAAGCCAGTTCTAGTGTCAACACACCCTGCAAGCCCTAAACCCTAAACCCCTAAGCCCTATAAACCCTAACCCCGATCCAGGAAGCCCTAAACCCCTACACCCCTGAACCTTAAACCCCTACACCCTAAACCCTAAACCCCTGAGCCCTAAACTCTAAACCCCTATATGCCCTATAAACTCTAACCCGGAGCCAGTAAGCCCTAAAGTGGAGACGCTGGAATCCTGCGGAGAGGTTCGCCTGTGGTGGCCGGCAGCTCAGTACCCTATTCCCCTTTAGATCTGTTAAGGAATCCCTATAGATCCCTTCAAGGAGCCCTAATCCACACTTCGCTATAAAGGGGCTAACGAGGGTTTGCTCGTAGTCCATCGCAGTGCTTTTTCGGTGTGATTAACCTACATTTAGATCTGGGAGTTTCCGAAAATAGGGGACCGTAATATAGTACTCTAAATTGTAGGATCCTTATTATAAGGACCCCCAAATAAGGTACCCCCAATTTTCGGAAACTCCCAATTTAAGGCTCGTCAAAACCCACACAAGGAACCAACATGGAGAAGGGTTCATAGGGCTAGCCAGGGCGAAGGGTGTACGGTATGGGGATATGTAGTATATATGTTTAGGGCTTGGGGTTTTGGGTATAGGCTTTCGGGTGTGGGGATGTGTAGGGCTATCTAGAACGGCGTCGATGGCAGAGGGTACGGGATTTAGGGGTGTAGGGTTGCGCCGCAGTTTGGGCGAGGTGCTGGACTTTGGGTGTTTGTGATTTGTGGTCTTGGACATTCCAAGCGAAAGCGTACCCGCCCCAAGACCAACCACTGACAACTAACTCTCGTATGTCGCCTTACAACTCCACGAAAAATCAGTGGAATGGGCTCGCCCTAACTAGTTCCCCTGAACCCGAAACCCCTAAACACGAAACCCTAAACCCTAACTGAGCTTAGGCGGCAGGGGGACACAAACACAACAAGAGGGTTTATCGTTGAGGGTGTAGCGGAGGGGCCTAAACCTAGATTTCAAGTATCAATAATAAGCCCAACCCAGAGACCCATACCCTAAACTGGCAAGACCTCGATGCCTAACCGACTATCGCTATACTAGAGTTACTAGCGGTAACTTCAGACCCTTGTCTAGGTGTGAAGTTAAGAAAGTTCAAACTTGCCTAAACTCTAAACCCCAAACAGCAGCAAGATAACACAGAACTAAGCCTGCCCCTAAACCCTAAACGTGCGTCTTGGTGGAGCCGATCGAGGTTTTACAGCCGCAAGGATGACGAGAAGAAGCATAGCTTCCGGAGCCTGGAGAACAAGGTGAGGCCCTGTGAGTTTAGAAACACCCTCTTAACTGAAGAGGGTTTTTAAAAAAGAGGGTTTTTAAAAACCCTCTTAATTATCAGGTGTTGCAGGTTTCCTTCAGTTTCACAGGGTGTTCGTGGTTTCAGGAATACACCAAAATACACCTGACCTGTTTTTTTTACCGGATAAAGGGGTTTGCGGGGAAGTGTAGGGCGTCTGCGTAGCAGAGAGCCCAACTGACAGCCCAGCTGACCCTGATCAACGATTATATGGGAGTTTCCAAAAATTAGGGGTACCTTATAATAAGGATCCTACTATTTAGGGTGCTATATTAGGGTCCCCTATTCTCGGAAACTCCCATATAGACCCGAATCCACACTTTTCCCTTTCCCGAACTACTTACGCGCGGTGTACTTGGCTGTCTCGGTGTTGGTGATTCGTTTGATATACTGTAAGTTACTGTTTAGAGGAGTCATATTGTCGACGAATAGGTGGCGCAAGTCCGCTTTATATTTTGCACGAGATTTACTGAAGGGTTAGGCATCGTGAGTTCTCAGGTTACGTATTGGAGGCTTCTACACAGGATGGACTCATAATGACATAATGCTTCCCTTCAGACTACACTCCACTATTTCGCAACATAGGGTCTGGACATGTGGTTATGAGGTATGGCAAGGAGAGCCCACAAATAGTGTGTGTCGGCAAAGACTCACACAAACTTCCGGCCGTTCACCAGTTTGCACCGTGAAGTCTGAACCCTCAGCCCACACCTGCAGGCATCCGACGAAGAGTTATCAAGCCATGTTGACATGGTTGGGGCCTCAGAAAGACAGTGCAGGGGGCACCTTTCATCCGTCAGACAAGCGCTCAAGCAAGCATTCGCGTTGCCAATGTCGGTCCATCCTTGCTTGCCAGTGGGTAGGAAGCGGGGTCGGTCGGTCTTCCGCCCGCGGTGCAACAGACAAATGTCTGGATTCATAATAATAACGCCAAGAAAAGGCCCAACTTACGGTAGAACCGCTGGGGCCTGTTTTGAGGAGGCGTTTCTCCAAAATGTGAGACGGAGGAAGAGAGCGGAGAAAAGCTGAGAAGAAGGATGGGGTGAATCAGAGGAAGCAGGGAGTATCTGGGAGGAACAGAGAGGAACACAGAGAGAAAAAGGGGGAGGAACAATAATACTGGATCATTAGCTACTGGATCATTAGCTACAAACCACTAACACATAAATCACAAAACAGAAGCAAGATCTGGAAGACTCTGAGGTCTATCTTGCCAATACTATTTTGGGGTTCCTTTTAATTTAATTCAATTAGGTACTGTATCATATGCCCCAAATTCCTACTCTGATTATGAAGGCCCGGACATTACAGCCTCGACCCTCTTGAATCAGAAGCTCCTCTGGTACCGAGGTGTCCAAAGTGATTCCAATCGACTCAGCAGGAAAAGTTGCTAGAGGCAACGGCTTTAAGTTTAAGGACTTTGGCGTGTGAGGTTGGGAATGTACTCAGGGTCCTCAACCTGAGATGCGATCCTGTGCTTCGGCAGCCTTACGTTCAAGAAATAAAGTCGAAACCCTAAACCCTGAACCCTGAACCCTGAAGCCCAAACCTAAGCCCTGAACCCTAAACCCCAAAACACATACAGCTCTTGGAGGTTGCTGGCTGAAGGCATGTAGGGGTTTGGGTTTCAGGTCGCTATAAAGGGTCCATCTTCCTGGGACCTGGACAAGGGCTCTGAGGTCGGTACTTAAAGGATCGTGGACTTAGTAATTCAGGTTATAATGGGGTTATAATGGTTTAGGGTTTAGGGTTTACGGTTATAATGTTACAAGTACCTGAATTTGAGCTATAACTACCGATAAGCACAGTTACCTTACTTAAATGCCTACTTACGAAGATCCTTTAAATAATGTAGCCGTGTAGCCTCTGATTAACAGCCGCCCCCCCTGTCTTTAAGGGTGCTAAGGTTCGGATCTTGGTTCTTACCCGTATGATTAACGGGGACGGGGGGGGGGGGGGGNCGCAAATGCAAAGCCCTTTAGATGAGGTGGCCCGGGTAGCCCCTGAGACACCCCCCCCCCCCCTTTTGTTAGGGGGTGTGGGGTGGGGGTTTTGGTTTTTCCCCCGTTTATTTACGGGGGGGGGGGGGGGGGGGGATGTCATCCATCATGGGTTTAGGGTTTAGGGTTATTAGGGTTAAGGGTTTAGGGTCATTTATCATGGGTCGAATCTTAAACCCGCAGCCCTACTTGTCCTAGTCTTGTTTGGTTTCGGGCTTGCCCGCTTGAAGGGGGAATATTGAGAACCTATGGATGAGGCCTCTGTTGAAGCCTTCTTAACAAGCCCTATGAAACACCTCATGAAGCCCCCCTGACGCCCTTGTGCTCTGCCCCTCTTCCACTCGGCGCAGGCAACGAGAAGACAAGTGGGGAGAAACTCGCCGAACAGCTGTTTCAGGCCGCATTGAACCCGAAGTTCGTGACAGTCTAGTTCCGTGGGTTTAGCTATAGAGTCCACATTGTAGTTCCCTTCTCTGGGAACTCCTTATAGGATCCTAGCTATAAAACTGGTTAAACAAAAACGAACTAACATGGAGACTATAGGTAGTTTTGGGGACAGAGTTGGGGGGTAAGGTCGTGGGGCCTAGTTCGCAGCGCGCCGGATGCTTCGGGACATCTGCGGCTCAGATGTTCGTTGCATGTCGAGGCTTATTTGCCTGGCTTCAACAGATAAGGGGTTAGGGTTTAGGGCATGACTAATGTTATATTCCTTAGGATCCTCTCCAGATTATGCTGGAATCTGCACCCCAAACCCTACTCGAATTATCAAGGTGTGGGAGTCTGTCCTGACCCGGTCAACCTGCTTGGGAGGCCTTAACCTCAGCAGTTTGGGAGAGTTGAGGCCAAGACCCAGGGGTACCCAGACCTTCCAAAATCCCTTAATTAAGGAATATACCTTAAATCATATTAGGGACCCTATTAGAATTTAAGGTATATTCCTTAATTAAGGGATTGTGGAGTGGAAGGTCTGGGGAGTTGAGGCCAAGACCCAGGGTTAGCGTGAACGCATCGCATAGAGGGGCCTCGGCATTGATCAGCATACGGTTGATGATATAAACTTAGATCCCCAATACCCAACCTTCAAACTTTTTGGGTTCTTATAGTTTAGTAGGAATCGGAAAGTTTAACCTTTTTATTTCTGTGGCTTATTGGGGGCAGTAAATAAATCCTGAACTTTACCCATAATCAGGAATATACCATTATTCCCATAGTTTAGGGGTCCTTAAGGTAATGTAGGATTTATATAATCAGCAGTATTTACATGCTACAACTACCCAGACCTTCCAAAATCCCTTAATTACGGAATATACCTTAAATCGTACTAGGGAGCCTATTATAATTTACAGTATATTCCTTAAACCCTAAACCCTAAACCCTAAACCCTTAATTAAGGGATTTTGGAAGGTCTGGGTAAGGAGCCCCTTGGATGTTCAGGCTCTGATGTTACCAAGGCCATGAAGCCGGACGTGGGAGTTCTGAAGTCGTAGCGAACATGTTAGGGTTTAGGGTTCAGGGTTTAGGGTTTAGGGTTTAGGGTTCAGGGTTTAGGGTTTAGGGTTTAGGGGTTAGGGTTTAGGGTTCAGGGTTTAGGGTTTAGGGGTTAGGGTTCAATCACGGTCCTGGTTGGAGCCTGTGGTCGTTTTTATCAAAATCAGAACTCCCTCCAGTCGGACGCTGTCCCAGAGATAAGAGGCACTTGGGGTTTGCCGCCCTGCACCCCATCATGCCTACATAAATATCCCGAAGAGCAAGAACCTCACTTTGCTTACCTTGCTACCAGCCCGGAGGCGGCTAGCGACCCCTCCTTCAAGCCGAACGTGGACGTCACCTGCGCCGAGGCACCTCGTGCATGTCTGTATGCTTCTATATATAATTAAGTGCATACATTCAGTGTCAGACAGAAGGACGGGCATACATGCATGCCTGAACGCATGCATGACCTACATGCGTAAATACATACAGACAAACAGACAGACATGCATGCATGCAAGCATGCATGCATGCTTGCATGCAGCATGCGTCGTGCTTCTACATGATCATAGCAGAGAATGGCCATCAACCACTGCAGAACCCGTGCTAACATTCATTCACGGTGACGCCACAACTCCCAGGCACTTGAAAACATCGAACCCAAACCACCCACCTTGCACGAAGTAAGCTTTAGACTCTAAAGAATCCTGTTCCACACGTGCCAGACGGATAAGTTTGAATACACGGAAACTCACCTCCATTCTCAGATGCCCAAACACCCAGGAATGATTCTGAACCCAGGGACCGTGTTTCGGTTTTTGTTCGGCCTTGATCGGTTAGGTGGCGGCGGGCTCGGCTGGTCAGCTGTCTCAATTCTTCTGGGATTCTGGGCCTCGGCCTTAGACTGCGACAGTTTTTGGGGGAGGCCTCAGGCTGGACCTCCGGTGAAGGGACGTTGTAGGGCTGATAAACAGGATCCTGCATGGCCCTATATACCGAAAGTAAGGGAATTATGGTGCCATACCATACCTATAGGGTAATGCAGGATATTGTGCATCCACCGTAGGTATGTTGTTTCCTGTTCTAGTCTAGGGTTTAAGGAGTTTAAGGATGAGGATCAGGTGTTGCAGCTTTAGTAAGGCTTCGGCGTCTTATGTTTATTGTTAGGTCCTTCATGTCATGTGAGTGGTTGTCAAAATTATGGTCCTTTTTTGGGTCCCTATTACAATACGGCGTCTATTATTTAGGGCACCCAAAAAGGGACCATAATCTTGACAACTACCCATGTGTGTTTACAATGTGGGCTTAGCTTACAAGTCCCTAAAGCAAGATCCCAGGGTGACGATGCACCCCTGGCCAGGCTGAGCACTTCTTTCTCCTAAGGCTCTATAGAAGTACTTTATAGCCGAAGTATGTAAACCGGAAGCCCTGTACTATTTAGGTACACTGTATATTTAGGTATTTTAAGCTACTTTAAAGCCAAAGCATTAGACAAACCGAAGCCCCAAACCCTTCACTATCCTATGGGCTCGCCCAGACTACTGAAGCCTACGAAACGTGTAGACGCCTGGCCCTGGATCTGCCAATAGAGCAAGATTCCTCAAAAACGGACTGAGGGAGCAGGCCATCCGGATGCTGGAATTGGATGTTAGCTGCTGGATGCTTCCTTTCTGCTCTCTCTTCTTCTTTGGCTTGTCAATTCAATGTTCGTTTATGGCTGACCTGAACGTCCTTCAAGTGTACATGTTGTTTCAAGATTCACGGCTTATGATATTATGAGGATATGTAGACCCGTAGTTCAGAAGCCCTGCTTGAGGCCCTTATATATCCCATTATGAAGTGGAGCCTGTTTATGAACCAGGGGCCTAAACCCTAATTAGCCCCTGAACCCTACAAGGGGTCTGCAGTACCCAAGAGATCTTGGGCTGTTCGGATCTTCCGCACTTCGCCCTGAGGCTCCTCACCGGGAACAAAGACGACCCAACCGCTCCGGCAGCAACCCAAGAATGTAACCCCAAGGGTCCATGGTCTATGCACCCAAATAGTTCATACTTTGGCCCTAACGTAGCTATATAAGTTATATAAGGACTACTTGAAGGCCAAGGTCTATACTATTTGGTGTACATGGGACCCTTAGGGTAAGGACGTCGATGCAGGCTAGGGTTCAGAGGACCTGGCGGCTTGGGCTTGGGAGTTTAGTCCTGGTTCGTGGTGTCAAGATTCTTGCAATGCAACTACGGATGTCGTATGTCTGTCTCTATACCAAAAAATTCTGAAGCTCCACCGCTAGGGTATAGCACATTTTGAAGTGTCGGGCAGATGATGGATTTGCAAATGCGATGACATCTCGACCCAAAGTCTGTTTAAGTTGACTGGGGATGGCATTCTGGGGGAAGCCAGCCCTCCCTTTGTGTTAGTTACTGTTAGTTTGCTTTGTTTTGATTGTGTGAGGGCCTTCATCCAATACTGTCTGGTTCTTAGAAGGGAATGGGGGAATGGGTTATGGGGACCACTACAGGGGACCTTGTAAGGGACTATCTTAGGGATCCATTCCCCCATTCCCTACTAAGCACCAGACAGAATAGTCAGGTCGTCGACATCATCGTGGCCCCGAATGTGTTCACTGCACGACGCCAGGCCTGCAGCTTAGTGGAGAGATTCGGTTGATGCTATAAATCCTGCATTACCTTAAGGACCCGAGTCTCTGGGAATTATAGTATAATATTCTATAATGCATGATGCATATCATCAACCGTTGTGGTTGCATGCTGAGGCCGACACTTTTTGGCCTCTGAACATGTCTTCGAGTCTTCACATTGTTACGGCTCGCAATCAAAGGCTCCATGGCCAGACTGCATGGTCTTGGAGGAACAGGGGACCTGGGAAGTAAGTAATTTATGTATGAAAGTAAGTGAGGTTATAATGAGGGATTTCGGTTTAGGCAGTGTTGTGGTTACGGAGCGAAATCCTTGCAACCTCGAACACCAGGCTCCAAGCCCTAAGCTCCAAGCCCTAAGCCCTGAACCCCAAACCCTACATCCCAAACCCCAGAAGAGAGGGTCCTTACAAAGAAAGCAAAGGCAAAAGCGGCTATGGACAACCCTAAGCCCTGAGCACCAAACCGGGGCAGCCAGAAACTTGAAACCCAAGACCTAGAGGGGGTTTAGGGTTTAGGGTCCAGGGCCCGAAATCCTGAACCGAACCCTAAGCCGTAAACCCGAAACCCAAAAGAAGACGATCCCGGAGGCCTCTGCACAGGGAAGGGCCGTCGCGCGCGTGAAGCAGGCAGGCGCAGGTAGATTACTTCTACTCAAGGTCTATATGTCTACATGGCCGTTGAAGGTGTCCGATGAGTTGCTTCGACCTTTTTGAGCACAATGATGAGGTTTGGGGTTTAGGAAGGAAGGTTTCTGGAAATCTTAATAATAGATTGCTTTCCTTAGATGGCTTTCCTTGGAAATTAGAAGTGCGGGGAGTTCACAGCTACTAGTTTAAATCTTAGGCTGGTTCGGGTTGACAGGCTTAGCGAACCCTAAATCCTAAACCCCTAAGTTTCGGTGTTTTGCACCTCAGGGCCAAGAATGGAGTTCTTAACTTATATGGGTGGTTGTCAAAATTAAGGTCCCTTTTTGGGTCCCTATTATAATACGGCACCTATTATTTAAGATACCCAGAAAGGGACCCTAATTTTGACAACCACCCATATGGGACTCAGGATTTCTATTGTTCAGGGCTTATGGGGTTTAGGTCTTAAAGTCTCTACTTGGAGGTTCATGGGTAGTTTTCAGTGGGGTTATAAGTCCCCTAGTATGGGTTCTAATTATAGTTACTATACCTATGACCCTACTTATAACTACCCATGAACCTCCCCTTATAGAGCCCTTATGGAGCCCTTATAGATCCCTTAAAGGAACTTTATCAACCCTACTTAAAACTACCCATGAACCTCCAAGTATGGGGTGTTTAGAGTTCGGGCTCCAGGGCTTGGGTTTGGCACACGCCCACACGACCCAATGCTCGGAAGGTTGACCTGGTCAAGCCAGATGGGCCACTTGGCAGAGATGGGACCCTAAAGCAAGGAGATTAAGGGTTGAAAGGCTTTAGGGAGTCACCAACTTTGCGTTTCAAAGCGGGCTTGCAACATATTTTATGGATAGACAGGGCTCTAACTTGTTGCATGGAATGGCAGCGTTTTGGGGTCCTTTAGTCTTTTCGGTTGAGAGTCCCGAGATGCAAGAGTCGTTTGTACATCGATTCTTCCTTTCCTTTGACGGCGTTCGTCAAAACTGGGCTGTATGGCTGAAGCTGTCGGGCGGGGAATTATACAGGTGTTTCCGCTTCTTTACCGGGTCGCATAGCTTCTGAAAGAGTTTTTGAACGGGCTCGCACCTAAACCCACGTTGTAAAGCACCATTCGGCAAGGCGAGTAACCTTAGAAGCCCCTGGATCGTTCGTAGGGAACAGCCTCTCTGGTTTTGGAGCCAAACAGCTCAGTGTTCGAACCCTCAGATGCGGCACGACGAAGTTGCCTGAGGCTCCAAGTATCTGTCTAGTAGATGTCATGTAGATGTCATAGACAATAGAAGCATGCCATTTTAAGCCCCAATACCTCATGCCCTGAAGTCTAAATCCTGAGTTCCAGAAAGCCCTTTGGAGCCTGAAACCTGAACATTCTGTTCCGTCAGGTTATTGGGATTGAGTTCCGAGTTTTGCGGGCATACCATGGTTCGTAGGATCTACCAGTCTTTCACGAGCCTAAAGCCCAAGCGCCGTCACCAGTACCGAGATTAAGCAATGATATACTATAAAGCCTTCAGGTTCCTGATTGTTTCAATGTGCTGTGTAGTATGCCCCTCAAGCCTTATTCTGTTTACTCATTAAGGCCCCTACATCAGCCGAAACCCCTGAACCCCTGTAAACCCTAAACCCTGAACCGGATCGGTGGTGCCAGGTCCACAAACGTCTGCACTTTCCCTCCCAGCTCGGGGGCTCGTTTTGTCTTCTGGGATTCTTGAGGTTTTGGGGTTCGGGGTTTAGGGTTGACTTGAGGGTTCGGGTTTGGGTACAAGTAGCTTATAGGCTCAGAGTTTGGGGCTTTAGGGTTTAGGGTTTAGGTTGGTGCAAGTTGCGCCGAATGCCGCCTTAAATCTTCCTTTTGGAAGTTAGCGGCGACT
Organism: Symbiodinium sp. clade A Y106; assembly: GCA_003297005.1. Classification (NCBI taxonomy): domain Eukaryota; class Dinophyceae; order Suessiales; family Symbiodiniaceae; genus Symbiodinium; species Symbiodinium sp. clade A. The sequence goes on from BGNK01000609.1 coordinate 185,266, forward strand.
GCATGGTTGCCCTGAGGTTCTGGGTGGGTCTTGTATTGGAGTGTAGTTCAAGAACGCGGGTTGCAGACTTCCAATGTTTGTTCGCATCCTTCTGTAGTCTTACTTCGCATGATGTCGTTGAGGGTTGTAGAATTTTGTTTCGGCGATATAGGCTGAGCTGCGTTTCCTTCTCGGTAACTGATGACAGACTCAGCCTGGCAGAAGCTCTGAAAGAACGCGTGAACCCTGATCAGCAGAACTTGATGATGGACGCTCGATTCCGCTTCTTCTTCTTCCCACGCAGCCGACCAGCGTCGGACAGTGTACGCTGTGACGGGTGCGCTAGGTGCTACTCTTTTTTTTGGTTCGGCTCCATCTCAGGACCCGGATCCAGAAGACGACGAGGATGTGTTCAACTTCGGCAACTGTCCTGCTTTCTACACGAGACACAGGAAGATCTTGTTTCCGATGCTCTCCGAAGCAGCTGGTTTTGCAGGGTGGACAAGAATATATCTAAGCCGTGGGCAGCAAGCAACGCAAGGTAATGGTGCAACGCGAGGCCTACCCCGCTCAGGTGTGAGCTCAGTCTGCTCAATGTCGAGCATGATGATCTTGAGTGGACCCTAAACTGCGAGACAGACCTCGCGTATCTTCCCATCAGCTCCTAGTCGAAAACGAAGCTCCAAGCCCCAAGAACTATGCCTGTCCTTTCAACCACAGCGTCCATGTACTTTATATATATATATATATGCATACACTATTTTGGGGTTCCTTGTTATAGTTATACTATAGTGGGCCCCCAAACCCTGTTCTAATTATTGAGGCCCCTATATTAGACCTGAGAAATATGTGGTTGTTCAGCTGTTCAACCACAGACTTTTCCATCGACATTCGCTGCTGCAGTGCAAGGAAGAAGCCCAAAGCCCTACCCAGTGTAACCAAGGTCATTTAAGAAAGGGAAGATGTACCCATTTCTTAGGCGTCATATCCCTTTTTCAAACGTACATTACTTATTTACTCTAAGGTATCTTGAACTTAAAACATTGAACCTGGAAAACGTAAGGTGCGTCTGTAGGGAAGACGGCAGCTCTTCGCCCGTACTTGCTCAAACCAACCCTAACTGAATCCTAGTTTCCGCACGGCTTTCAAAGGCCTGTACACTGGACCCCTTGCTCCTTCAAAAACCCTGAACACTGAACCCCTTGCTTCCACAAAGGCTTGAACTCTAAACCCTAAACCCTTGATATTAAAGCGAATCAAAACCGCTGAACCTGGAAACAATCTCCAGCATCGAGGCCGGAAGATCTTCATCTGCAGCACCAAGATCCCCCGCACCCGGCTGAGTATTATAGAGTCATAGAGCTTTTTCGGGCTCAGGGTTGATAGAGTACTAGAGTTCAGGGTCCAGGGTTCAGGAGTTTGGGTTTAGGTTTATGGGTTTGGGGATTCGGGCCTAGGATTTCGGATGAGTGTGAGCGATGAACCTTCCGGTCCACTGGCATGAGGCTTGCTCCGGACTTCGAGATAGCATGGGAAGCAACCTTGTGTTCCGAGACTTGGATTCCTAACACATTATTAAAATCATATGTATACATATATATATATAGATATAGATATATGCATACCAGCGTCAGCAAAAAGGATGACATTACTACTTCATGTACCTTCAAAGATGCCCCTCAACCCTGAACCATAACAGTGGCCCCGGCTCCTAACATCTACGTCTCTAGGGCTTCTAAACAGAACGAAACAGTCCTGGTTGCGCCGCCTTGGGCTCTTTGGGAACACTTCACCATAAAGCCTAAACCTCCTCTCCTCACGCCCACCGCAAACGCGACAGCCATTTCAGCAGCCTGCAGCAACCAAGGCACCACCACCCGGCGTGTTCCCTCCAGGAACTAGTTCCATCGAAGCAACAGGAGCACACGTGAGCGTGCAGGACACTCTCACTGACCTGCACCAGATCGTGGCACTCACTAAGGAGGGCAGCCGCCAGTTCCACAGCAGAACAAGAGCGAGGAACTGGGGGCGAAGTGCATAGAGGTGAGAATCACTCCCAGAGTGCGGAGGAGCTCCTTGGCAACGTCATGGCCAACCTCCAGGGCTGCCATGACATACTGTTGATGGACAAAATCCTGCATTACCCATTATAGGGAATGTACCATAATTCCCATAGTTTAGAGTCCTTAAGGTCATGCAGGATTTTGTCCATCAACAGTACCACCCGAGTTCTTCGACAACCCTAAACCCTAAAGTTTATATGGGAGTTTCCGAAAGTAGAGGTTCCTTATTTTGGGGTCCTTATAATAAGGATCCTACTATTTAGGGCACTATATTAGGATCCCCTATTTTCGGAAACTCCCATACGGAGCCCGAAGTGTTCCGTCCTGAACCTTCGACCCTTCAACAAGCCCTAAACCCTAAACCCTAAACCCCTAAACCCTAAACCCTAAAACCGTTCCTGAACCCCAGATCCTCAAATACCTGAGCCTCCCGGCCCCTTCGCCCTAAGAGCTCGAGCCCAGCCTAAAACCTCGACTTCACCTGAGTCCGGAACCCTCCAAAGACGGTGCTCTCCTCATTCTGACCCCTAATCTGAAAGCCTTAACACAAAAATCCCAAAGCCCATAGATTCAAACATGTGAACCCTAAGCTCTAAGCCGTTAAGCCCCGGGTCCTAAATCCAAAACCCGGAACCTGAAGCCCCAACCGTTTGACCAGGATCTGAGATGAGAACTTTCCTGGAAGAGTGTGAGGACTGCCGCAGGGTCTTCAGGGCTTAAAGTTTGGAGCTTTAGGGTTCAGAGTCAGGCGCTTTTGCGTAGTCAAACTCGTAAGCCCTAAATGCCGCTGCGAGGAGCCCGTGTACACGACAGGCGATCAGAGCCTAGCAGAAGCCATGTGGACGGGCAAGGCCTTGTTTTGTTCTTTCGGGGTGAATTGGTTTCGATTGTTGGGCTTGGGCTTGTGTTGTGTTGTGTTGTTTTAGTTTAGGGTTTGGGGTTCAGTTTAGGGTTTATCATGCGGTTTCTTTGGAGACTAAGGGTGCTTATTCACCGTGTTTTATCGGCCGCTTACAATCAAGGAAGCTCGGGTTAGGGAACATATCATTGACTCGCACATGCCGTTATGATTAATTAGTTGCTATCAGACGACAATGCCCTGAACCTCCACATTTGACTCTTATTGATAGGGCTCATAAGAGCACACATGATAGCAATTCCTCAGAGGATTTGTACTTCCATTTTGTACAATAGTACAACCCTGTCTATAGTGGGATTCATCATGAATCACGGGGTACGAGGGCTGGTAGTATAGGGTTGAAACCCTAAGGCCCCAAGAACGATCACCGAACGTAACTTATCCGGAGAGCCCGCGCACATTTTTGGGGTTCCGGGTGCAGGTTGCAGGTTTGGGGAACTCTGGGGAGGTACTATTGATAGATGTTAGACCCCATGGTAGGAGCTATTTGTATGATTGGAGCCCACCAATAGCCCTGAGAGGAGTAAAACATCATCCTTCAGGGATGGCCGAGGAATCGTACAACTAACCTTGCTCTGAGACTCTCTTGCGTTGATGGACGGCGAAATCGTACCACTTAGAGCTGGAATCATGCAGCCAAGAGAAGCTTATACCAGTCGTCTTCCTGTCATCCTGTTTGCACAATCACAAGCCGCCAACTCAATGCGATGCCACCATGCCAAGGCCCTGCAGGTCCGAAAGCTGCTGTACTAGCCGCACAACCACCCGTGTCTTTAAGCCTGAACTTCGAATCCCAAACCGGAACTCCAAAACCGTACTTGCGTAATTTCACTGTGTTTATATACCTCTGCGGGTTGAAGGTACCTTGAGGGTCCATGTACCCCCAAATGTACATCGACCCAAAAAGGGCCTACTTTTAATTAAGGCAAATGTGAAGGCCAAGGTATACCTAGAGGCTCCAAAGTAGTTCCTTTTGGGGGTTCATAGATAGAATCCTATAAGGTAATCCCAAAAAGGAACTACTATGGAGCCTATGGGTTCATATATAGAATCCTATAAGGTAATCCCAAAAAGGAACTACTATGGAGCCTATGGGTATACTACTGTTGATGGACAAAATCCTGCATCACTTTAAGTACCCTAAACTATGGTATATTCCTTATAATGGGTAGTGCAGGATTTTGTCCATTAACCGTATTTAAGTCCATTGACCCGGGTACTGTTCCAGCTCTGTGAGGTCCCCTGCGTGAAACCGGATGCCAAGGTGGATAGGGCTTAAGGGGTTTAGAGTTTAGGGTTTAGGGGTTTAGGGTTTAGGGTTTAGGGTTTTAGGGTTTAGGGTTTAGGGTTTTAGGGTTTAGGGTTTAGGGTCTATTATTTTACCTGAGCCCCCAAAACTAGGCAAAATCATCGCCCAACACCTATCAAAGGCTATTATTCTACATACTTTGGGGGTCCAGGTAGAGTCTATGTGCCAACCCGCTGAACTGCGTTGAAGGTGTATGGATGTGTAGGTTTTCGGGCCAGGGCTGCCGCGGCTCTGGGATTTAGTATAGGGGCCTGAATAATCAGAATGGGGTTTTTGGGGGTCCATTATACTATACTTATAAGAAGGAACCCACAAAATGTAGTATTGGTAATTATTTAGGCCCCCATATTGTAGTACCCTCATAGATCCCTTATAGTACCGCTTATATAGACCCCTTTAAAAGGGAACCATACAGAACCACTTTAAGGATTTAGGTTGCAAGTTGCCTCTGCTTACTGAGACTGTCGTCTTCGAGGTTTTACAGGGTAGTTTTCCTTTTCAGAAACGGGCTTCGGGTGGTTGCGGCCGTGTTCGGATTTCAGCGGTCAGCTATGAGCTGTTGGGTTGCGGTGATCTGATGGGTTTCGGGTGTGTGACTCTGGCGCAAGTGTCTTGCTGCTTGCATGAAACCCTAAACCCTAAAAACCCTTAAACCCTAAACCCCTAAACCCCCAAACCCCCAAACCCTAAACCCTAAACCCCTAAACCCCTAAACTCTTTTCTGATGTTGTTTAAGCCCCAAAGCTCCAACCCTAAAACCTCGACCCGAAGCCTCCAAACCCCAAAGCCGAAGCCCCTAACCCAAAGCCCCGAAGCTCTAAACTTCAACCCTAAACCCTTAGCCCCAATTAAACTTTAACTCAGAGACTCCTAAATCCCCGAGCTCCGGACTGTCCCGCATCTCTGAGCCACCGAAACCCCCAAACTGTACCCACGCTAGGGCTTTGGGATTGTAGGATTTAGGATTTTAGAACTTAGAGTCTTAGTGCTGAGGTTTTGGAGTGCCTTCACCTCGACTCGTTCTCCGAAACATACACCCTACAGCTCTCACTTCATCGCTTCCAGGTACAGCAGTGGCAGTTGGCCCTCATGGCCAAATGCGCTGGCACAATGGAATCGGGCAGGGCACTCAGATCGCTTTGGAGGATTTTCGCACAGGGTTGTCGCTGTTTTCGTTGTCTTGCGGATCATCCCGTTGTCTGTCATGGCTCTGCACACCGGGTGAGATTACTTCCTGCTGGATTTTATTGTGTTTTCTGAAGCTTGCACCATGAGGCTTGTTTGATAATGACCTGCTGGTTTGCGCGGACCTTCGCACGAACCGAGCACGACGATGCTCGAGCAGATTCAAAGAATCAACTCCGAAGGCTCCGACAACCATGCAGGTTTTTCGGAATCCTGCAAACCTTCTGCCCCAGCCTAAACCTCATGCAAACCCCAAACCATCACAAACGGTCAACCCTCGTTCCAGTGCCGGATCTTGGCGTCGTCATGCGCCAGCTGACGAAGGACGACGGTGCACGCGAGGCACGTGGGCTGCACAGGATCCGGGGTTAGGCTTTACCTTTAGTCTCCATTGTAGTTCCATCTTGGGTTACCTTATTATAGCATGCTATCTTTGCATGAAGATTTGTGAAACCACAAAAAGGAACTACAAAGGAGACTGTAGGTAGGGGATCCCAAATTAAATGGAGGCGTGTAGCTACTGTTTTGTCCAGAGGCTTGCTGGGATAGGCAGGCGATTTCGCTTGCGATTCGTGTTTGGACCTGGAAAGTGGTTGCTCTGGATAGCCGAATGAACAGGTGATATGAACAACATCGGCAGACTGCCCCTTACATTGCGGCCTCCAGTTGTTTAGCCTCAGGGTCCATGCACCCATGTAGAACATATATAGGTATAGATGTATATATGTTTATGGGTTATGTTTATGTATGTATATATGTACATGTGTATATGTGCATATATGTGTATATGTGCACATGTATGTATGTATGTATGTATGTAGGTAGGTAGGTATGTATGTATGTATGAATGTGTGTACTTATGCATCTACGTGTATATGTATGTATGTATGTATGTATGTATGTATGTATGTATGTATGTGTATATGTATGTGTATATGTATGTGTATATGTATGTGTATGTGTATGTGTATGTGTATGAGAATGTGTATGTGTATGTGTATGTGTGTGTATATGTATATATGTGGACCTTCATGGCTTCTCAGGTTCTTTTATATAGGTATATATTCAAGCATCAGAGCACACACTGCATAAGACATGGGGCGAACCTGTTTGCTAGGCAGCCCGTGCGGCGTCGAAGCGCCGAAGTGACGAGTGCGAGAAGAACATCATCGCGCAGCTAGGTGGGCGCAGCAGTTTCCTGAAGGTCAGTCGGGGGAGAGCCTCTTTAATCCGTCCGGGCCATGGTGCAATGAAGGAAAACCCCCACCCAAAACTCGTCTTCAAATTTGTCCGGAACTGCCATCCGACTAGTCGAAATTCAAGACAGCGTACCGGAGGATTCGGGTGCCGTAGTGGGCTTAGGGATGTTCCTTCTCCCGTCACGACTCCTTGCCACGACGGCAACAGAATTCGTTGAAGGGAGCTTACAATGACATCCATACCAACGGTGACGACCGTGAGGAAGACGACGATGTCGCCGCCATGGGTAGCGACGACCAGGACGACCACACCAGGACATTAATCCTTTCCTGGAGGAGGAGGAGGAGGACGACGACGACGACCAAGACGACCAAGACAACCAGGACGACCACGACCACTGTCACATACCGCGATGAGGAGGACGACGACGAACACGATGACGGCCACGCCGACGACGACGACCACGACGACACAACATCACCACGATCAACAACGACAGCCGCGGCAACAGTAGCAGTAGGCCCAGCGCAAGGGTGACCGTTGAAGAGGGAACATGATGAAGGCAGGGAGGACGGCTGTTACAAACATACCTTAAGCACTCAAACAGAATCGTACACTCGCCCATATAGCCGAACATGACCTTCCCCAAGCCTTTAATCTTCTGCCGCACTGCATTGCAGAAGGGCACTCGACAATGAGTTTCGTCCACGCGTTGTCAACCCCTAAGGGTTCCCAAAATAGTAGGTAGCATATATATATATATATGTATGTATATACATATATATATGTATATATACATGTGTATATATATATATATACTTTTGGGACCAAAGTACCTATGAAGGGACTACCTTATGGGGCAAAATAGATGCTATTTGGGTACCGCCGACTCTTGGGGTTAATAAGCTGTGAGCCCGAAGTCCTCAACTTCATCGCATCTTTGGAAGCTCTGGCCTTTGCCCATAGGCCCCAAAGTAGTTCCTTTTTGGGGTTCATATTTCATATTTAGAATTCCCTAAGGTAATTCTCAAAAGGAACTACTTTGGGGCCCATGGGTAAACCGTGAGGCCCAAACCGAACCTTCAACTTCAGGTATCCCCACGTCCAGCGACCCCGACCCGTTGGTTCAGGCTTTCGGGCTTCCCTTCGGTTTCGGAACAATGACTTGCAGCTGGGCTTAACTAAGTCGTGCAGGCAGAAGGTGCGCGAAATCTTTCGTTTAATGTTCAGACAATCCTGGATCTTGCAACCAAGACACACGAAGCCCAGGCCCAGAATACCGGCCAAGCTTTCAAGCTCAGGCGCACCACCCAGCCACTGGAATCCCACGCACAAGGCCGACTCCAGCATCTTCCGGGAAGGTTGTCGCAGGGGCATGGAAGAGTGTATGAAGATGCGATTTCTTTTAGCTTACGACCATTATCACAATCAAGTCAACTGTTACTATCCGCTACTATTGTTCTTGTTCTCATCAGTGTCATTAATGTTTGCTGTCGTCACTATTATTGATGATGACTGTTACTCTTCTTATGTGTGTTTTACATTGTTGTTTACTACTGTGTGTGTTAATACTACTAACCCTCCCTTGTTTATTGTTATTGATGTTATTGGTATGTTTCCTTTGATTTTAGTAGTAGTAACCATTAGTCGAATAACTGTTAGTGTAGTACTAGTAGCAGTAGTGTAGTACTAGTAGCAGCACTGGCAGCAGTAGCAGTAGCATCCTCGTTACTATCAATATTGTAATCACTCTCTTGATTAGTGATTAGTGTCCGTATGATACATTCTACTCACATTTTCGACTGTTCTTAGGATTTCGACTGTTAGTAGTAGTTGTATCGTGTTTCTTAATTGCAGTCTTACTTGTTGTTGGTATGCTTCTGAGTATTATAGTTATCCCTGTCAACATTATCATCTGCACTATCACTGCTATCGTCGTTGGTGTCATGATTCATCATCATGATCATCATCATCACCCTCACTGTGCATCTTGTTCTTATGTTGAATAGCATTGCAGCCTATACTGCCATTTATAGGTATCATCATCGTTGGATCATCATCACTACCAGGATCATCACAGTTACTATGACATGTTCCTATTGGTTCTCTCCACTGTTATTCCAAGAATGCATGTTGTTGTTGCTGCGTGTGTTATTCTGAAGCAACACTTATTCGTCGTATTATTGTTAGTACGCGAGATTTTTCGGTACACTTACTATTAATTAGCTATTAGCGGTAAGATTTGCCTTTATGTGCTGACCCTTGACCCACCTCGTGGACATGGGCAGCAAAATAAGGCGGCTTGAGCGAAACGGTGTCTGCGGATCTGGAGAGCTCTAATCTCGCTTAATCAGCACCCAAGCAGTGCATGTAATAATCTGCCTGCCCAACCAGCTCTTCTAATCCTACTCAATCAGTTATCCTAACCCATGCTCTGCTAGAGTGAGAAGGTTTGGGGTTTGGTGCCCAGGTGCTCGCCCGTTCTGGCATGCTGGGCTGAAGCAGCTGTCGATGGTGGTTCGAAAAAATGGGCCCATCACGGTAGTTGGTCAACGCTGCGGACCTGGTTATGTCGCGTGATGTCTTTTTTTATGTAGGGAGCTGATAGAAAACATTCTTTCTCTTTCCTTCCTGACAGGGACCCAGGGTATGCGCCAGGTGTTGCAGTTTCAGGTCTAGTTAGCTAGTTACTAGATCCGAAACAGCAAAGCGTGGCAAAGCATACTCTGGGTCGCCGCTTGAGAGACTTGTTGCGGCATCTGAAGGCATGGAAGCAACGCAAAGGGATGGCTCAGCACGTATCGCAGTTTAGCAGGCTTTAACTAGATGGGGACGGAAGCATGGCGTGGTCCACAATCATGTCCAAATCCAGACAAAGGTTGTGAATCCCCTGCACCTACCTCCGTGCAATATCGAATACTTACCACTTGTATTTAGAAGCATACCAACATGAAAAAGGCATTCGGCCATCAACGGTCAGGCACCATCAGCCGCCTGAGTAACAACAAGTAACAGCATGTGCTGTTCGCTTCGATGCACGATCGAGTTATCGAATCGCATTTCTTTGTTGAAAAAGATGCCTGCGTTTGTTGTTCATGGGCCGGTCGGTTGGATCCATTTGTTTTTGTCTGTCCGTAGACGCGGAACAGATTGGTATTCAATGATACAACGTCTTGCTCGGAGATGGAGAACTGCAAGCTGAACAAAAATTCATTTGTTCTATTTACATACAGAGAGAGAGAGGATACAGAACTAGGTTATTCTTCCCGGCACCCAGCCGTGCTGGTGCTCCGTTCGTCTCTGCACCGGTATCTCAGTGTTTCACACATCGCAACTGTTTAGCTCGAGAAAGAACTGCACGACAAGACCGCACTCATGAACATGAACTGTCAATTGTCACATAGCGCAGAACACAGCTTAAGACTATGCAAAGCCAAGGTTCAAAAACCGATCGTAGTGGAAGCCGGCGAAATCACAATACTGTCGCCACAAAAGTTAGTCCTACGAGTAGCGAAGCTTGCAACTACCCGCCCTGCAAGTCTCAGGCCACAGTTCCTCGACTTTAGGGTTTAGGGTTTACGGGACTCTCCGACTCCCAAATCTGTCTGTCAAGGCTTTAAGTTTCGGAGGGGCTAGCAGGGTTTACATTAAGCCGTGCCTCGCTGGCCTGCATCCTTGACAAGGCCTGGCGGTTTGTCTTCGCCTGCTTCCGGCTCTTCCTGTAGCCTCAAGGGTCCAAGTACCCAATTGTCATATACTCTCAAAAATAGAAACCTACATAACTATGCCAAACCCGAGTACTTAATTATTGGGTCCTTTGGACCCTTGGGGTAGTCTCCATTGTAGTTCCTTTTTGGGGGTTACCTTATAAGACTTATCGGATCCTAAGAACAGAATTGGTTAAGCCAAAAGGAACTACAAAGAGACTTTTGGGGTTCGTGGTTTAGGGTTTAGGGTTTAGGGTTTAGGGCTTAGGGTTTAGGGTTTAGGGTTTAGGGTTTAGGGTTAGGTAGGCTTCTGGAATGGTGGGCCGACGTTTTTGTATTAGGAACGGGTCTATATGAATGAGCCTTGGGGCGTTACCCTGAACCGTGAGCCCTGAAACTGTGGAGGTGCCTCTTTTCATCCTAAAGCCTAAACTCTGAATCCTAAACCCAAAAGCCCTTGAATCCAAAAGCCCCAGGCCCAAAGGCTTCTCTCCTCCGAATATCCGGGGGGATTACGGGTCGGAAGTGTTTGAGGGCTTAGGGTTTAGTTTAGGGTTTATCCCCAGCTAAAGGCCTCCTGGGGATGGGTGGTGTAGGGTTGAATTCAGGGTTCAGGATTTTAGGTGTAGCGCTCAGGGCTTTCGGGTTTAGGGTTTGGGGCTTAGGGTTTATGGTTTTAGGGTTTTCCTAAACCGGCCCAGACCTTCCAAAATCCCTAAATTGAGGAGTATACCTTAAATTATAATAGGATCCATAATATGATTTAAGGTATATTCCTTAATTAAGGCTTTAAGGGATTTTAGAAGGTCTGGGGGGGTTCAAGGCTTTAGGCTTCTGTCTTGTTTCCGGATCTGGTCCTGCGTTTTGGGGCCTCAACAGCCTCGGCCTTGCGGTGCAGGCCACGAACTAGGCTGAGTAGTGAGTAGCATGATCCCTTGGATTCCACGGTTTAGGATTTAGGGTTGAGGGTTTCCCCTTTTGTTAGATAGTATAAGCAGCACAAAAACCGTAGTCCGTAGTCTCATCATGAATAGGCCCCTGGATCAGTCTGGGAATTGGCCCTTGAAATCCAGTTGAGACTTCAGTCGTGCTGTTGCAAATCCCACGGCTGCTGCCACCTCTGCTCTTCGTTTGTTGATCTTAGCAGACTTTGGCTGTAGGATTTACAGGGCTGCATGCAGGCTCTGCAGACTTTGCATTTCGTATCATACTGCTGATGGACAGAATCTTGCATACTCTTTGCAACGAATATACCATATTCTTAGTACGGACACTTAAAGTACAAAATCCTGTACGGATAAGGAAGATTGCGTTGCTACTTTGTTGAGGGGTCTAGGAGACTGCCCTGGAAGTACATCTACCCAACTCCAGCCGCAACCTAAACCCTGCGCAGATGGACGAGCAAGCGCGGATGATTCGAATGCTGCGTCTGCATGCCATCGTCGAGATGGAGGGCCTCTTGATGGCGGGCTATTATTAACTATTATGTCATTATCATTGTTGTTATTATATATTATGTTTTTTATTGTTCTAGTTACTAATATGTTGGTTAATATTATCCTTCTTATTCTCATTATCCTTGTTATTATTGTTATCCTTTTGCTATCCTTTTCGTTGTTCTTATTTTTCCCATGCGGTTATGACTTTTCGTCTTATCCTTATCCCTATTGTTTGTTTTAAAATACTGGTTATTCTTGCTCCTCCTGTTGATACTATCACTAATATTGTTGTCGTTATGGCATTACTAATATGATTGCGATGATGATTGTGATTATTATCGCTATTACTACTATTGCTATAATCACTATTGTTATTATTAGCATGATTATTGTTATTATATAGGAGTTTGTTCTTCGGACGGAACATATCTAGCCGCAGTGGCTTATCCACTCCGGTCCAACGGGTTCCTTCCAAATCATTGTTAGCCCAGTTTATGTACTTCTGCGGCTGCTGCTATTGTCTGTGTGGTTGAGAGTGTTGTTCAAGGGCGCTGCGGCTGAGAAGTTGTAATCGTCGTTGTTCTTCGTGGTGGTGCACGTGCAGGCGTGTGCCCGTGCCACTGCTTGTGTTTGTATTTCATGTTGCTGTTTATCTTGTTGTTATTGTGGTTGTTGCTGTTGTTGCTGCTGTTGTTGCTGCTGTTGCTGCTGCTGCTGCTGCCGCTGGCGGCGGTGGCGGCGGGTTTTGTAGTGGTTGTTTATGCGATGATGGTGTTTGTCGTTGTTGTTGCTGGGAATAACAACAAGAGTCATATATGCCCAAGTTTCGGTTTGGACGAAGCACCCAGACCCAGACAAGCTAAACCCCAAGCCCCCGAACCCGCCCGATGCTACCACTGAGGCTTCCTGCGGCAAACAACGACCCCCCCGGTGCCCTCCTCAATCAGCGGTTCCGAGATTGTAGTGTCCATGGGTATCGGGCTAGCGGAACCTACAGGGATTTTGGCTGTTGGGTTTGGGCTTCGCGCTTCTGGGATTCTTGGTCCTGGGTTGGTGGCTTTGGTTTCGGTCTGAGAGTCTTAGTAGCTGAGTGGATACACTTTACACTTTTTGGGATAATATTACCCACCATAAAACTGTAAGTGTAATTTTTTGGGGGCTTATGAACTCAGCAACTAAGTCTCGGTTTGCGCTCACTTCAGCCAAACTCTGGAGCGCGGCCCGTTGCTGCCCCCCTCCCCTCCCGTCCTGCTTCTCATAATGCACCAGTTGTCTATGGGTAATTATGTAGTTCTCTACAGGTCCTTGCTTAGAGGGTCATGGGTAGTTATAAATGGAGTTATAAGTCATAAGTCCCCGAATACAGGTTATAAGTTATAAGTATAATTCTGCTACTTTTAAACCCTATTCCTACAACTACCCATGAACCTTCAAGCGGTGGGTCGCCGACAGACCCTAAACCCTACCCCTAAACCCTAAACCCTTTCCATAGCTCTTCAGATAGCTGCAGCTTGGCGTTCTGACGATTTAGAGGACCTCGGGGTCCAGAGCGGGTCGGTTTAGGGTTTGGGGTTAGTCTGGCCATGAAGGGTAGCTCCGACAGCTTGTGCCCAACAAAGCACCCACCCCCGTACACGCAAGACCCTCAGCTCCTTCAAAATTGGAAAGTCTGTGCTGCCAAGGTGCCTTTGCGGGAGCCTTTGACAGGGATCGTGCGGTTGAGGGCTACCGGCTCATAAAAACGCTGCTGTGGGCAGGGCAAAAATCTAACATAGGGGTCGGAACAGTCAGTAATAGAAGTCCCCTGCATTTTCTCTTTATATTAGAATGTCATATACCCTGGACCTGATAGGGTAGCCCAAAACAGGAACTACAAAGGAGACTACTTGGAGGTCCATGGGTGATTACAAGTAGGCCGTATCAGCAGGTTAACTATAGTTACTATAGTTATAACCGACATGACGGGATTCAGATGAATCGCCCTTCTAACTACTCTAAGCTTAAACCCCTAAACCCTCCAGGCCCACTTATAACTACCCATGAACCTGCAAGTAAAGGTATGACTTCGAGGTAGCCAGGCCACTGGGGGTTTCGGGAGTTGAGGTTTTTGGTGTTTTGGGCTTCTTTGGGCTCCCTCTAAGGTACATGAAGGCCATACTGTTGATGGACAAAATCCTGCATGACCCTAAGGACCCTAATCTATGGGAATTATGGTATATTCCTTATAATGGGCAATGCAGGACCCTAAACCCTAAACCCCAAACCCTAAACCCTAAACCCTATTCCCTATTCCTTCTAATGGGTAATGCAGGATTTTGTCCATCAACAGTAGTATGCGCTGTATAGGTACATGAACTTGGGGGATGCCCAATCTGCAAGCGCACTGTGAGCTTTGCAAGCCGTAGAGACATTGGGGTTTGGGATTGAAGCGGTTTTACCCTGGGCATCAAAATAGCCCAAAAGCCTTATATAGTATGGTCTTTGGGCCCCAAAGCCTTCATATATGAGTCCTTAGAGTCCTAGGGTTTTGACGTGGAACGTGATGTCTCCATTCACGACAGGACTTCTGAGCTTAAGCTAACGTTCAACATCTTCCGTCAATATGGTTTTGGATATGGGAGTTTCCGAAAATAGGGGACCCCAATATAGTACCCTAAATAGTAGGATTCTTATTATTAGAACCCCAAAATAAGGTACCCCTAATTTTCGGAAACTCCCACATGGGTATTTTCAGCAATATGTACATCTATCTTGGACATGCACAAAGCTCAGTAAGTGAGTGCCGAAAAGATTTGGAGCCTTTCGATTTAAATCCCAACAGACCCCCAACCCTAGTCGGGCTAATGCTATACTGTGTTCCATGCTGAAGTGGACCCAGATCAACACCGCCGCAAGAGGCAAAGGGTTCCAATGTTTGCCAGCTGTGTGAATCCAGTATCTCGAGGCTAATGCTGTTTGAGAGGAACATCTCTCTCGCTAACTATGAATCTATCTATCTACCTACCTACTGGCCTACCTACCTATCTCTCTCTCTCTCTTTCTCTCTCGCTTTTTGTCGAACCTCTCCTCTGAGCAACTGACTTGCCTTCGCCCCCGAAGCCCCTGACCATGTAAACCCTGAAGTCTGGTCACTATACCCTGCAAGTCCAGACCTTAAACACGAAGAAGCCCCCCAGCACCTCAATAGGGGCCTACATACTTACCAATACTATTTTGGGGGTTCCTTATTGTAACTATACTAGAATGTAACCCCAACACCCTATTCTAATCATTATATGAGGCCCCTACATTAACTCCCCCTATCAACCTCTCCTCAGGCCCTCGCCCCTGGAGACTATCCGGAATGCAGTCCTGCTCTCTGCGGCGTCATCGCTTCATGGCTGCAGACGCCTTGTTGGGTGCGCACCGCAATTTGCCAGAACCCAGTTCTTTGTAGGACTCGATGATTTTCGAGATTGGGGCACTTATTCCACTAAGGGTCCATGTACCCAAAAATTATATACTTTGGGTTCAAAGTACGCCTGCAGGGAGTACTTTAAGGCCAACGTATATACTACTTGGTATTGGGTACATTGACCCGTACTTACTGGTAGGGTTAGGACCCTGCAACAACAACGTGGGTGCCAGTCCTTTAGCGAGTGCTTTAGACGATCCGGGGCTTCGGAGTTTTTGGGCTTGGTCTTTAAAAATTCGGGTCGGAAGAAATACCAATATTATTCCTTACGGCTCCTCAACCGCACAATCAAAGCAAATATATATATATATATATATCTATCTCTCTCTCTCTCTCGCTCTCTTTCTCTCGCTCTCTCTCTCTCTCTATCATATACATATACATATACATATACATATACATATACATATATATATACACAGTATAATATACCCTCAAAGCCCTACTCCATTCAGATTAAGGCCCCGGCAGTAGGACGCGTGCGCTTTTGGGGGGGGGCACCAAGGATCAAGAGGATTATCTAAACCCAAGGTTATTTAAGGCTTTGGGTTTAGGGAGGACCCAAACCCCTAAACCCTGCGCTCTAAACTGGCGCCCTTTCTTCGGTTTTGAGGTTGTGGGCTGGATGTTTCAGCTCTCGGGACATAAACCCAACTTCAACCTCAGGATCTTCAACACTTCGCTGCTTTCGCATCGTGTTGGCTGGCTGACTGAGCCCTTATACGTTTAGGTTCACTGTTCCGGCCCGGGGCTAGGGCTAGGGTCATGGTTTTGTCTGGACGGGTTTACCGAGTTATAGGGTCTTAACATCATAAGTAAACCCTATATGCTTGCGACTAGACGCAGGAACTCGACTGAAACCAAACCCCTTGGAAAGACTTCACTAAACAAAATCATCAATCGCCCTAATCCGATGAACTGCAATGCTCAAAACTGAAGCCTAAGCCGTACAAAAATGTCCAGCGTTGAGCTTATTCTGTCCTCCCCGCACCTCTGAACCCTAAGCAACATGCCAAACTTAAATAGCAGGAAGCTGGATGAAAGCCCAAACCCCCAAAACCTAAACCCTGAACCCAAGCTGTGAACCCTCAACAAAAACCTAAACCTAAAGACCCTAAACCCTAAACCCCATGCAAGGTCTACTGGATCCACATTGGCACCCGCGCCGTCTCAAGGCCTCTCAAGGAGGCCTCCTTGCGCAGCGGAGTTAGGAATTGCCCTATGGGTAGCACGTACCCAAATAGAGGTGCCTTTAAAGGGTCCTATAAGGGTGACATAGGGGTTTGGGGTTTAAGGGTTGCATGTACTCAAGTAGTATAGACTTCGGCCTTAAAGTAATCTCTATCTGCGTACTTTATTGGGCCAAAGTATATGCTATTTGGGCACGTGGACCCTTCAGGGTTGTTTATCAGACCTTAACCCAAATTAACTTACCTTTTTATGGACTTATATAAGGAAATCATAATAAGGAACCCTCAAAAGGTAGGTTTTTCGGGGTTAAGGGAGCCTGTGGGGTATTTAGTCTTTAGAGCTTGAGGCATTAGAGGCGAGGGTTCGGTGCTTCGGGAAGTTTCGGGGCATCCAGGGTCGAGGGTAGGATTCAGAGTTGTTCTCCGATCTTTCTGGTTCCCTGTTTCGGATGTGTTTCGACTTTGCTATGCTCGTTTGTTCTGGAATGTGTTAAAGAGCTTTTTGGGATGTGTGTGTGTTTGTTCCTGAATAGTTGTGGTTTTTATGATGGTCAGCGTTTGCATTTCTGTTATCATAGATGCCGCTGTTTACCTTTCCGCATTCTTTTCTCGGAGTGTTCTGCATCTTCGATGGTGTTTTGCTTTTGCATTTATGCTTGTTGCTGAATGTTCCCCGGACATACAAATCGGGATGGTCCGAATGGGGGTCCAACATTGGACATAGCTTGATTTCCGAGCTGTGTGTCCGAATGAAGATCCAGGAATTTTCCGTGAACCCTAAACCCTAAACCCTAAATAACCGCACCTAACACCTTCATCCGACTCCCCTGACCTTTGGTGTTCCGAACGGGGGTTGAACTTCCCGCCTCCGCCGTTCAAGTCCCTGGCAGAAACGCACGAAACTTCTCAGAATTCCACATAACTAGGTCCCAGAGTCATCGCCAAAGGTTCTCATTTGTTGGCGACTTTCTCTGATGATTACCCCCTCTGACAAAGCCCCATATGGTAGGCAATGAGCAGGGGACACCGCTGAAGACTTGGGGCTCCAAGGCTTTCGAGACTTGCAGGCTCATGAACCCTAATTTAATGCGGGGGCCTTAATGGCTAGAATAGGGTTTAGGGGTGTATGTAATTATAACAAGGAGCCCGCAAAAACCTATTAAAAACTACTGAGGCCCCTACATTATTTAGAGCCTCTCTCCCGGCCTATTCAACTGCTGTGCCGGGAAGCGCCACACTCCACAGCATCTTCGATGCTGATCGCCACTGCTGCCCTATGTTCATCAGACCAGCAGCAATGTAATACGAAGATAACGGTTCTGCACCCCGCTTAATCTTCTTGATGGGCAGGTATGACTACACACCCACCTCCACATGTTCGGACCTAGGCACGGTGCAGAAACGCGTTTTGGTAAGGGTTTGAGGTTACAAACCGCTTCATGATTCTTGGATGAGGGATGGGTACATGCTGGTTGGGGGTTCAGAGCACCAATTATCTAGGTTCCCCAGTGGTAGCCTTTTACCCTTTTTCTTTTCGGGTTCCCCTATTGAAACCGAATAGTAGGAAAAAGGGTACCCTTATTATTAAGGGGCTACTGGGAACCTAGTTATGATAGCGTTGTAGGACTGTTGGGTTTCCCCTGGGTTTAGCCCTTGGCGATTCTCGGTTCGGTGGCTTTGGACAAATCGTAGAGTCTTGCCTAAAGCGGCTCGAGACCAATTCGAAAATTGGGGTGTAAGTCTAAAGCGTTCAAGGTTGCAAGATGTGTTTTTTTACTCCGTAAGTCCAACCGCAACAAACAAAAAAAGCCTAAGTGAACTGCACCAACTGAGTCACCCCAGGGAAGAAAGCAGAAAGCAAATGGGCATGGAGAGAGGGAGCTCAGACTTTCAAGACTTTGCATACATGAGGGCTGAGGGTGCAGGGTTTCTTAAATTCAAGTATACAATCGGATCCTCCATATGAGGAGCCCTGGAAGCTAGCCTTAGGAACATCTCGCATGGTGATGGGCTTTCCAGACCGCCACACCAGAGTGTCGCCAGCCAGCAACATCCTGCAAAGATCCTTGGTTAAAGTTGCACTACCATCCAGGCATGTACATGAACGCCATGAACTTCGACCGTGCCTTGACTCCAAATTGGTTGCACGCAAGGTATCCACAAATATTGAGTTCATTGGATTGACAGCTTGGGGGTCTTGTCTAATTTCCAAGTCAAAGCCTGCCTTTGCATCAACCCGTCCCTCTTTTCATCTTAAAATGAGAATGGCTCGGCAGCGGCTTTTGCGCTTCTTGTCCATAGTTTCAACGAGAAGAAAACTCTGTGGGGGCAACGGGGATGGTTTTGGTTTTTAAACGGCCAGTACGAGCGGTGCCAGCGGCCACTACGGTGAAGAGCACTGATGGTGCTATTTATGAAACCAACACTAGTACTACTTTCCCTAGGAGCATGAAGCACGTTCTAAGGACTGCAGGAACTGCGGGCGACGGAGGCCGCAGGAACGCATGTAGGACGGCAGGGGAACTGCAAGCTGCAAGAGACACAGGGGCACAGGAGTGCCTGCGGAGTTGCAATCTGCAAGACGCCACAGGAAGGGGGCCGCAGGAACTAGAACTGCATGGTCAGCCCATCCGGCCGAACCAGAGCCACCCCCCCCCCCTTATGCCCAAAATCAGTTTCTACCCTAAACCCTAAACCCTAAACCCTAAACCCTAAACCCCTAAACCCTAAACCCCTAAACCCCTAAACCCTAAACACCTAGGGGGAACAGATCATGCTGGCAACTTCTCGTTCAGCAGCCCAAGGCTTCGTTCAGGGGCGTGTTTAGGGTTTAGGGTTTAGGGTTTTCGCCACAAGCCCGGAAAGCGAAACATTCCCGACACCGAATCGTTCGTCTTGAACCTGTACTTGGAGGTTCAGAGGAGTCCCCTAATATGATTTATATGTATAATCAGCTTTCCTACTTAGGACCCTACTTCTAACTACCCATGAACCTGCCCATATAGGGCCCTTATAGAGCCCTTAAAACCCTTATAAAGCCCTTATAGATCCTCTCAAGGAAGCTTTTAAACTCTACTTTTTAACATGTACTAACCATGAATTAGGGTTTAGGGTTTAGGGCCCCAAACTAAACCCTCAACCCCGAACGCTAAGCCCTAAACCCGGCCTGAGGCCTAGGTTGCAACATTTGGCGTATCAAAGGCTACGAGGTGCCAGAGGCTAGTGCCCAAAGGGTCCAAGTAATGGTATAGTAATGCATAATATTTACTATTCAGGCCCAAAGCCAAGAAGTAGCTACGGTATTGGAACTTGGACCCCTCGGGGTGTTCTACTGCCCTAAGGGTCCATGTACGCAAGTAGTGTACATAATACATACTTTGGCCCCAATGCACTACTTTAGGACCAAAGTGTATATATATATATGCTATTTTGCTACATGGACCCTTAGGGCTGTAACGAGAAGCATTCCATACTTCTGGGTTGAAGGGCAAGGAGTCATTGCTGCCAGGCCTGGTCTCCAAATCACCTTTTTCCTAACTGCCGGAACCCTATAAGACCTGCCCTTGTAGGTTCCTCAATATGACTTCCTTGTATACGTCCTTAAAAACGGTAGGTTGCTTTAACTTGGGCCTATAAGGTACTGCATCATAAACATATGGCCCGAATCCAAGGTCTCAACAACGATCACTCGTCGCGACCGGTTCTGTCGCCCACGTCGACACAGGGAGAGCTGCCACCCCTTGCATCGCGGCCGCATTTCCGGGGTTCTTGTTAAGGGGTTTAATTCAAGCTACCATTTTGTAAGGAAACCATAATATTTACTATAGATCCCTATTATGGTAACCTAAACTAAATATTCCTTAGCAACAGCCCAGTTTCGGAATGGTGGGATGAGGGCTCCGAATCCAGAAGATCCCCCCCACCCCGACCGCACACACAGCCCGAAACCCTGAGTCCTAGACCCCTGAATCCTTGATTGAATCCCAGGCCTCTGAACCCCACAACCCCCCAAGCGCCCAAAGCCCGCCAACCCTGCAATGGAAGGATGCGAAACTGGCTACCCTGGGTCGGTACGGCTCGCTCACACTCGAGGCCCCTCGGAGGGCGTTTTGTGTACTTCAAGGTTTAGGACTTTCGGTATGTAGTATGGAGGTTTTCTGCATTTCCTGGTTTTCGGATTTAGAGTTTGACGCTGTGGTTCTTACCCTTGAGGTTGCCGGTCTGGGATCGGATTTAAGGCCACAGAGATGACACCAAGAGAGCTTTGGCCATGAATTCCCAAAGCCGCAAGGCCAGTGTCAATCCCTGTAGGAGTCTTTCCTGGGATAGTCCCAGTCTTCCTCAATACGGTTGATGATATAAATCCTGCATTACCCATAATAAGAAATATACCATAATTCCCATAGTCTAGGGTCCTTAAGGTAGTGCAGGATTTATATCATCAACAGCATGATTAATAGTCCCAGTAAACTTACAGCCCCCAACCGTTTTAATGACCTCAAGCTCCTTTCTGGAGCCCTAAATGCACCCACTAAACTCATGTAACAGTGCGTCCCTTCATGCCGGAGACTCTCGAAGCCCCGAAGCCCGTAAACCCCGAAACCCCCCCAACCCCCCCCCAAACCCTAAACCCCAGCTCCCCCCAGCCCAAAACCCTTTCAACCCTAAGCCTAGAACCCCTTAACCCGAACACCGCCAAACCCTGCCGACTCAAAATCTCAATCGCCAAACCTCACACCCGCCAAGCCAAAACCTGCCTCCTGGACCCCTCAAGTATGCAGAAGAATAGCCTTTTATAGGTGTTGGGCGATTATTTTGCCTACTTTTGGGGATTCAGGCTGAAGCCTCAAACCCGACACCCCCCCTAACCTTCCGACTCCCCCGGCCCGAAACCCAAAGCCTCTGTACCCTTAAACCCTAAACCCTCTGAACCCCAAGCTCTAAACCTTAAATCCTGAACCCTCCGAACCCTCTGAACCATAAAACCCCCACCCTCTGGACCCTACACCCTCCGACTCTGCGTTGAGAGGAGATACCCGAGTTCAGGACCGGCGTTTTCTGGGTGTTTGTGATCGATGGGGCTTGGGGGGGTTGTTTAGTTTTTTCAGTTTAGGGCCTTGGGATTTTAGGGCTTGGGCTTTAAGGTTTGGGGCTTCGGGATTGTTGGGTTTTAAGAGGTTTAAGCAACTCTTGGCTTGATTCTCGACCGGCACAACAGTTGATCTTCTCGCCGAAGATAGGCGCTCAGGGTTTCAGGGTTTAGGATTTAGGCTTTATACTTGCAGGGTTTGGACTTTAGGGTTTAGGATTTTGGGTTTAGGATTTCGGGTAAGGGTTTAGGATTTAGGGTTTTGCATGTAGGGCGGGCAGGGTCCAGGTTGAGCGTTCAGGTTTGGGGCTTTGGTTCCATAGAAAACCCAAAGAACGACCTTGCATAGAAATGCTTTCTGTCACTCTCAGCAAGACTTGTAAATGGGCCTGGGTATGTATGCCTAAAAGCCATCATTATAATAAGTTCGTATATATATATATAGAGAGAGAGATGCGTCTACTATGCAATACACCCAAGTCCTTGTCAATGTCTTTTGGGCTCCTAAGGTACCTTGCAGCGATCTTTGCTTGGAGGGTCGGGGGACTTAGTAAGTAGTTATCATATAGAGATATAAGATGTTATAGAATAGTATATACATTGGCCTTAAAGTAGTCCCTATATAGATACTTTGGGGCCAAAAAGTATATATATATATTTAGGTGCATGGACCCTTGGGGTACTAAGTTCCGCCACCCTCCAAGTGTCTGGAGGAGTTATACCATGCCAGATCTGGTCTCGATGGAGTTGCCCGACCTGCTTAGTTATAGGATGCAGCATTTAGGGTTTAGGGTTTAAGGGTTTAGGATGCAGCAGTTAGGGTTACAGGTGTTGGGGGCTTTAGGGGTTTCTGCTTGGGTTTTTGCAATTTCTGAACAGTTGGTCTTAGCAGGATTTAGGATCTAGGTGAGTGTTATTGTCTAGCAGTTGCCCTTAGCCAATATAGAATCTTAGAAGAGGAAAAACTTGGTGACACCCTTGCAGTTTGTCTCAACCTATATTATAAGGCTTCCAAAACCCTATTCCGTAAACCCTAAATCCTAAACGAGATAAGTTAAAAGAACAACACGAAGTCTCTGGGCTGTTTGCTTCCAGGCTTTGGCTTCGGAAGTTTTGGGGTCTTATCCATAATTCTCATCGCAATCATGTGTTGTCCGAAAGCTTCGAAACCCTACGATATTGAGAAAGACATCTGAACGGTGGGCTGCAGAAGTGTAGATGCAGGCTAGCCTGTGAATGAAAGTTGTCGGATGTATTACAGAGGTATTCGCTTGAGGGCGTTTACGCATTTCGTCGCATCCGTGTCGCCATACTTTGTCAGTGCTTGGTGATTGTTTTAGCTTTGCAAACTCCAGCCGCTAGCATAGACCATGAACCCTAAAATTAAGATCGAGACGACGAAGTTTTGACTCGCCCTATCTGAAGTCGATGTCTGGATGAGTAATGGGATTGAGGAGTGTAGGGTAGGGATTGGCTTAGGATAGAGGGTGTGGGACGAGTGTGTGAGCTATCTGAACGAAGCATCCAAACTATGAAGCCGACAGTCCGAGTTACTCTGTTTGTCAAGCCGCACTCTGCACCTTTTACAAGGTAACCCCTAGCTGCAAGCCGCAGTGCAATCAGAATGCTATTGCAGGCAGGCAAAGTCACGGACTACCACACTTGCTTCTCTTCCTGAGATAGAGCTGCTGAGCTGCAACTGAAAGAGATTGGGGTCTACGGGCTTTGGTATTTAGGCTTCTCCGGCGTGGACTTCGGAAGCTGTTTGCATGTAGTATGCGTTGGTTCCGCGATCAGTGTTCCCCTCGAAACAAAATGGAGATCCTAAACCCCAAAGCCTGAAGCCCTCAACACTAACTCTATAGCCCTACCCAGAGCGCCCAATATATACCCCTTAATTGAGGAATATATCTCTCAAGAGGGCCTTCATACTGTTGATGGACAAAATCCTGCATTACCCATAATAAGGAATATACCATAATTCCCATAGTTGAGGGTCCTTAGGGTCATGCAGGATTTTGTCCATCAACAGTATCATGATTTAAGCTATCTTCGTCAGCAATGGAGCCTTGAGCTCTCTGGGTAGACCCCTAATCGGACAGGGCTTGCAGGAACTGCTGGTCTGACCATTGGGGTGTACCCAGACCTTCCAAAATCCCTCAATTAAGGAATATACTTTATATTTTATTTTGGAAGGTCTGGGTAGGACTCACCTGTAGCCCAAAACACCTACTTTTTACCTGCCTTTGGCTAGTAGGGAATGGAAGAATGGGTAGTAATAGTAGTTAGAATTGTACCCCATTCCTCCATTCCCTACTAACCAAAGGTAAGCTTTTTAAGGTTGTGCATTTATTTGTTTGTGTGGTTTCTTTGTATACTTGGGTGGTTGTCAAAATTATGGTCCCTTTCCGGGTACCCTAAATATTAGGTGCCGCACTATATTAGGAACCAAAAAGGGGCGCCATGATTTTGACAACCAGCCGCTTCCTTGAAAAGGTAGGGTTTTTGGGCCACAGGCTGGGATGACTGTGTTCGGGCCCGAGGTTGAAATGTCAGAAAAAAAGGAGTCAGATAGTTCAAGGTTGAGAACCTGGGCATAGGGATTCGAAGGGCATTATGGGTTCCTTTGAGGGTCTCTTTAAAGGGATCTATAGGGATTCTAGAAGGGTATAGGGTTTAGGGCCTACCATGAAGCTCCAAGTAGGGATTGGAAGGGCTTTATGGCCTCTTATTTAGTACTTGGGCTTTTGCGGATTCAGAATGTACCGTTTGCTTCAAGTCTGAGTCCTGCAAAATAGTTGTCTCGTGCTCCCAGAGCACACTAAGCTGCAAGCCGCAAAATACTTTGGGACTTTAAGCACACGTGAGGTTTTAAATCTTAAAAGCCAGCTCCAACGCCTAAGGCTTCAGCCCGATGCCTGCAACCCCTACTTTTCCCAAACCCCCGCAACCAAATTCCTAAACCCTAAAACCAAAAAGTCCCAAATCCTACATTTAAACAAAAAAACATCTGCTAATCCCCCGAAACCTCTTCGGAGCCGCGAACTGGCAAACTGGCCCGTTCCGACGTGTCGAAACTCTCGTAGAAAATCAAATTAAATACCTGTTACCGGGATTTCGGGCAAATTTGAAACTATGAGAGTTTAGGGTTTAGGGATGAGGTATAGGTGGTGTACGCCCCGCCGAAAGTTCCCGACAGCTGCTCAATTCAGCGAGTTCTCTGCTTGCTCGCGGGCCTTTCGATTCTTTCGAGGTCTTTTGAAGCTCGCTTGATTCATTCAGAAGCTACCCGAGCTTCTTGTTGGGATGTGGATGCTCGCCTGGGCTTGCTGTTAATGGATATGGTGTCTCAAGATTGAATCTTACGCCTAGGATTAGGGACCCGAAACAAGGACATAAGCATCAGCATTTTAAAGGGATATCCTTACCCTCTTGGGCTTCATTATAAGAGGGCTTATATGGGATATCCCTATCCTTGTTTTTGCTTATGTGCTGTTTTGGGGCGCTAAGGACGGCCTCCTGTGGGTTTTAGGGATGATGCAATCGAGGAAGCTGTTGACACGGTCCCGGATACAGGGGCCCAAATAATTACCAATACCATTGCGAGGGTTCTTTATTATATTTATAGTATAATGGGCCCCAAAATTCCTATTCTAGTTAGTAAGGCCCCTATGTTAAACCCGAACGCTAAGCATCGTCATCAAAAGGCTGGAGGATGAGAACGAGCTCGAGCTCGAGGAGGAGGACGACGATGAGCCTTGGCTTGACAACAACATTATCACTAGAAGCATTGTTATTACTCGTATTGGTGTTGTTATTGTCGTTGTAGTTGTTGGGTTTAGATCTTCAGGGCCTGAGGTTTCGGGACTAAGACGCCTCCACTCGAATCGGGTTTCAGGTTGAGGAAAAATGGTTTTCGTTCCATAGGGTTTAGGGTTTAGGGTTTATATGGTGAGCCGTTGATGTAAATACTCGCGTTGGCAGGTCCTGGGCCCTGGCTCCATTAAAGGGGCGGATAGGGGCCTGAATAAGAGCAGTGTTTTGGACATGCTCATATTTTAATCATTAAGGAACCCTAAGGAATACTCTTCGTTCTAATCATTGAGGAACCCTACTTGGAGGTTCATGGCTAGTTATAAGTAGGGGTATAGGTAGGATAACTATACTTATAACCTATGTTCGGGGACTTATAGCTCCACTTATAACTAGCCATGAACCTCCAAGTAAGGAATACTCTTCTAATCATTATATAAGGGCCCCTGGAGTACTGCATCATCGGAAACTTGAACCTTCGAGTAGGTCGCATCGGTCTTGAAACGCGGTTTAGGGTTTAGGGTTATGGCCATAAACTTATGGCATTTAGGGTCAAAGATCCGAGGAGTGTGCCTCAGGCTAGGGTTTAGGGTTTAAGGTCTAGGGTTTAGGGATTAGGGCTTAGGGTTTAGGGATTAGGGTTTTAGGGTTTGGGGATTAGGGTTTAAAACCTTAAGCAGTTTGCAAAAACCATAAGCAAATGCAAGGTCCTTTGAAGATTTAGCATTCGGAATTGAAGTTTTCGGGCTTCTAGGCCAGTCACCTGTAGTCCTTTCCTTGCAGCCTCAATCACACATATATGCCCTTGGACTCTGTACCGACCATCAGAAACACGAACTCCCTACAACAAATCCGAGAAGACCTCTACAACAAATCGCGATTATGTATCTAGGCGTCTATGTTTGGCTCGGGGTTTTGGGTTTTAGGGCTTACGGCTTGTAGTGTTTAGGGCTTCTAGGGTTTTAGTATTAGAAAATTTCTCTGAGAGTATGCAGCTGGCCCTTCAGTGGAAGGCTTTCGGACGACTCCCAACTGAAACTTGAGCTCTTATAACTGGGCTTTGGAGTACCATACTTTAATACTTTTTTCTTAAAGGAACCCTTATGAAATAACAGTTTATACTTTTTTCTCCCTGGTTACTTAAAAGCCCAGATAAGGTTTAGGTTTTTTGTTCCGAGAACTTGCAGACTCAGAAGCTCAGGAGCTCCATGACTAACATAGGGCGGTTTAGGGTTTAGGGTTTAGGGGCCTGAATAACTACCAATGCTGTTTTGGGGGGTTCCTTGTTATAACTATAGTATAATGGGCCCCAAGACCCTATTCTAATTACTAAGGCCCCTATATTAAATGAGAGAAGTTTGCAAACGCACTACACTGAAAGATCCGCGGGCTTTCCATGACATAGCCACAGCTCATCTCAGCATCTACACGGGAGTTTCCGAAAATAAGGGACCCTACTATAGTACCCCAAATAATGGGATCCTTATTGTAAGGACCCCAAAATAAGGTATCCCGAATTTTCAGAAACTGCCACATCCCAGAGCCCAGGTGGGTTTTCGGGATACATTAGCACGGTTGAGCGGTGAAACAACATAAGCGACTTATGTTTGGCAATATTCCAAGGCCTACATCAGACCCGAAGAGCCCTTTACAGCTCGTACAAATTGGAGTATGGTCCGTACTGAAGGTTCAGACCCCTGCCCGTAGCAGTGCTCCAACCCTAAACCCCAAGCCCTAAACCCCTAAACCCAATGCCCAAGAAACCAAGAAAGATTGGCAGCAGCTTACGGCACTTCAACCCCGTTTTTTCGGCTGTAGGCTCGGAGGTGAGGTCAAGAGCTTTGGGGCTGGAGTTTCTTGGAGTTTCAAGGTTTTGAGGTGCGGAGTTGTATCGAAGTGTCCGGCAGGAAAGCTACGGAACATCATGCCCTGCCGGACACTCCAGAAACTTCATCCCAGTCCACCACCCAGAACCCAAGGACGAGGTTGCAGACATTTCCAAACCATAGAAAGCCCAAGCCGTAAGATCCATAAACCCCCAAATCCTTAAATCAAATCTCAGAAAAGGTCATCGACCGCATGCGGATCGCCACAGAACCAGAACTTCCTCCTTTCCCACATCCGTCAGAGGCTGGTGTAGCATTTAATTACTCATACTATTCCTTACGTCACCCTGGTGCTTCGTAGGCAATGGGGGAATGGATCCCTATAGTAGTCCCTATATGTTCCCCAATAATAGTCTCCATAAACCATTCCCGCATTCCCTACTTAGAACCTCTATATAGATCCCCTATAGAACCCTTAAAGGAACCCTTATAGACCCCTTTAAAGGAACCCTATTCTAACTATTAAGGCCCCCATTCCCTACTAAGAACCAGACTGTTACGTTTGCTGAAAAAGTTTTCATAGGAGCTTGCGGGGTGGTGAGTTTTAATTACAGAGGGTTTAGGGTTTTAGGAATATTGACCGTGCTATTCCTTAGATTTCCTGGTTATGAGTATTGTACACTCTACCCCAAACCCATTCTACTTGTAAGACCCTTCACATTAGGGTTTTGGGGTTGGTTTTAGGGTTTAGGGATTTGGGGGTTTTCTACACAATGCAGCAGCAAGGAGAGTGATGGAAAGGACGGTGATGACTCTCATGTGGTTGATGACGTATTGACAGCACAGCTTCTCATCTTAAATGCCACCCAGAAGCTGGTATATATGTATGTATACACATATCTGTATATGGAGAACCTCCGATTACCAAGCACGCAATAAGGGTCGGTTCTTTACCGGCAGTATTCCCTGGTTTTGTTACATACAATTCTATTATAGCACCACACCACAACCCGACTCTAATTCTCCAGGCCCGTCGGTTCAGCCCGAGCTCTTGAAACAAGTGCATCTTCAAGGCTTTAACTTTGGGGGCCTACCACTACCGCCTTTGCTGGAAGGAGACGTTTTGGTTCGATGTCGCTGCAGATACAGGGCCCCCCAAGTTCCAACAGAAGCAACTCGAAGCCGATACAGTACGAACATCCCCTTGTGATCCTTATATAAGTTCCTGCCATTACAGACCCCTGAGCCCTATTCCGCTTATCAAGGCTGCTGTACTGGGTGTTTACTGATGGGTCCGGTATCTATGCAATGACGGTAGTTAGGCCGAAAAAGGAATCCATCATCTTTTCTGCTTCGTGTCACGATCATTACAGGCCCTGGGCCTATACACTCAATCCTCTTAAACCCGCACTTGAAGCCAAAGCCCCCATGCCACCTAAACCCTCAAGCCTTAGCGCTTATCTGTAGCCCACGAAAACCTACATTCAAGGGATAAGGCAACCATACGGCTGATGGACAAAATCCTGCATGACCCTAAGCACCCTAAACTATGGGAATTATGGTATATTCCTTATAGTGGGTAATGCAGGATTTTGTCCATCAACAGTATCAAGGAGCAGAAACAAGTTAGATTTCTACGCCGCGGGTAGAAGCCCTAAACTCTTCGACTTCTCGCCTCCTCCTACTAGGAGTTCTTCAAGCGCTACTTTCTGCGAGTAGAAAAGGGTTTAGGGTTTAGGGTATTGGGAGTTCCGAAAATAGGGGACCCCAATATAGTACCCTAGATAGTAGGACCCTTATTATAAGGACCCCCAATACTGTCCCTCTATTTTCGGAAACTCCCGTATGGAGCGAAGCTCCAAGGTTTACGTTTCGTCTTTTTCTTTCACGCCTCCTAGCTGGATGAACACACTTCACACTTTCTGGGAGACTCCTATCTCCTGTAGAACTGAAGTGTTTAATTTTCTTGGTGCTTATCTACTCAGCAACTAAGTAACGGAGGGGCCTCAATAATTGCCTGTACTATTTCGGGCGCTCCTTGTTATAATTATGGTATAGTGGGCCCCAAAACCCTATTCTAATAATTAAGGCCCCTATAGTAAGGGAGGGGGTATCAGGTCCCTGAGATCCGGAATTTTAAGACCATGACTCTGCCGGACCTGAGATACCCGGATGCCAGGCAGGGTTTAGGTTTTCGGAGAGAGCTTGGCGATTCGATATGCATGTATGTATGCATGCATTGATATATGTATGTATGTATGCATGTATGTATGTATGTATGTATGTATGTGTGTATGTATGCATGTTTGTATGTATTTATTATGTATGTATGTATGTATGTATGCATATAGACGAAATGTATAGATGTGTATTGTGACTGCGGGTCCTTTGGTTGGTTTGTGTGTGAAGGGCTTTATGAGTATATAATATTATTATTGTGATGATAGTAATCATTGCTATTCCGAATACTAAAACTATTGTCAGTATTCTGATTGTGATCATTACGGGCTTGGGCTTTAAGTAGGGCGGTGTGGGGTTTAGGGTTCTTAGAGTGTTGGGTGTTTAGGATGCCTGTGGTTGGGGGTTAAGTGTAGAGGTTCCAGGTTCTTTGTGAGCTTGCAGTTTAGGCCATTTCGGCGGTTAGCAACCCTAAACCCTAAACCCCTAAACCCCTAAACCCCTCAACCCCTAAACCCTAAACCCTGTGAGCAGGTTTAGGTTTGGTTGTTTGGCGGTTTGAAGGCTCTTGGGAGCCCAGTACCCCTTAATTAAGGAATATGGCTTAAGGCCTAGGGGTTCCTTAAAGGGATCTATAGGGGTTCTATAAGAGAATTACGGAATATAGCTTAAATCATGATATGAAGCCCTATATACTTCAAGCCATATTCCTTAATTAAGGGCTATTGGGCTATTGGGCCCTCTGGGTACCCCTGGCTCCCGAAACCGCTGCTCTGGGTAGGGTTCTGAGTCACTTCCGATCCTCCTTTTCTTTCGTCTTCCCTCGCACCCAGACCTTCCAAAATCCCTTAATTAATAAAGGAATATACCTTAAATTATAATAGGGTCCCTAATATGATTTAAGGTATATTCCGTAATTAGGGGGTTTTGGAAGGTCTGGGCAACTAGCTGTTCTAGGTCGCTACGTGCTTAATGTCAAAACACAAGCGTACAATTTGCTGCAGGTTTTAAAGCACTGTGGTGAACCCTCTAGTACATTGGTAAACACCGTAAAAAAAACCTGCTTATGGGTGCATGGACGCCTAGGGAAAAACAGAAGACCGGCGACCCTACAAGTCAGGAAGGGTCGAGAGCCGTGAAACAGTTATAGGTAACGACTTAGTGTAGGGCTAACGATCCCAAACCCAAAAGCGCCATAAAGACAACGTAGAATTCACAGTGGGGAGCTTTGCTCACAGTTTGCTTAGGGTTGAAGTTCTTGTGTCCTGAGCTACCTACTACACAGAAGCCTAAATCATACACGGCTGCACATACATGATACTCGAGATCCGAACCACAAGAATGGTGAGCTTCAGACCAAGATATGGACGGCTCATGACTCCCAGGATCCACCCCAAAGGGTTTAATGTTTCAGGGTTTTAGGGTTTAGGGCTTAGGGTTTAGGTTTTGGGTAAACCCTCTATGCTATAGGCGAGAGAACTCGACATTTAAACCACTTAAAATCCCATTATTCCCAAACCAAAGCTCTGGCACAGGAGCAACCTGCTCGATGTCGGCGACACTTCTTCGCATAGTTTGGGCTTTGCATGTTTGGGGTTTATAGGGGGTTTGGGGGCTACGGTTTAGTTCCTTGGCGTTCACGGTTGAGTTCTTCCGCGTTTGGGGCTTGGGCTTCAAGGTTAGGCTTAGCGTTTAGCATGTCATGCCATCACCACATGGTATTATTTGAGGCTCGTATTGAGGAGTATTGAGGATGCTTAATGTTTGAGATTCGGGCCTCATCTTCGCTGCCCTCAAACCCAAATCCTAAAGCCTGTGATTCTTCATAGTATCCAGTTTAAGGTTTCAGAGATATGCAGTTACGCTTTGTCGTTTCA
Organism: Symbiodinium sp. clade A Y106; assembly: GCA_003297005.1. Taxonomy (NCBI): domain Eukaryota; class Dinophyceae; order Suessiales; family Symbiodiniaceae; genus Symbiodinium; species Symbiodinium sp. clade A. The sequence continues at coordinate 216,494 of BGNK01000609.1, forward strand.
GACTCTTGAGGTTGGGTTTCAAGCCTGAGGACCTAGGCATGGGTGTAAGCGTCGCTGGTGTTTTTCGCCTGCTGTAGCGGTAAGCCCTGCTCCCCACACTCTCCTAATGCAGGGGTCGGAAGAATTAGTAGTCATATTCCCCTATTAGTCCCTTCTCCCCTATTCCATAAGTGCAGTACAAGATGACCCCAAGACATATTCTAAGTATTTAGGCCCTATCTTAGATAGCGGATGGGAGAACTTTAAACCTTTTGGCCTTATATACTAGCTCTATCTTAGAAAGCTTGAACTTTTTGGAACCCGGTTGTTGAAGAAGAGAGCTATTTAGGCACCAATTATTGAAAATCTCAGCCCGAAACTTCTCATTGCCCAAACCCGATCCCTCGGTCAGTGACAGACATGTGCCGGGAAGATGGTCCAGAACGAACCCTACGGGTCCATATCTATATATCTATATATATAGATAGATAGATAGATAGATAGATATAGATATAGGTATAGATACAGATAGTTTGGGGCCAAAGTGTATACTAGTTGGGCACATGGACCCTTATGGGAGTACACAAGCCTGAACAACAATAAATCTGCTCCTTCGGGTTCCTGAATACAGTTATGGTGTAGTATCTTTCGCAATCCTCTATCTTAGAGTCATGTCTCGAACAGAACAGTTTGGGTAAACTTGTGGTCCGGACCAGAACAGAAGGAGACAACTTTAGTAGCACATGGAGCTCCAATAGAAGGCAAAAATTCGGCGACATGCGGGCACCGCGATAATCGAATTACACGCAACTCACTAATGCGAGACATTGGTTTTCTTCTTAAAGCTTCGACACCTCGAGAACAAAAAGCCAAATCTCTGAACTGCCCATAAACCCAGAACCTTAAATCCTAAATGCTTAGAAGCATCTTTGAAAATCATTAGGAACCATTAAATGAGGGTTTCCGAAAATTTTTGGACCCTAATATAGTACCCTAAATAGCAGGATCCTTATTACAAGGACCCCCAAATAAGGTACCCCTAATTTTCGGAAACTCCCAAATGAACCCTCAAGCCAAACTATTTCTTTGCAGCGCGAACCCAGGCGCCCCCAGGCCTAACAGACCGGCTTACGAGGTGCGGGGCACCAGTTCTGCAGACTTGGTTTAGGGCTATAGGGTTTAAAGTTAGGGTTCAAGGTTTGGAGTTTAGGCTTTATGGGCCCAACCTTATGGAAATTGCTGCAGTGCTTCGGTGGCGGGCTTTGTGCATGCAACATATTAATTATGTGGTGTGGGTATATACATCTACAAGTGTATGTAAATATACATATATACACATGTAGACAGACAGATATATGCATACATCCCCCGTAATAGCAAAGTGCATAGTGTAGTGGTCATGGTTAAAGTTATGTCTTTGTGCTTTGACGCTGTGCATTCAGTGAGGTTTAGGCTGAACATTGAGTTTGTTTGACTTACGGGTTTTGTGTCGCGAAAACCGAACTGGGGCGGTTAGTACAGGGGACTGAAGACTTGCGAAGAGTACTCAGAGTATCCCGTCTCATAGTCCCCGATCTAGCTATTCTAGTATTAATTACTATAGCCTCCAAAACCCTACTCTAGTTGTCGGTTTTGGTTTTCGGATTTGAGGTTCTTACCCGCTCTTGGATGTTTCTGCCGCAGGTTTGGTGGTTGGATGTCCAGCGTTGTCGATTGAGGGTTTAGGGTTTAAGGCATGCGACTTGTGGTTTAGTTAAGGCTACCGTGGATCTTTTTTGTCTGTCCTATCTATAGCATTAGACGGCTTTTCAGCTTAGGCATCAGGTTCCAGGAGGTATACCACTACCCATAGGCTCCATAGTAGTTCCTTTTTGAGATTACCTTATAGGATTCTAGAGATGAACCACAAAAAGGAACTACTACTGTTGATGGACAAAATCCTGCATGACCCTAAGGACCCTAAACTATGGGAATTATGGTATATTCCTTATAATGGGTAATGCAGGACCCTAAACCCCAAACCCTAAACCCTATTCCCTATTCCTTATAATGGGTAATGCAGGACCCTAAACCCCAAACCCTAAACCCTATATTCCCTATTCCTTATAATGGGTAATGCAGGATTTTGTCCATCAGCCGTATGGGAGCCCTGGGTTTAACATGAAGATGCCACCATCCTAACTCTCGAGGCAGCCTTCAATGACTATCCCAGGCTCCAAACCTCAAGGTTTAGGGTTTAGGGTTTAGGGTTTGGGGATTTAGGATTTAGGGTTTAGGGTTTAGGGTTTAGGGATTTAGGGTTTAGGGTTTAGGGTTAAGAAGCCACATCAGTGTGTTTCATGAGACCAAATGGACGTCAGTCACTACATGTATGCATAGCTCCCAAATAAACTTCCATGAGGGACTATCACTTGTGCTTTTGAGCGCTGCAAAATCTGAGTTGACGAAATGCTCTTTAATTGGCAGCTATAGGGCTCTTGGGTAGGCGGCGAACCAAGTCTACAAGACCCTGAACTGACCCCAGAAAACCTAAAACTGAGCCCACAACCCTCAGCACAAATACGTCCGCCTATTTATACACACCTGTGTACAAACATATATGCAAGACTTGCAGAGAAATAAGAGGTTCTAAGTTTGGGTGTAAGTTAACGGCTATAAACATTCTCGTGGTTCTATACCTAAACCTACTGGACCTTACTTTTTGTAGGTTCTGATTATAAGCCCTAGTGTGGGTTTGGTAGGGCTGGTAGGGTAAGGTACACAGTGCAGGTTCCTTCCTCGCGCCAGCCGGGTGGGAGGCAGGTGTGGACTCATAGATTTGGGCCCCAAGACCATACTCTATAAGGCTTTTGGGCTGTTTTGAGCCTTAGGGTTAACACCAGGCCGCAAAACTCCGACGCAGCAAGAGAAGCACCCCTAATTGCCATCACACCCAGACTCTGCATGTCCAAGTCGTCCTTTTCAAACGTCCACCCTGAGTCGCGAAGTCTGATAGCTTAAAGCGTCCCATGCTCGACGATGGTGATTTCGGTTTGCGGTTTGGAGTTTAGGGTTGCGGTTTGGGGATTAAGGTTAAGGGTTTCATCGATGGTGAGTGATGTTGATGATACTGAGGATAATGATGATGATTATTATTATGATGATGATGGTGATGCTGATGATGTTTGTGGTGATAATGACGATGATGTTGACGATGATGATGGAGATGGTGATGACGATGATGATGCCGATGACATCTTCATTATGGCTAGTCATGATGGTTGTGTACGTTCAGTGATGTCGACGATCACAAAGCCGATCTTCATGCGCTTGGTTGCGGAAGAGCTGCCTTCCCTGTTGTTGTTTTGCCGTTTGTGCGTTGTGGGTTAATGTTTAGGGTGTGCTTTGGCATACTTGCTTTGTCATATTGCTGCTGCTGCTGCTGCACCCCCGGCAGCCTTGGTCAGTCTCAACTGCCTCATCTTCTTCCTATCTTTCTGCGCTGCAGCGTAGACCTAAAACCATAATGCCTAAGCCCTGAACCCCTGAACCCCTAAAGCTCTAAGACGCCTAAACCCCTAAAGCCCTAAACCTCCAACCCTAAACCCTAAACCCCTAAAAGCCCTAAACCTCCGGATACCAGGCGCCGACACACTTCTACCAGGGGTCTCCTGGGCTGCAGAGTTGAAACCTTTGAGATCCCTCAGGTCGGTACTTTGAGGCCAAAGTATATACCTTAGTAGCTGAGTGGATACACTTTACACTTTTGGGATAATATTACCCACTATAAAACTGAAAGTGTAAACTTTTTGGGGCTTATGAACTCAGCAACTAAGATACTATTTGGGTACATGGACCTTTGGGGCTGCGATTTGGGGAGTGTGAGTATGACTCGTTTCAGGGAATTGGGATCGCTGGCTAGTACCCAAAGATTGCCCTGGAGCCATCTGTTTCCTTGGGGAGTACTCCTTGCCAAAAGCTTGCAGATTGTAGGGCTCCCGTCTAAGTATGCGATTCCAAAAATATATACTCCAAAAAAGCAAGTCGAATTAGTATGGCCCCCATTAAAAACCCCTGTGCACCCTAAGCTCTAAACCCAAGCCCTTATAGGAACCCTCTGAAAGAACCTTTATACACGGACCTTAATAATTACCCATACTATTGTTTTTAGGGGGGTGGGGGCGTGGGGTCTTTATTATTTAGAGATTTAGTATACTGGGCCCCAAAGCCAAATTCTCATCATCAAGGCGCCTATATTATGCTATACAATTCTTGGCCCCTAGGTAATAGTTTCTAAAATAAATCCCCAAACCCTAAACCCTGTTCTATACAATTCGCAAGACCTCTAGATTATAGTTTCCAGGATAGCTGTGCAGCGCCGAGGACAGAGCTTCAGCCAGCTCAAACTCCTTCGTCCTCTGAGAGCCTAAGCTTCCAGGGATCTTAGAAATTTTGGCTTGGGCTTTAGGGTTTAGGGTTTATGTTCGTCCTCTGGGAGCCTAAGCTTCCAAGGATCTTACAAATTAGGGTGTAGGCTTTAGGATTTAGGATTTATGGTTTACGGTTTAGGGTTTTGGGCCCTACACCCCTTAAGGATCCAAGAAGAAAGGTCCCTGGAAGCGTTGGGAAAGCCTCGGGCACTGCATGGCTCGTTTAGGGCTTTTCGCTTTAGGGCTTGTTAGAGTTGAGGGTTGTTAGGGTGTTTAGGGTTTAGGGTTTCAGGTTTTTACGGTTTGGGGCTTCGGGTTTTCGCTTGAGGCGTGAAGCACCCTAAACCCTGAACTTTGGAGGCCTAGAGCCCTCATTTCTGAACCACGAAGGCCGTGCCCTGCCCTAGATCCGGAATAGGTGTCATGGGTTGAATTTAGGGGCCGTAACAAACTGTAATCAGGATTACTATAGTGTTACAATCTTAAACTGGTATTCAGCAGGATGTTCACCGTCCATGGACTGCGTTAGGCAGTGTTTAGGATTTATCAGTTCGGGGCGTCCGTATCCAAACGATCGTAAGTCATTACAAACGAAGAGAGATAGGGCGTTTGTATTCGGAATTGCTTTGATGGTCTGCGTAAGCATCAGCCCCCAAAACAGGCACCTTGCAAGAGAAATTGTGAATGTCAGTGTACGGAACTGAATACTTCGCAGTTCCTTTGAAATGAGTTCCTACACAGATGTAGCCGATAGCGGGTTGGGGGGGATTGTTGTTCTCGGGG
>BGNK01000610.1:8349-68119 GCA_003297005.1 Symbiodinium sp. clade A Y106
GCTCTTACTTGGAGGATTTTCTGGGATAGTGAGGGCAGTCAGAAGTACCTGACCTAGAACCCGAAACCCCTAAGTAAGCTTCAAACCCCTAAACCTGCCAGATCTTTGTGGAGCCCTTACTAGCAAGGGCAACAACCAGAAACCCTGAAACCCCAAAACCCTAACATCCAGAAGCCTAACAGGCAGACTCCTAACACCCTAAACCCTAAACGTCCTACTATAATTTAAGGTATACTCCTTAATCAGGGGATATTGGAGTCTCTGGGAAACCCCTAAGGCTGGAGCCTGACCGCAAGCTCTTGGGCGACTTCCCTNTAAGGGCTCCACAAAGATCTGGCAGGTTTAGGGGTTTGAAGCTTACTTAGGGGTTTCGGGTTCTAGGTCAGGTACTTCTGACTGCCCTCACTATCCCAGAAAATCCTCCAAGTAAGAGCACTAGCAACCCTAAGCCCCCCAAGCCATGTCACCCTCACCCCCAAAGACCTAACGCGCAGACCCCCAACCCCCAACCCCCCCCCCCACCCCCAAGATGCAAGACCTTGAAATTTTGGCAAAACCCTAAACCTTAGACCCTAAACCCTAAACCCCTAAACCCCTAAACCCTAAAAACCAGAACCCGCAGGTCATTGAAACCCGAACGCCCCGGTCATTCCGCCTGGGGTTTAGGGTTTCGGGCACCCCTCAGGGTTGAGGGTTATGGGGTTTAGGGTTTAGGGGTTTAGGGTTATAGGGTTTAGAGGTTTAGGGTTTAGGGTTATAGGGTTTAGGGGTTTAGTGTTTAGGGTTTAGGGTCTAGGGCTTGTTGTTTAGGGTACTCCTTAGAGGTTAGGGCTATAGGTGCAGCTTAGGATTGGGTCTAGGGTGCCTCTTCAAGGTTTGGGATACCTCTGGGGGGTTTGGGGTGTAGACTTCAGCATGTCTCAAAACGCAGATTCCTGCATCCACGGTTCGGGGGTCCAGGTTTTATTCTGTAGGGCTTAGTAGTTGCCTTGAAACTTCCCGTGCTTGTTCGAAAGTCGCGCAGCATACGCACGAAATTTCGATCACGGACCCCCAAAACATAGGCTCCTTACTATCGGCCCCAGGCCAAAACGGATCTGTACCGCATGTCTGTCGTTAATAAGCCCTTACACATGGGACCCTGAATATCGCGATCCCCCCCCGAAGCAAAAACACACCAACACTGCGAAGCCCTATATCCTCCTGAACCCCAAACCCCTAAACTCCACAAGATACGCCCCAAACCCTAAAACCCCTAAACCCTGAAACCCCAAACCCTAAAACACTAAACCCCTAAACCCTGAAACCCTAAGCCCCTAAACCCTGAAACCCTAAAGCCCCAAAACCCCAAAAGTGTAACCTGCCCCTCCCCCGGCTGCTCGTTGTCGTCTCAGAGGCGCTCCAGGCTTCGCTAGAGAAAGCCCGGGAAGCAGGCAGCAGAAGGGTTCTATCAGGAATACCATATCATAAGCATACGTGTGTATATATATATATATATTCATTTATTTATTTATATGTTCATATCTAAAATGCATCATAACATAGTATAATGTGATATGATATAACATGAGCATATATATATATGTATACATATACATACATATGTATAAATAAATAAATAAATAAGTATACATATATATATATATACATCGATTAAGGTTCGGGGTTTAGGGTTAAGCTGTAATATACCGAATACGATAGTCATAAGGATTTGTGGGGTTTGCGAAAGCTTGAAGCGGTTTTGCAGTGCTTAGTGGGGTCGTTTTGGGGTGTTGTTTTGCGCTGTTGTCGGGTTCGGCTTCCTACAAGGGTTCCAAAGAAGGTTACTATACGGTTCCACCAGGGTTTGCGGGTTCTATCGGGCATTGCCTTGAAAGTCAGGGGCTTTAAACTGGTTCAGCTTTAGGCTTCCTGGTTTAGAGTTGTATTAAGTTGCGATCGTGCATTTTGCACGTTTTTGAGGTTTCAGCTTGTTTTTGTAGGGTTGGGACTTTGGGCTTGTGGGGTCTTGGAGTTTTGGTGGGCGCATCTTTATTTACACGTTTCTCACAGGATGTCACAGTTGTGTCCAGCCAGATCAAGCATCTGATACCCTTTGAAACCATAATTGTCCTACGATCCCTTTTGTTCACGACCTCTCTACACCGCAGAGGCTTCAAAACCCACTTAAACCCACACGGAGCCCGTGTAGTAGGCCTTTCAGAACCCTTTTGTGACTCTGATAGCGAACCCCTATAGCAACCCGTACAGACTGCCAAGCAAGAACCAAAACACTACATAGAACCCACAAGACCCTAAACGACCCAACAACCCTTAAAGCTACCCCGCCAAACTTACGGTACCTCTTGACACACCCTTAACCCTAACCCCCCTAAATTCCCATCCTGAGCCTGCCCTGCCCTGCCCTGCCCTGCTCCGCAAGCAGGCTCAAACGGCCAATCGTCGTGCTACGACGCACTCGAAATTACCTTGTTGCAAGATATTTCCGCTTGTCTACGGCAAACCCTAAACCCTGGCCTGGCCCCCTGTGCGCAGATCAAAATGCGCGTAACAGGACTCGAGTCTGGTCCTGAGATCTCGTTGGCTGAAGCCCTGGCTGTCAGGCGCAGCTTAGGGCTAAAAGGGTTTAGAGCCGGCGTTGGTGTTCCGACATGTAACGGTGCTGTAAGGGTCGGATGTCTGGGATATAGGGGTTTAGGGGCTTGAGGATTCAGGTCCTTTGGTTTAAGTTTAGGGACCTATGATGAATGGACTGACGGACATTGGAAGGAGCTGTGCTCATGAAGTAAAAGCACCAGGAGCAGGAGTAGCTACCATAAGCTGCCATGACAATATCGATTGTTTCGGGACCCTACAAAAAAAGGCTGTAGTAGTGCAAGTTAGTAGTGGCAGTAGCAAGTAGCAGCACCAGTAGCAGCAGCAGCCCAGACCCTGCACCCGGAACCCGACCCTAAACCGTGAACCCGAAGCCCAAAACTCCGAAACCCCAAGCCCAAACCCCCAGCCTGCTTCCCTCCTCAACCCCACAGGGTCCCAAGTGCCTACATAGTGGAAAGTAGGGTTTCTGCAATCGGAACTACTATGATGGTTAGGGTAAGTATACCCCCATGTGGGTACTTGGGACCCTATTGGAAGGAACAGGCCGTAGTTCCACGTCATGAGCTCACGCCCTTTTCTTCGACCTGACAGCTCCAAAACTCGGTCTGTGGAGTCCAGTTGTTTAGGCTCCAATGCTTTTGGGGTTTGTTTTTTTTTTTGGTTTCAGGGCTTTGGGGTTTACAGTTGTTCTTCGGGCTTCTTGGGTTTGGGGTTGAGGTTGCTTAGGGAATATTGGGCTGGGCTTCAAAGCTGAACTCTGACTTCGATGCCTTGCGCCCAGAACTCCACTGAAACCCTAACCCTATAGGTCCGAAACCCCTACAGCCTTAAAGCGTTGAAACGCTAACATGCTCATCATAGTCCCGAAAACCCATGACCCTGAACAGTAAAGCCCTGAAGCCCCTCTTCAAGCCTCAAGTCTCAAGCCAGATTTGCGAAACATTGTTGGATCCATCTAGGAATCTAGTAACCCGAACCCCTAAACCATAATCCGGGACTTAGCCGCCATAGTACGCCGCATAGCAGCCCTTATCATAGAATCTTTAACTCCACCCTTGTACTAGCCGATTCAGAATCCCCGAAACCCCACAAGCCCGAAGCCTTAGAACTCTAATGATTTACACCCCCCAAAAGACCTTAAAGCCCTGAGAGCCTTGGAGCAGCCCTTAGCTTACGAAACCCTGGGCCCTAAACGCTAATCCCTAGAACCGAAATTATGTCATATTACATTATCTCACATAATCATATTACATTACAGCATATTATATTATGTTATGTTATATTATACAATACCCTAGTATATTATGTTATGTTATGTTAAACCCTAAACCCTAAACCGGTTAACTTTATCTTACATATTATATTAGGCTATGTTATATTATACTATACTCTAGTATATTATGTTATGTTTTTTATAAGTCCAAAAAATGTTTGCAATCCCATGGAAGGCCCGAGTCCTTCTGCGAGCGCCTCTTGGAGGCTCCGCCTCGGAGCTAAGCTTCGGTCGGCTGCGAAGGGTTTAGGGCTTAGGGTTTAGGGTTTAGGGCATATAGGGTTTAGGGTTTAGGGTTTAGGGTTACGTAGGTAAGGGTTTCGGGTTTAGGGTTTAGAGCTTCTAGGTGCAGGGTTTGGGGTTTATAGGGCGTATAAGGCTTATAGGGTTTAGGGCTTGTAGGTTTTAGGGTTCAGGGTTTAGGGCTTATAGGGCTTGCAGGGTTTAGGGCTTAGGGCTTAGGTTTTAGGGTTTAGGGCTTATAGGGCGTATAGGGCTTGTAGGGCTTAGGGTTTACAGGTTTTGCCATAATAGGGTCCCTGATGATGAGCTCTTGATAGGAGTCCTTGAACATGCAGGTTGTCGGCGGTCCAGGTCGGGTTTAGTACTTAGGATTCGGTTCTAGCTTTTCGGATTTAGGGCTTTGAGGCTGTATGAGGGCTGCATAGGCTTACTCGCAGGGTTTTACAGGTTTCCTGCGGGATTCAAGGCTTTAATCAAGGTTTTACGGGGCTCAACCCAGGGTTGTTGACCATGTATCCCTGTTAGGCAAAAAGACTTTCTACACTCGAAACCAGAGGAGGACCCACTGCTCTCCGGCACGGTCACCGACTATGCCGCTGCTGCGCAGGCTCCATTGGCTAGCTAGTCCGACAGGGTTTACATGGTTATTGAGGGTTCAGGGACTACGTCTACGAATTGGTATCAAGGGAACTTGAAGAACTTCCGGATGATTACTCCTTGTACTGGGGGGCGGGGGTGAGTTATGAAGGGGCTCCGAAACCCTAAACCCTAAACCCCAAACCCTAAATCCTATACCCTAAACCCTATACCCTAAACCCTAAACCCTATAGATCTGGGTGGGGGGAGATGGTCTTGCGCTTCAGGGTCAGAGGTTGTCGAGTTGAGCCTCAAGCCTTGATAGGAGTCGGAGGCACTGGTTTAGGGTTTAGGGTTTTGGGTTTAGGGTTTTGGGTTTAGGGTTTTGGGTTTTGGGTTTTGGGTTTAGGGTTTTGGGTTTTGGGTTTTGGGTTTTGGGTTTCGGGTTTGGGTTTTGGGTTTAGGGTTTTGGGTTTAGGGTATAATGCTCGTCCGTAGTACAATCCCCTTAGATTGCCCAAGGCCACGGGGCCGTTAGTCCCACAACGGCAAGCTTCGCGCATTGTGGCAAGCCGTGTCGTTTTACAGGGTTGGCATGGTCTTTGTAGCAGGCTACAGTTTTGCACGCGGTCAAAAGAGCGCTGCCAGGTTTTCCGACATGAGCAAAATAATGGATACCCTAAACCCTAAACCTTTTCGCTCGACTGTTCGTCGGGTTTAGGAATTCGCAGCGCTTGTAGTGGGGTTTGGGGCTCAAGGGCTGGTCCTGTACGGAAGAACAGTACCCCTATAAGGCAAGGAGTCGACGAGCTGCAAGTAGCGAGCTCTGGGCCTAAGCTTCATACTGTCATGAGTTGTCAGCGAATTCCGAAGCATCTGAGGCCCCTGAACACTTTACATCAGGCCGTCGGGCGTGTAAGTAGCCCCAGGAAGCCAACTAAGAATATCCTTTTGATTGTGGTGTTTGCAAAGGTTTGTTCCGAGTTCCGATGGACCACCCCTAAACCCTAAACCCCTAAACCACCTGAAAAGGCTTTCTGCTTCGCCGGGACTCGTTTCGAAGTCGCACCGCGTTACGAAGGCGGAGCTTTGAAAGCCCTCGGAGAGCGGAAGTCGAGCAAGTTCTACAAAGAGATGAGCGGGATGGCCAAAGAAGCTCCCATCACGAAGTACCTGTTCTCTTATTTGAGTCAAGAGAAACATGGCAGGTGATTGAGCTCTGTTCTCAGACCTTGCTTCGAGTCCGGAAGCGCTGTCGAGCTGCCATAACGCTTCGAAGACAGACCTGTCACAGTTTGTCCGAGGAGCCGGGCAAACAACGCCAGCTGCCAGCTCCCTACTGAGGATGAGTAGTTTGCTAATTGTGGCTTTTGCGGATTATATAGGGTTCATAGACCCTCCTTAAATCCGGAACATGAAGAGCAGAGCCGTTTGTTCAGAGTTTGAGCTTTACTTTAGGGATGCTTGAGGGTGTACTGTCCGTTAAGCGTCATTTAGGGCTGCAGAGTTTCAGGTCTGTGAGCTAAACCAGGACACTAGGACTCTTAATGAAGGCAGCGGGCGAGAAGCCAGAAGATCCGGCGTTGCCGGGTTTACAGTAGGGTTGAGGGTTCTAGGTTTAGGGTTGTGAAGTATAGGGTTTGGGTTCAGAGTTGACAGTTGAGGTTTATGAGTGAGGTTTAGTGTTTAGGACTTTTTTGTCGGTGTGGCTTGAGTCCGAGGGGGACACTCCTACGGTTTAGCATGTACGGTTTAGGCTTTAGGCTTAGGTTTAGGTTCAGGTTTGGAGCTTAGGTTGAGGGTTTCAGGTTTTTGGGTTTGATGTAGACTCCTGGTAACGCTTGCATAAACATATGTAAAACAAAAGCCCCGCAAAGCCTTTCTAAAAACTCTTAACACCTTTTCAAGACCTCTGTAAACAGATCTGCAAAGCCCGCACATACACTGCCTGTAAAATCCTCATCTAGAGCCATTCTACGAACCGTGTTAACACCCTCGCCCCTGAACCCCAAGACCCAAAACCTGAGACCTTGAACCTACCTATAGTCTCCATTGTAGTTCCTTTTGCTGGTTTAACCAAATATATAATAAGGAATTTAATAAGGTAACCCCAAAAAGGAACTACAATGGAGACTACAGGTAGAAAGCCTGAACTGATACCCACCCACACGTAGGGCTTTCCCTCAATCGCGTTGCAGGCTGCCGCCGCCTCCGAGACTTTGTACCCCGGATATTGAGGAATGGCAGGCTTCTGGTTCTACTTGGAGGTTCATGGGTAGTTATAAGTGGGGTTATAAGTCCCCTAATAGGGGTTATAACCATAGTTACCTTAATTATAACCCCACTTATATCTACCCATGAACCTCCAAGTATGGACTTGGGGAGTGTAAGGTTTAGGTTTAGGGTTGAGAGGTTAGGCTTCAGATTTGATGGATTTGGGTTTGAGGGTTCAGCGGTTTAGCTTTAAGGGGTTGCGGAGTCTTGTTTGCGGGTTTTGTTCAGAGTTATCGGGTTTTACCTGCTTGTGTTCAGGGCTGGGCCTCTTATTCTTCCTTAGATCGGAGCGTGTTGGCGACTGCTGCAAGAGCTCCTTCGACTATTACGGAAGGATGTCGGCCACCCTAAACCCTAGACCCCTGAACCCTAAACCCCTAAATCGGAAGTCGTACGTCTGTCGAGTTGGCGACAGCCATGAACCGAGCGATGCCGGCAAGCGATGTCTGCCAAGCGTGGGAGTTGCTAGGTCTGCAGGTTGAGCCCTGGAAGCAGCGCGGATCGGTTGGGATGCAAGCAGCCTGTATTTAAAGAAGCTATGTACTTAGTTCAATGCCCCAAATCTTTACTTGAACCCAAACAATGCTCCGAACATAGTACAACCTACTCCGCATACCCCTGGCTCGAAAGCTTGAGGCTCTTCTACGCGAAACCCCTGTTAGGGTTGTAGTAGGCTTTAGGGGCTTCAGGGTTTTGGGTGCACAGTTTAGGGTGAGGGTTTACGGTTCAGGGTTTAGTTTTTTTTTTTCGGGGTGCTGGGGGGTTCCAAACATGGCTTACTCCAAGGCCTTTCAAGTGAGGCTTGCGTCTACCCAGAGACTCCAATCTTCAGGAATAGTCTTTAAATCATATTAGGGATCCTACTGCAATTTAAGGAATATTCCTTAAATCATATATTGGATCCTACTGTAATGTAAGGAATATTCCTAAATGAAGGGATATTGGAGTCTCTGCCTTTGAGGTTCGACGCTTAGAGGCTCCAGGGGCGGAGGGTTGTTTCCCAATTTTAGGGGGTACCTTATTTTGGGATCCTTATAATAAGGATCCTATTATTTGGGATACTATACTCGGGCCCCCTATTTTTCGGAAACCCCCAAATGGTGCCGGTGCAAGCCTACACAGCCAAGAGCAAACCTAAAACCCTAAACCCGAAAGCAAGCCCAAAACCATTGAAACAGAACACCTTTTGCCAGCACCCTGTTTCAACTAAGGCTCTTCTTCTCTCGTAGACTAGAAATGCAAAGCCTGCCTAAATTCGAACGAAATCCTTGTGAAACCCTTGCAAATCTTGACGAAACCCTGACAAGACCTCAAGACCTTGACAAAGCCATCCCAAACGCTCGATTCACTCCTTGGGGGCCCTTCGGAAACCCAAGTAATATAGGGGCCTGAACAAGTGGAATAAGCTTCCTCTAAAGGGGTCTATAGGGGCTACTAGAAGGGTACTATAATATAAAGGCCTTAGTAATTTTAATAGGGCTTGCGGGGTAAATCATACCAACAAATATAATACGGATGCCCCAACACAATACCCTATTAATTATTCAGGCCCTTACAGTAGATCTCCACAAAAACGGCGAAACCCTAAAGCCGAAGCATCCAAGGTCGGAGGAGGAGTTGCGAGCCCGGGTCCAAAGGCGCGGAGCACATCTTATCGGGAAGGCTGAGTTTAACAAGGTACCCAGAGACTATCCCGAAATTGAGGAATATACCTTAAGTCATATTAGGGATCTTACTAGAATTTAAGGTATATTCCGGGATATTGGAGTCTCTGGGTAGAGTTTAGGGTTGAGGGTTAGGGGCAGGGGTAATCGGCTTCCAGTACATTTTTAGGGTTGAGGGGCATTGGCGTTGTCTTTTTTTGGTTTTGGGTCGTTCGGTTTCAGGGCTAGTGGTGACGGTTAAGAGCTTGTAGTGTTTGGGGGGTTTAGGGTTTGGGGTTGTTGTAAGTTTTTAGGGTATCTACAGTTGAAAAGTAATTATGTAGGATGTCGGGTTCCTGTACAGGCCTTACGTGATTCTAGGGTTCAGGGTTATGAGATACAGCGGTTAGGATTCAGGTTTTCAAAGGGAAAAGGGAAAGGGCAGCCTTAGCTGCTTCGCATGGGTTCGGCAAGAGCAGACCTTGGGCCCGGCACCCCGGGAGGTGATTCCGCCTCGTCCTACCCTGACAAGCCGTTTAGGATTTAGGGTTTAGGGTTTAGGGGTTTAGGGTTCGAAAGTAGGTAAAATAATGGCCCAATACCCTTTAAAAGGCTATTATTCTACATACTTTTGGGGTCCAGGAAGCCGTTTAGCAGCTTGACAGGTGATGGGCCGAGGATAGCGACACCAAAGACTCCTAGGGAGTCGCATTCTAATCATTCAGGCTTCTTTATTGTCTACCAGTCATCACGATGTAAGACTAAGCAGGATTTAGCGTTTTAGGCTTTAAGCTTTGCGGGGCCCCCCAGCCCTCACCCCTGAACACCGCCTGTACATAGGTTGATTTGCTTGTTCATTCGATGATCGTATCTACAACCCCCAACCACAAACCCCAAGCTTGGATATCCGAGATCGCTATAGCTTCGCAATCTGGAGCCCTAAACCGTCTAAAGCCATCAAAAACTACAATAAATCCCTACACATGAAGCCTAAACCCTACCAAACCCTTAGCCTAAGGGCTAAAACCCTATTAAACCCTAAACCCTACTAAATCCTAAGCCCTAAACCTTCCCTAAGCCCTGAAAGCCAGGCTGGCCGAGGCCGTGGTTGCCTTCCGAGATCAAAGCAGGTCGGAGTGGAGGCAAGGTAAGCGGTTTAGGGTTTAGAGTTCAAGGTTCAGGCTTTAGGGTTTGGGTTCTACTCGAGTAGGGGATATCACTGTGGGGGTTCTTTTTTCGTTTACGTTTTGTTTTGGAGCGAAGTCTGAAGTAGGTTCATTATGATTTGCAATTGGTGCTCATTCGTAGTGGCGCTGATTCGTTGGGTTGACTGTTTGGGAGGAGGAGGACGAGGAGGAGAGCGAGTATTTACGATCGTGTCGTGGTCATGCTTTCAATGACAACTATATGGTGGAGAGTTTGCGGCAAGTGTTAGGTGGCTGATGACGAACATGATGACTTTGACACTGACGATGCTCTTGTTCATGGTGAAGTTGCTGCTAGCGATGATAGTAATGATACTACTACTTCTGCTGCTGCTGCTACTACAGCTGCTGCTGCTGCTGCTGTCGAAACACTTCGACTTTGACGATGGTGATGAAGATGGCTTATGGGAAAGTTAAATTATTAAAGACCCTGTTCACGCACATACACCGCATCAAGCAAGACAGAAAGAGAGCGAAGCGCCTTAGGGTCATCGACCTGAGCACTAAGACCTTACGCCATAATTAAACCCTAAACCCCAACTCATGCCCACACCCTGAACCCTAATTGAACCCTGAACCCTGAACCATTAGACCCTGGAACCTAAACCCTGATCACGCCCTACAAATACTAAAGCCAAGCACTTGACAGTACCGCCCTGGACGCCGCAACAGAGCGAGCGCCGGGTGCTCAGATGCTTTGCGGTTCAGAATTTCCGTCTGAAGCTTCCTGGATTTGGGTTCCAAACGGTTCAGGGCTTAGGGGTTTGGGGATACAGGCATTGACTAGTTTAGGGGTTGCGGATTTAGGTGTTTAGGGATTATAAGGGTTTAGGGCCAGTTTAGGGGTCAGGGGCTTTATATAGGGGTTCAAAATGGCCGCCAGGGCGGTTCAGGGGATTCAAGGGCGTATCATTGAGATTTGGCGGGCCTGCCTTTCTGCTCTCTGCGGCAGGAGAGGAGACTCCTTTCGGTGGAATGAGTGTTGAGGTTCAGGATCTATTTTGTTTGGAGTTTGAGGCCAACAGAGGGTAGAGGAGCTTTAAAAGGGCAAATCAAACTGGCCTAGTTCAGGTTTGAGCCTCTTAAACAGGCTATCGTAGCACAACTCGTCAGCTAAACCCTAAACTCTAAACCCTAAACCGTAAAGACGGAACATTCAAAGGACTGGTATCGATGCGTTGAGCCGCCCAACCCTAAAACGCCTCATAAGATCTTCAAATGCAGGGTTTAGAGTTTAGGGTTTATAGGGTTTAGAGTTGAGAGTTTAGGGCTTTAGGGTTGAGGGTTTAGAGTTTCGGGTTGAGGGTTTAGGGCTTTAGGGTTTAGGGTTTGGTATAGTTTTTTTTTTCTGAAACTCTGACATTACTCGGAGGACGCTGGCTGCGTTGGCACGGGCTCGACAGGCCATATCTTTCTCGCTGTCTGCCTCCGGCCCTCCCTCCCACCCTCCCCCACTCCCTCTCTCTTTCTCTTTGTCTTTCGCTTTCTCTCTCTCTCTCTCGACTTTTACTCCCTCTCTCTCGCTCTCTCTCTATCTCTCTCTCTCTCTCTCGCTCTCGCTCTCTCTCTCTCTCTCTTTCTCTCCCTCTCTCTTTGGCGCTCTCTCTCTACCTCAATCTCTCTGTCGCTCTCGCTCTCGCTCTCACTCGCGAAAGTTTGCTTACCAGGTCTTAACCATTCTTTAGAAATGGCGGTGCCAAAATTTTGTAGTAGAGGGAGCTTGCGGGTTGGAGGTTTAGGGTTAGGGTTTAGGGGCTTAGCGATTAGGGTTTAGGGCTTTAGGGGCTTAGGGTTTTGGGTTTATAGTCGGCGGGCGGGGCTAGTGGTACATGCTAGGCTCTGCAAGGGCGGCCTTCTGATGGTTCTACAATGCTTTTCATCTGCGGATGCGACATTGGCAGGGTCTGACTGCAGAAGTAATTTAAAGGCACGCATACAGGTTCACGAGTCATTCACAAACCTTCACCCAAAGCCCCTAGAGGCAAAAACCACCCCGGCAACCGTACGTCTACCAATTTGGTGAGGTTTCTACTTCTATACTTCCACCACTACTACTTCGACTGCGGCGACGACAACTACCACTGCCACTCCACGACGGCGACGACGACGACTACTACTACTCTACCTGCTGCAAGACTAGGTTTTAGCGTTTAGAGTAATCGATCCCGTCTCAATTTCGAGGTAGACTTCGGAGCTGGGAAAACCCTATGTCACATGGCCGCAGCCCTTCAAAAAACAGCAGGCCCAGCCTTCAAGTTCAAACTGTAATATGGGTGGTTGTCAAAATTATGGTCCCTTTTTGGGTCCCTATTATAATGCGGCACCTATTATTTAGGCCAAACTGTAAAAGGCGTATTCGCGGAATAATTGAGCCTCAAACCCCAAAGCAGGCACAAGATGCTTTCTCAGCCCGCCTTAACTCGGCGGAAGCGCGACGGCGCGAGGAAGCGATGGAGGTGGGTGCCGGCTTGTTGGCGCTTATGCTTCAGACAGTCTTGTGCGTGTGCAATTTCCTTAAGCCCCTCTACATATACTCAGTTGCTACATTGACATGGTGCTACTGAGGTACAGTTGCATGGAATACGTTGCTATCGAGATGTTACTGTATATAGGGCTTTGTTTGAATTTGGATGAGTGGATATGTAGGGTGGCCTCCTTTTCGGGATAAGCTCCGTACCCAGCGGGTGCCTTTTGTTGTGCTGCGGCCCTGAACCCTGTCAAACCCTAAAACAGTAGGGTTCCAAAAGGGGGTTTCCGAAAATAGGGGACCCTAATATAGTGCCCAAAAAAAAATAGCCGGATCCTTATTATAGGGACCCAGAATAAGGTACCCTTGTGTTCGGGAACTCCCAAAACACGGCAGGTGGGTGGGAAGCCGGAGGGCAGTGTGGGGGATTTTCGAGGTTCGGCTCTCTTGCGCTATCAAGGTTCTGCGAGGATTCTATACAGGCTCTATCACGTATCGAAGCCATAGAGGCTCTATACTAGTCTTTGCACCTGATGGAATGGCGCGTAGTGGTCCCTATATAGCAGGAAGAATTCATAATCTATGGCAGATGTACCGCATTATTGGTGTCGCAGGGAAGTATCCGGTAACTACTTAAAGCAAACGAATAGGGCTTTGGTTTCAGGGCATCTTTGGGATCTGTGCCTCACTAAGGAACCCGTAACTCGCAGTCACTCGGAGTCAAGCTTATCTGGGTATTCCAACCAAACCCTAAGCCCTAAACTCTAAGCCCCAAACCCTAAACCCTGAGCCCTGAAACCCTAAACTCTAAACCCTGCGCCTGCCGACCGGAGATTCGTCAGCCGTGCCTTGATCCTTAATCGCACAAGACCCGGCATCTCGGAAGTTAGGCTTTCGTTGAATTCGCAGCCCTAGATATTAAGCCACAGTTTTAGGGTTTAGTGTTTAGAGGTTTACGGGCCTGTAGAGTTTTAATACCAGCAACCTCCTCTGAAGCTTGAACCCTGCAGCCCTAGACCCAGAACGCCTCCAACCAAACACGTCTCCGGAGAAGGCGACCCCCGGCAAACTATTCTCGAAGCCTCAATCCGCAACCCCCCAGAGTTTATGGTTTAGGGTTTAGAGTTTAGTGGTGAAACCTTAAACCCCTAAACCCTAAACCCTAAACCTCACTAAAGCTTAAAAGCCCTGCCTCTGACGGTGAACCTCCTTGAGCCCTTGGGCCCTCAAACTTTTCAAGCCCAAGTGCCCTGAGGCCCTAAACCCTAACCCCTCAACCCTAAACCCTATAGGGTTTAGGATTTAGGGTTTAGGGTTTAGGCCCTAGGGGTTTTGGGTTTTGGGTTGACGGTGACCTCGAAAGCCCGAAGGCTCTGACGCAGGAGCATGAAACCCGACTATAGGTCCAGAGAACCCAATACCCCTTAATTAAGGAATATACCTTAAATTATGGAGGCCTTAATATTATGATTTAAGGTATATTCCTTAATTAAGGGGTTTTGGAGTCTCTGGGCGCCGCAATGGCATCTGCTGCGCCCTCGCCAGTGGCCGTGCCCACGTTGCAGGGCCCGATTGGCCCCTCGAAGCATGTGGCAGGCTTTAGGACGAGGCTTCGGGATTAAGGATTCCTTGTTGACTTCCTTTATAAGGTATCCTTTAAGGGATCCTTTAAGGGGTAACACAGGGGCAAGGGCATGCATAATTCATGACGTGTCTTGTCGTGCAGAGCCTGCCAGACCCAAGACCTGATTTACCACCTTCTGCCTTGACTTGTTGTGGTAATGTTGATGAGATGTTCTCGTTCTTCAAGGGTCATCCGGAGTTCGCAAAGAGTGGTACAGCTTGGTTTTATGATGTTTCAACTCTCAGGTGTCTGGGTTTTTAAGGTGGTATGGAAGTTGTGTCAGGATTTCATGTATGGGATTTTCTGATAGGGTTTCTCAAAAACCAGGGCCCCCCCCCCCTCCTCATAATCAGGACCATATCGAGGCCACCACTTTCAAGGCTTGGCGGTTTCCGGATAGTGTCGAATACCATTCCACAGAGTTCCTGATTATATTTTCAGTAAGACATACCCTCAGGAGCCTGTTCTCATTGTTGAGGCCCCTATGTTGGGTAGTTTCTTTGACGAAGTCGTTCTGGCTATTGTTATCAGCGGATAGCCACTCAGTCAGTGAGGCTGTCACTGTAATGTAGGGGTCGGAATACTCACTCATGTTCTTCCCTAGAATTCTTAGATAATGCTGGGATTATCGTATACGAGACCCCTAAACCCCAAACCCCTAAACCCTAAACCCAACTTCTTATGGCCTCCAAACTCTGTACTAAACCCTGCGCAGTCAATGCCCTGCACCTCAAAGTAGAAGCCAGAACGACCATACTAAAGAAGTGGCCTCAATAATTACCTATACTATTGTGGGGTTCCTTACTATAGCTATAGTATAATATACCCCACAACTTATTCTAATTATTAAGGCCCCTATATTGTTATTGGTAGAGCCTTTGCAAAACCCGAAAGTACTCATGCAAAACTGATGCGAAACCCTGACATTGAACCCTAAACCCTGAGCTTCGAGCCCCAATCAACAAAAAATCTCAAATTTAGGTCCTAAACCTGAAACCCCAATCCTTAAATCCCCAAGTTTTGTCCTAAACCCTAAAAAACCCAGAACCTTAAAGCCAACCCTAACCCCTCACCCCACACCCCTAAACCCGAACCTTAAATAAAACCCCTTCTTTTTCGGGTTCCTTATTATGATTTCCTTCTGTAGGTCCTTGAAAAGGTAGGTTCTTTAGGGTCCAGGCAAACCCTGAGCCTTATACCCTAAACCCTAAACCCAGAACCTTAACCCCTAAACCCTAACTCCAAACCCCTAAACTTTAAACCCCTAAACCTTTTCCCCAAGGTTTCGTTTCGGACTTGGAGGGGAATCTTCACCTCTGGGAGCGCTACTTGGAGTCGCCCAGCTAGAGATTCGATGAGAGTTTCCGAAAGTACGGGGCTCCTTGAAAGGGATCTATCAGGGTCCCCTTCAGGGTTCCTATATGGGATCTATAGGGTTTAGGGTTGGGAGTTTCCGAAAATCAGGGGTACCTTATTATGGGGGGGGGGGTTTAGGGTTTGGGAGTTTCCGAAAATCAGGGGTACCTTATTTTTTTGGGGGGCCCTTATAATAAGGATCCTACGTACTATTTAAGGTATTATGATTTGGTCCCAAATTTTCGGAAACCCCCGGATGGGCTAGAAGGTCGAAGGTTCAGGGGAAGGGTTTAGGAAGTTGAGGGTTGAGGGGCTTGCATTCTAACGTAGGAACCTGATTAAGAAACCTTGGGCCTCTATTAGGGTTCCTTATATGAATCCTACTATTTTGGGGTTTTAGGCCCAGGGTTTCTTAATCAGGTTTCTACATTAGGAGTTTGTGTCTGTTCAGTTTCGCTAGGGCTTGGGACTGAGAGGTTTTAGAGTCGGACTCTAAACCCTAAACCCTAAACGGTTTAGGGTTTAGGGTTTAGGGTTTGGAGGGCATTCAGGTCCTGAAGCTTGCGAGTTCTCAGGTCCAGGGCCGGGATTGGTGATTACCGTATACTTGGCGTGTGCCCCGGTTCCTTTAAGGGTCCTTTTAAAGGGATCTATAGGGGTTCTATAAGGGTATAGGGTTTAGGGCCTACTTGGAGGTTCATGGGAAGTTATAAGTGGGGTTATAGTTAAGGTAACTATGGTTATAACCCCTATTAGGGGACTTATAACCCCACTTATAACTACCCATGAACCTCCAAGTACGCTCTTCCTACTGGTAGTGTACGCTTGCAAGGTCAAGCCGTCTGTCCCGACAACCTTTGCACGCTCATTGTTGTTATTTTTCGTCGTTTTCCTCTGGCTGGCCAGTCCGATGCGACACTTGTCAACTTTGCAAATTCCTTGCAGTCGTTCACCCGCTGGTTTAAACAGCCTTGCTGCAACAGTTACACAGAGTGATACAACCTTCAGCATTTGGCGGACATCGTCTGCTTTGGTGCGCTGCCAATCTATGCAAGAACATGCTGCCCACATGCTTTCAACATTAAGTGACTAGGTCCCAGGGGATCAGTTTGATCCACAGATCATTGTTCATTGGTTCTCATGCCTTCGCCTCCGAAGCTCTCAAATTGACTGGGGACGCATCGTTTGATTATCCTACGTAAATCGAACAAACCTAAATTGACACGAATATGCGAACTATAGCCGTACCTCACCTCTAAGCATTGTCATCGCATGCAAAACAGCCCTCCCCTCCACAACAAAGCAGCGCTCTTCGCCGATATTGTATAAGAGTTCTTGGCCCAGACCCTTGAACGCATCTTGAACGTCCTAGCCGTCAATCCCAAAGTAGAAAGCCTCGCCTGTACTGTCACCCTCGACCCCGAAGCTCTGGATGATCACCCAACCAGCAACCCATTGAACCCCACTTCTGAAATCTCAACCGTCCAAAGCCAAAACCGAAAGCCGTTGGCAATTTCAAAAGCGCCCGAAGCCAAACTCAGCTTCTTCACCCTTTCCTGCCCACAACCCTTCCGCCAAACAAACGATGCGCACACGCACACACGCTCGGGTGCGCACACACACGCACACACAAACCTTAAATCCTGCACCTTAAGCTCCCCGAACAGAACACAGACACATGCACGCATAGCTACTCCCGACGCTTCCAACTCCGAAAAACTTTCCACGTCTTAAAACACTATAAACCTTACACACTCAATCTTATAAAGACTGTTAAAACGTTGAAAACTTGTGAAGCCTTACAGCACCCCAAACCCTGAACCCCGTAAGCCCTAAACCCCACGTCTTAATCCTAAACTTCCTAAACCCTAGCACCCGGTGACCCTAAACCCTAAACCCTAATCCATCCTAAATCCTAAACCCTGATAAGTCCTATATGGGAGTTTCTGACAATTAGGGGTACCTTATTTTGGGGTCCTTATAGCAAGGATCCTACTATTTAGGGTGCTATATTAGGGTCCCCTATTTTCGGAAACTCCCATATAAACCCTAAACCCTGTGTTTAAAAGTGCGCGGCGAAGGCTCTCCGAAGTGCTCCGGAGGAGCAACGATGGCAAAATCGAGCTCGCCGAGGAAGCAGATTTAGTGTTTAGGGGTTTAGGGTTTAGAGGTTTAGGGTTTAGGGGGTTAGGGTTTAGGGTTCAGGGGTTTAGGGTTTAGAGGTTTAGGGTTCAGCGGGGCAGAGGGTTTAGAGGTTTAGGGTTTAGGGTTCAGGGTTTAGAAAAAGGTTCTAAAAAGCGGGTCCCAAGGAAAGGGGTCAGTAACTAGATTTAAAAAGTTGAGTGGCAAAAGCGGGTCTCAAAAAAGGGATCAGTATGCAAGTAACTGGATCTAAAGAAGTGGGTTCTGGAACCCCTTCGTACTCGTAGCGTTACCTAGATTTCATTGGGTCCGGCGCACCTTTCAGGAGAACCGAATTCTTTCCTTGTGGTATAGTATGGCTCTGAATTGTTTGTAGCTTTTTCAGACTCTATCTAAACCTGAAAAAATCTGAATCCGTTGTTCGTGTAGCCACCCAGCCACCCGACTTTAGGGCCAAAGCATCACACAGCACTACTACCCTTTAGGGTCTGTGTTGGGTTTGCCCTCACCCCTTAAGCCCTGAACCCTAAACCCCGTATAAACCCAAGCCTTAAACCCTATATTAGCCCCCCTAAACCCTATATAAACCCTAAACCCTGCTTATAAACCCTAAACCCTATATACACCCTATATAAACCCTAAACCCCTAAACCCTAGACCCTAAGCCCCGCAGTTACAGTAGCCCGCAAGCATCGAAGAAAGGCGGCTCACTTCGTCTTCGGCGGCGATGTGCTCCGGCTAAGAGCTACTCAGGGTCTAGGGCTTAAGGATTCAAGGGTTTAAGGGAGGTTTAAAGTTTAGGGCTTCAGGATATAGGGTTTAGGGGTTCAGAGGTAGTAGCGTTTGCTACTTGGGGTTTAGGGCTTCGGGATTTAGGGTTTGAGGGTTTAGAGGTTTAGGGTTTACCGTAACCCCAAATAACTTACCTTTTTAAGGACTTATATAAGGAAATCATAATAGGGAAGCCTAAAAAGGAAGGTTTTTAGGGTCCAGGCAGGGCTCAAGGGTTTAAGGCTTAAGGGTTTAGATGTTTAGGGTTTGGGGGTTCCGTGCCTAGGGTTTGAGGCTTGATTTCGGGGCCAGGGTTTGAGATAGAGAAGCCAAGGAAGCAGCAAAAACAGGCTACAGATTGAAGATCTCGATCTCTCTCTCTCTCTATATATATATATATCAAACTTCTCTAATTTTCCTTCTCAGATGATGTCTATATCGTGGTTGCTAGAAAGCCGTCGTGTTTTGGATGCAGGGTTCCGGGGAGATTGGGATAGAGAAGCCTCAGAAGGGGTATGTAGGGCCTATGGGTTCCAGGCCTGCATGCGACTGCCTGCCCGAATCCATCTTCCTGTAGGATCCTATCAGTAAGCCTGTGGTAGTTAAGGTCGGCAACCAAGGCTAGTTGCTTCAGCGCTACTCACAAAACCATTGTCAAGAAGCCAAATATGATTCGCCAATTCTGCTTTCACTTGGACATTCACTGCAGTCGAAGGGCCTGTGTTGCAAATACCCTACACCCTAAATCCTAAAGCCTAAAGCCTACAATAAACCCTAAACCATAAACCTTACAAACCCAACACCCCCCCAAACTTTATAAAGCCCTAAACCCTATAAACCCTTGACCCTAAAGCCTGAACCCTACACCCTATACCCTAAATCCTAAAGCCATGCTCTTTACTACGGTGACATTGGAAACCGACTGCTAGAGCACAGCTACCGGAGCAGTGGGGGAAGTTCATGGTTCTTTCCATGTGAGCCGCTGTCATGAGATCATCTTCTGTGTGCCGTATTCGTGTCTTTGAGGGCCCACTCTCAAAGGCCCCATGTACCTATACAGTATACGTATATCCCTAATACATGGTTGCGCGCTGTGCGTTCTCAGCCCTCTCGTGACCTGAAGATGACCAGGAAACCCTCACCGTCACACCCGCAAGTTCTTAGTATTGTGTCTGTCGCTGTCCAGACTTCCTCTGGCCATCATTTCGTGGAAAATGCGAAATTGATCAAGGACAGTCTCACTAGGAAAGTTCGCACGAGTTGAGGGTGTAACTTTTAAGATGAAGTAGGATGCAGGTAGAATCTTGTCACCAAGGCACACACCGCCGTCTCAAAATCGAGCAGCCGGACTTTCTCACTCAACCTCTGTAAACCCTGAACCGTATCCCTAAACCCCTAAACCCGAAACCCTAAACCTTAAGACCTTAAACCCTCAGCGCCAGCCCCAAACCGCCCACTGCTCAGGCCGTGGACCACTATCCTGGGGACCTCCAAATACTGGAGGAGCCTGGCCCTAAACCCTTAACCCCTAAAACCCCAAACCCTAAACCCTAAAACCCCTTAACCCTGCCAGTTCTAAGATATAGGATTTGTGTTTTTGTTAAGGTTTGCGTGGGTTTTGAATTCTGAACTTTGCCGTCATGGCCAATGAAGTGGTTTTGCTGTCTCACACTTCCAGAAACATTGAAGGGTTTAGGGTTGAGGGCGTGGGGTGTAGGGCTTAGGGTTTAGGGCAGTCGAGTGAGTCTTTGATGGAGACATCAGCCACGCTGTCTTAAAGGCTCAGGGCGGACTTTCGAAGTGGGGAGCTCTGCTTGGAGCCTACCCTGACCCACAAAACCTTGATCCTCTCAAATCCTACAGATATTATAACCCCAAACCCTACAAAAAAACAGTGGGGGTATGACCCCTATATGGGGGTTTCCGGAAATAGGGGACCCCTAGTATAGTACCCTAAATAATAGGATCCTTATAATAAGGACCCCCAAACAAGGTACCCCCTAATTTTCGGAAACTCCCAAACCCTAAACCCTAAACCCTATAGATCCCTGATAGGAACCCTTAAAGGAACCGGAGGATGCTCATCATAAGCATGGCGAGGGTACTATCCCTGTTGAACCATCTTTTCAGTATGTCATTTCGTGCTAGCTAAAACATAGTATGTGTGCTGGCCGCGTTGCGGCTTGAGTGTTCAGGGTGTAGGTTTACCGAGCCACCGAAACCCTAAACCCTAAACGCGGAGTTCAGAAAAGTTGCTGATGTTGGGAACGGCCAGCCGGGTTTGCCCGCTCTGGCGAAGACGGTCAGCAAGATGCATCTCCATCATTTGCCGTCTAATATAGGGGGAGCCCCCCAAAATAGTATTTTGGTAATGATTACGGCGCCTATGTTCGTCGTGGTGCGGTGTTCCGCCGTTAGACCTCTGTTCCAGCTGCTGGGCCCTCAGATTCAGCACAAGCTCTTGTACTTAACCCTCTGCACGGTTTAGGGTTTAGGATTTACTGGGCTTTGGAGTACCATACTTGAATACTTTTTTTCTTAAAGGAACCCTTCTGAAATGAAAGTTTATACTTTTTTCTCCCTGGTTACTTAAAAGCCCAGTTTAGGATTCTCGTTTGAGGCCGACTTAAGCCACAACCTCTAGTCTGCCAGATCCCCAGGCCCCCACCGGGCCGAAAAAGCCTACACCTGAAGCCCCCAGAAGTCTAGGAAAGCTCAACGATACCCCTGGAAGCCTCTACAAAAACCCCCATAACACCCCCCCCCCCTCCAAAAATTTAAGAAACAAAACAAAAACAAAAAGTTCAAAGCCGCCATCTTTCTCCAGGACCTCCTTGATCTCAAGCGCCGCTATCCCGATCGCGTGCACCTCATCATTGGCAACCGTCCCTTGGCTCTGGCCTGGAAAATAAGACGGAAACTACCAAACCATGGTCTTTGGTAGGGGCCTTATAGATATGGTATCGGAGTTTACAGTATGAAGCTACGAAAGTAGGTAATGGTAGTTGAAGGAAGGCTTTATAAACATGGTATCAGAGTTTACAGTATGAACCTACAAAAGTAGGTAATGGGAGTTGAAGGAAGGCCTTGTTTAGTCTGATAAGGCTAGTTGATTTCCGCAGAAGGCTAGCCGAACATCTGCGCAAGGCTTCTTTGTCCAAGGGTGCTAGGCACTTTCACCAAGACTCACTGCCACATTCTACCGCAAAACAACACGACAACCATAACCCTCAACCCCTGCACCGACCCTCATTGATCCCCTGTAGGACTGAATCAGCACATCCTGAATCCTTAACCCCCGATTGCCCAAAGCAGTACTCGTAAGAACCTGAGAAACCCGGAAGCCTGCAGACGTGGTGGTGGGCTTTGGGTTTGGCTTAGGTATAGGGGTTACTTGGTTGCGATTTGAGGGTTTAGCGTTGAAGGACATTGATTCGTTCTTAGGGCCTTAGGGATTTTGCCACCAGTTTGCGGGGAGCCCTCTCGAACTTGAGCGCGCTTACTATGCGACAAACTGCAGGAACTTCTCGACCTTACAAGGGGTTTAGCGTTCGGAGTTTGGCCGGGTCGCATCTCTGTACCCGTCTGAGGAGATGTGAACAAGCTCCGGTTGCCCTTCGAGCTCAGTGAGGCAGGATCGTGTTGGAGGTCTGACGGAGTTGTTCAGGGCTTAGAGCGGTTCACGAGCTCAGAGCGATAAATCGAACGAGACTTTGGATTTGCGGTTGAAGAGGCTGGTAAAGGCATCGCCAGAAGTAGAGCCTTCAACATGCTGGTTGCCGCCACATTCGAACAAGGCAAACATGACACCGATATAATGACCAATCCTGCGTTTGACAAGTCCACCAATCTTGAACACGAATCAGTGCCCTTATACTAATGCATATACGTATATATTCATATATATATATACACATATTTTCATATATATATATATATATATATATTACGAGTACTCTGCCTTGCTTTTGGGAAACACCAGGGGCCCCACAAGAACTAAGACGACAGAAGCCTTGGCAGGAGCAGCAGCAAAAATCAACTACACGCTTCACTGGAATCATGTTTGCAACTGCCAGAGAAGCAGTAACAGGCAGCAGTATCAGTAGGAGTATCAGCAACAGCAGCGGTAGCATCAGCAGTGGCAGCAGCAGCAGCAGCGCAGTAGCTCAACAACAATGGCAACATCATCAGCAGCAAGAGGTATGCAGCTGCTCGAGTAGTCATGCCGGTGGAAAATCATATTATGCGTTATGGCGCCGTTGCCGCAACTACTAGTTATACTTGGTTGCAATTAAAAAGAATGCCTGCGTCAGTTGCAGCAAGTAGAAACGCTTGAGCACGATCAATCGCAATGATAAGTCGTTGTGGCAGCAGTAGGTTTCAACCCATGTAAGGCAGGGCAATTCGGCTTTGGGCATGAGACTTTGGACTAGGGTCTGTGACGTTGGAAGGCCTTTCGCAGCAACTGGCCACTCGAGAAGCACCCGGGCGTCTACTGGCCGCTTGCTTTCAAAGCCCTATACCCCAAACCCTAAACCGTGGCTCTTGTTCTCAAGCATAGACCTCAAGTCTCAGTTTGACGGTGGTGACGACGTTAGCCATAATGAGTGTCGCGGTGATGACGGCGATTACGGCGAGGCTGGTAACGATGCAATGGTGTTTGATGATGGTATTGTTGAGTGCTGTGGCTGTTGCGATGACGAAGACATTGGCTGGTGGGGACTTTGTGTGTGACGTTGTCTCACTGCTAGTGACGATGGTGATGGAGATGGTGTTGACGATGGTGGTGATGATGGTTCTTGTGGGGATGATGTTGACAATGGCCCAGTGGCAATGATGACGATTACGCGATGATGGTGGTAAGGATGTGTGGTTGATGTTATTGGTCATGGTTGACGATGATGAACATGACGGTGGTTATGATTGTATAATAGTCATGGTGATGCTGACGATGATGGCGACGAGGACGATGATTATGCTGACGTCCATGGTGGTGATGGTGATGATGGTGGAGATGAGGATGAAAACGACGATGATGTTGATGATGACGATGATGATGGCAATCGACAGTGCTGGTATTGATAAATATGATTCTGCGGACCGCATGCATGCCTGTGCTGCTGGACTCGCTTGCTTCTGGTGTTTCCGTAAGGCTCTCGCTGAGTGGTTGCCAGACTGTCATTGTCAAAGTGCTTCAATGACATCAGCATTCCCTGGAGACGCGGAACGCTCTCTAGCAGAGTGGTGTAGGATCCTGTGAGATCCTCCTGCACAGGTCTACACAGCGATTTCTTAAACTCACGGGGCCTGCTTTGGGAGTCCTTGTAGCGCAGTTGCAGTATGTTTAAAACTTGTCGTCCAGCGCACCCTTTTAGCAACCGTTTTGGTAATCCAAATGCTGAATTCTGGGCCCCTATAGCACCCTTGTCGGAGCTCTTTCAGCTATCCTTAAGGAAGCCCTTACAGAAAACCTAGATATAGCATTTGTATAGGAACTCTCCTAGTAATTCCTTTGTCATAGTTGGGTAACATTTTACATTTTTATGGGTACTTAAACCCAATAAGGAATAACAATGTACAGTTTTGTAACCTGTCCCAACCATGAACTAGACTCATTCTTTTTCAGCCAAGGCTCGGTGAGGAAAGCCGGCCATGCGCCACAGTGACTGAAGAGGTGCTGCCGAGCTCATTATATGATATTTACATTAAGGAACCCCCAAAATAGTATTGGTAATTACTTAGGCCTCTTATGTTAGGGGAGTTTTGAGTTTAGAGAGGGTTTTCAAGAGCTCAGGCTGAGGTTCGGAGGTCAGAGGAGCTTGAATGTCGTGGAGGGGGTTGAGATTTGACTTAACGGTTTCCTTTAAGGGGATCTATATACGGGTATAAGGGCTCCGATAAGGGATCTATACGGGTTCTAGAAGGGGCTGTTTTGAGATTTATTGTCATGCTTCCAGTCAAACAGGCTTGGAGTAGCACGAAGTCAAGGATGACGCACGACCGAAACCGTAGACTGAGCAGCCTGAGCATTACATCCGTCCCGGGTGAGTCCTTAAGGTTTACCAAGGTTAAGTCTAAAGTTTAGGGTGGTGATGCTTGTTGTGTTAACAGAGTGGGGCAGCATCTAGCAGCAGGGTTATGTCATGGTGTTTATATCATCTGGGTTTAGGGTCGAGCTGTTAAAATTAGGGTTAATCATATATCAAAGTCTCTGAGGGTATTTGCAAAGTCGGCAAGTTGGCGCTAGTATGTTTCTTCTAACCGGTGCCCAAGTTATTCTTCTGAAGCTCAATGACAACCAACATCATTCCTCAAGGTTCCTGACTGGTCTAATGCTGTTGGAACCCTTGGGGAACCCTGTGCTAATTGCTATGGTGTTTACGTAACGTTTGAGACTCCAGTCCCCGGCGTGTTGCGCTCTGTTATTTGAAGTGACGGTCGGTTGAGGGACCAAGTGTAGGCAGGGCAGGCATACTGCTTGCACCGCCATTCGGCAGTGTGAGGCTGTATCTTTTCCTTCAGCTTTTCGGTATCTGGAGTTTAGCTTTTCAGGGTGGAATTATACCCAAAAGGTTAGGGGAATAGTGGGCACAGTTTTGGGTATCGGGTATCATGTTGGATCTGGCTCTACACCCTTCCGATGTGGGTTTGCATAGTCCCGAACCCCTCGTCATCTGAACCATTTCCGACGGGCACTTCACGGGCCCAAAACGAAGATCAAGCCGCAAAACCACACGTGGAGACCGAGAAACCTGTAACCTCCCTGTTTGTGGTTCCTTTTTATGATTTCGGCTTTAGAGTCCCTAATTAAAATCATGCAGGATTTTTGTGCTTCAGGCAGCCCCTGACCCTAAAACCTATAGACCCTTCGTCAAGATGCAAGGATCTGCGTAGCAATGGTGCAGCCGCTCACCTGCGCTGGACAGCTGCCAAGATTCTTTGCTTGTCCGCAAAGACGGCTAGGTTTAGGGCTGAAGGCCCCCATCAACCGCATATTATATATATATATATATGGACCGAAAGAGCTATGGGTCATCTGTGGATCCTAGAACCTGGTGTGTTGCAGATCAGTCCCTACAAATTAAGGGGTCATAACTTATAACCTCTGCCCTAAACTACCATAACCTGCTTCTTTGTAGATTCTTATTATAAATCCTAATATGGATTTCATAGGTTAAGGTACTCTTTTGCTGGGTTTGGGGCTACAGGCGGGGGATTTCCATTTCCTTTTGTGGGCTGCAGCGGATCTTATTCGTAATTTTTTTCAGAGGCTTTACAGTGAAGACCTGGGAATCCTAGGAACCCAATCTCAGTTGATTTCTGGACTGCCGCAACGATACTGCTTTAACTCGTGCTGCTTTGACTCGCGTGTCTGCGGATCGGACACCGCAAAAACCTGATCACAAATCCGGCAGAATGATGCCGTAGGATCAGACGCNACAATTTCCCTTCCCCCTTGCCCGAAAAGTTGGATTTAGTTGGAGTTGTGTTGCGATTTTGTTGGGGTTTTGTTGGGATTGGATTGGGGTTTTGTTGGGATTGGATTGGGGTTTTGTTGGGATTGGGTTGGGGTTTCGTTGGGGTTTTGTTGGGATGTTGTTGGCAAGGTGCTCCCTCTGCAAAACTCCCGCAAAATTCTGCTATGACCGCCAACAAATTCCTGCCTCCTTCCGTGCACTGTTGGGCTCATGAACCCTGCCAAACCCCTATACTGGCCAAGTGANCATTGTGAGGCAGCAGGTGAAAGCCCTAGGTCGTAATCCTGGAGCATCATAGTGCTCAGCCTTGACAAGCCTTTAACCGGGGGACAATGCTGGGATTTGGTTGGGGTTGTTTTGGGGTTATGTTGGTTGTGTTGGGGACCTCGAAGGGTTCTAGTGGTACTGATTACAAGCTGAAGCGGTAGCTTTTAAAGCGGTATTGAGGTTGTTTTAATAATGATTCAGGCATCAGGAGATATAGTGAACCCCAGGAAGTTGGATCATGGATCTATGGTGATTATGTAGTGCTGGGGTTTCCTGTCCTTTCGGCTTCGGGCATGAGAATAATGATGTTCTAATTTTCTGGTTTCGACTTGATGGGTAAACCTTAAACCCCAGACCACTTCGACCCCCCAACCACCCACTAATAATATACCCTAAATACCCACTATTCAGGGCCATAAGGACTCCATTAACGGGCCATTGGGGGGTCCTGGCATTCATGGGTTCTTATAAACCCTAAAGCTGAATTCATTGATATATGCGGTGTTTCGTAAAGCTGGGGGACTGGTTTTGGGGGTCTTTATTCAAAGGATCCCACCATGTGGGGTCCTAGGTTTTCTTAAACCCGGATAAGAATTTACAATATGTCTCGTAAAGCATATTCCTGAATTGAGTCTTTGGGCCCCCGTAGTTTTCAGTTGCTTTCGTTATCGCAATGAGGCCGGCTAACGATGAGCCGTCTTCAAGTTCTGGGAACAGACGGTTGAGAGCATCAATCTTCCCCATCACGATTGTTCGTCGTCATGCTCTTGTATCCTTTGCTACTCCTGCAACACCGCTTCCTGCATGCTTCAGATACTGCGCCTAAATCGCTTCCGCCCTGAACCCTGCGCTTCAGACTATAGGATCCTTAAGGAGGGTGAGTCAAGTGGGGAGAGTACTCGGAATCCCCACAAATCCTCAGGGAATGTTTGAGAGAATTGAGGGTTACCAGGTTATATATCCCTCGGACCCCCTCCCTTTAGGATACAATAAGTGGACTCGTCAGCAGGATTCTGTCCGAGACGCTCGGCGCCAAGAAGGCGCGCCTGCAGCTAGCCAGGCAATACAGGGGCCGGATCTGAATTGGAATCGGGTTTGGGGGCATAGAATATCAGCGTAGTCACTGGTAAATACCTAAAGCCATATAGAGATCTCAGCAAGCGGATGCTCATTAGTAAGTATTCAGGCCGCCACATTTTTGATCATGGTGGGCTTAGGGATCAGAACTTGGGAGTTGAGTGTGTCTAGTGGCTAGTAAAGTGAGACTTTCCGAACATGAGGGGTACCTTCTTTTGGGGTCCTTAAAATACGGATCCTACTATGTAGGGTACTAAACAAGGAGCCCCTATTTTCGGAAACTCCGAGGTGTACCCCGAACCACAATCCTTGAGCCAGGCTTTCGAAAACCGACGCCAAGAGTTGCAGAAGAGAGGCGCCAGCGCTGAGGCCTGGGAGTTCATAGTCGTTGTTTTTGCAGGGCGGGTGGGGGTGGGTGGTTGTGTTCTTTTAGGGTTGTTGGGCTTCCCTTTGTTCCACAAGGGCTTTGTACGTTGTTTGAAAGATCTTTAGGGGTTTCCATCGGGTTGTGGAAGATTTTTGTTGTTTTGACAGGCATTTCCAGAGGCTTATACGCTGGATAATTCGCACAGGGTTTGGGAGCGTATATGACTTATTATGGTACCTCCAACCAGCATTTAGTTGCTATTGCTATGGTCGTCTATATAGTTGTTGAACATCTTTTGCTGTTGTTTTAATACAGGGGCTTTAATATTTACATATACTATTTTGAGGGGTTCCTAATTATACTTATAGTATAATGGGGGCCCCAAAACCCTTTTCTAATTATTAAGGCTCCTGTACTAAATCCTTATCGTAGCCTTTATAGTAGCCCTAAATTAATTATTAAGGCACTAAATCCTTATAATAGCCTTTATATATAGTAGCCCTTATGGACCCCTTTAAGGGAACCCTATTCTAAGTATGTGATGCGCCGGTCAGGGCTTCGAGTCGCAGAGTTTTCGGAAACGGAGGTTGTAGTAGGGTCGTAGACTCTTGATCGGTTTAGGGTTTAGGGTTCCCAATAATCATACAGTAGAAGCTAGAAAGTTGGAACATCATTAGCCTCATGCCCTTAAAGTAAACTAAAGGGAATCCCAGCATGAATCACCCTAAATCGATGTTCCAACTTTCTGGGGTTCACTATATACTCTCCAAAATCCTAACCTACAAACCTACTATCCTAAAACCGAGTACCTGGTTATTGGGTCCTTTGGACCCTGGGGGCTTGAGAGCCTCTATGTGAAGGTCCCTGTAGAGCCCAAAGCACGAATGGCCCTATATACCCAAATCCCGAACCCTGTATAAACCTTACCTCCTCCCCAACTGGACCCCATAAGTATGTAGAATAATAGCCCTTTGTAGGTGTTGGGCCATTATTTCACATACTTTGGGGGCTTAGGTAACCCCCAAGAGAGCTTCCCAAAAACCGTATCTCCCAGAGGACCCTCTGACCCTCTGAAGGCCCCTGACTCTGACAGGAAGTCGGTTTAGTTTTTTTTTTTTGCGTTGTTTAAATTAAGGCTAATTAAGGAGGTTAAAGTTTTAGGGTTTAGTTCTTTTGCTGTTGGGGCTTAGGTCCTGTTTAGGTTTAGGGGTAGGGTTTCAGGGTTTAGAGTTTAGCTTTCAGGATATATAGGGCTGGGGTCGGCAGGACGAGGACGTCGTTTGCAGCTTCGCCCTCGACTCAGCAGCCACATTGTGCCTCTGGTGGGTTTCCGGTGAATCTCATACAACCACATTGCTTCATCTATAGTGAACCCCAGAAAGTTTGAACATGGCTTTAGGAGGATTTATGCTAGGATTCCCTATACTTTACTGTAAGGGCATGAGGCCAATGATGTTCCAACTTTCTGGCTTCTGCTATAAAGCTTGCAGGGCTAAGGGCTCATAAAGGCATAGTCTTATGAGACCAGGGATGTGACAAGCAAAGTCCTTAGATGGCGGTTTGATTTAAGGACGCTGTGTTCAGCATAGGTGATCGGGGTTTGGGCCTTGAGATTTTTGTTTTGTCTCGAGCCCTGTTTTCATGGACTCACAGACTTTTCAGGGATTAGGGAAGTGCTATACGGGCATATGCATTACGACACCATGATATGCCTTGGGAACTGATGCTCACGGTTTCGCGTTGGTGTAGGCTTCTAGATGGCTATAGCTACTCAATTAGGGGCTGCAGCCTGTAGGAATCACCTCCTGTTTTGCAAACACCACCTACACATGGTTTCCCTGATTTTCAAAACTCATTGTCATTCCGAGAGCAAGAGCATAAGCCAGTGATTCGGAAGTCCTTGGTAGCATGCTGTGTCATTTCTTACAGACGAGCAGGCCTACAGTGGCTAGCTTCTTTGCTTCCCGTAACTACCCCCTGTCGACACAAACAATAAGTTTTATGCAGTACCTTAAACGAACCTCAACTACTATTTTACATGGCCTTTCTATGAACCTTCGCTTTATAAAGCCTTATGAAACCCTGCCCTGAACCCTATAGAAGTCACAACCTAGGTTCCCCAGTAGTACCCTTTTTCTTTTTGGGTTCCCTTATTAAAACCGAATCGTAGGAAAAAGGGTACCCTTATTATTAAGGGGCTACTGGGGAACCTAGCAACTCTAACTGGGCTTTGGAGTACCATACTTTAATACTTTTTCTGGGACCTGTTACTTAAAGGGAACCATTATGAACAAAAAGTCTATACTTTTTTCTCCCCGGTTACTTCAAAGCCCAGCTAAAGCCCAAGAGCCCAGACTTCGAAACCTAAACCCTGCGTAGATGAGGTTTAGGGTTCTGAGCATCCTTCGGGTTCGTTTATGGGAGTTTCCGAAAATTAGGGGCTCCTTTAAAGAGATCTATAAGGGTTCCGCTTAAGGGTTCCTATAAGGGATCTATAGGGTTTAGGGTTTGGGAGTTTCCGAAAATTAGGGGTACCGTATTCTGGGGGTCCTTATAATAAGGATCCTAGTATTTAGGGTACTATATTAGGGTCCCCTATTTTCCGAAACTCCCATATGCTTATGCTATTTTATGATGTCAGGTGAAAGCAAAATCCTGAAGCAAGAAACTTCCCTTAGCTCGACGCCGCCCTTTTCCCGGAGCAGCTAAACCCCAAGTACTGGGGTTGCGTACTCTCATGTTCTGCATTTGAAAACTGTGCGTGAACATCCTGCTGGCCCAGAGACTCTTGGAGTCCCTTGGAGGTCATGTTAAGGATGCGATTTCCGCTTTAGGGTTTAGGGTTTAGGGTGATTTATATAGCTCCAGGAAGCGGCCGCGCTTTTGGTCCATCGCTTTGGGGTTTCCGATAGGACCGTTTTTGCCCGGCCATGAAGCGCGTGGTCGTCACCGGCGGAAACTCGGGCATCGGCCTGGCTTTGTGCCTCTCGGCGCTTGTTCGGGCGACTTTCCTACAGTCTCTTTACCGGGCACTTTTGAAGGGATTTTACAGGAGCTTTTAAGGTTGCAGGGGGGGACTTAAGGTCCCTTTTAAGGGTTCCTTTAGGTGGAGATAGGTGCCTTCAACTAAGGTTCCCGGGGTGGACTGAAGGTCCCTTTTAGGGTTTAGGGTTTAGGGTTTAGGGGGGGGGGGGTCGGGTCCCTCTCAGCGTTCTATTGGAGGTTTGGGGGGTTTCGGGTTTCATTATCAGGGTATTTATTAGATGGTTCGGGGGGGTTTAAAAAGTTTAGGGTTTCATTATCAGGGTATGTAGTAGATTTTTGCCCACAAGTTCCGGTTGTCATGCCAAGGCTTGCGGTTCAAGACCCGGCCCGAAATTCACGTGGCCATACTGAAGACCATGAAAGGACCATCGTTGCGATGATGATGATGATGACGAGGATGATCGGAACCATTACTAGCCGACGAGCAAGATACCGTGCCATTGGCACTTGAAACTCTAACCAGTCACAAGCACAAGGTCCCTAAACCCCAAACCCTAAACCCTAAACCCTAAACCCTAACCCCTAAACCCTAAACCCTAAACCCTAAACCCTAACCCCTAACCCCTAAACCCTAAACCCTAAACCCTAACCCCTAAACCCTAAACCCTAACCCCTAACCCCTAAACCCTAAACCCTAAACCCTAAACCCTAACCCCTAAACCCTAAACCCTAAACCCTAAACCCACACTAATAAAAACCCTGCACCTCAAAAGCCTGAGCCTGAAATTTGCTTAAATCCTAAACCTTAAACCATACAGCCTAGAAGGCAAGCAGCTGGCCCAAGAGGACGGATGTTACGCCTCTTGGCTTGAAGAGAAAGACAGGCAATGGGACGGTTTAGGGTTTAGGGTTTAGGGTCAGAAGCATGTCTTAGTCTTAGTGTTGTCGTAATATGAACCCAAAGGGCTATTAGAATTGCCATGGTGTGGGCTACCCCAAGCACCATAGGGTCTGCATAAGGGTATTTAGGGGTCTTTCAGCGGGAGTTTTCGAAAATGGGCGACCCGAATGCAGAACCCTGAGAAGCATCCTTGTTGTCAGGATCCTTAAAAGCGACCTTCAAATTTTTGAAGAGGGCAATCAATGAAGGAATGCTGGGCAGAAGTCCAAGAAGCGAATCGCATGCTGCGTCCTCACTCCGAAGACTAATGTCTACCGTTCTTGGTTTCGGAACTTTGAGGGGTCAAGACTTCATGACCAGAATCGTTTTTGGGGGTAATGCTGTAGTATACATATTTATTAAACCCTAAACCCTAAACCCCTAACCCCTAACCCCTAAACCCTAAACCCTATTATATACATATACACATATACATCTATAGAGCGGCTTGTCAGGGGACACGGCTACATACGATTACTACTTCTTCCGACCTCTAGGTTGGGCTTAGGGTGCCCGACAGCCAGTGTCATGCTATGTAACTCTAAACCCCTAAACCCTAATCCCTGGCAGTCTTGCTTTCCAAGGGGGTCCATAAACACTACTATTAGGGAATTAGGACTTCAAAAGCCATTCGTAATGGGGATGGTCTTTTGGTACCTAATTCCACAATTGAAATATATCTTGACCCTTTGGGATAATAGAAAAACATTTTATTCCCTATAGATCCCTATTATGGCAACTTCCGTTCAATTCCTGAACAAGAACCCAATTTTGGGCTCAAAAAATCAGGTCTACCTCGGATCCCGCAACCTCGAGAAGGGTGAGAAGGCGAATGCTTTTGATTAGGGAGTTTTGGATTTGGGGCTTGGGGTTCAGGGTTTGGAGTTTTGGATTTGGGGCTTAGGATTTACAGGGTTTCGGGTTTAAGGTTCTGTGTAAGGAGTCTTTGATGAGGGAGTTTTGGATTTGGGGCTCAGGATTTGCAGGCTTTCGGGTTTAAGGCTCTCTGTCAGGGTCTTCCAGGTGTTTGAGATGTATCGTGCACTCGGTTTGAGACGTCAGGCGTGGAAACCCTAAACCCCTAAACCCTAAACTGGTTTTTCTAGTTGTTCTGGACATAGATCGAGCAGAGGATTTTGAGGGTTCAGGGAGCCGAGTTCAGAAACTGCCTGTAGCCAGACCTGTCTTCTTCAGGAAATATTTAAAAGGCAAGCGGAAACAAAGCACCCTACAACTGCAGATTCCCACAGTGTTCAGATTGAAACAACGAAGATCCCCTATGCTTGATGGGACACCATGAGCAAGTTAGAGTGTAGGGCTCAGGGTTTATATAGATGGGCTCAAGGTTTGAGGGTCTACATCTTTCTTTGTGGCTCCGAAAGCCTACAATCGACTTTAACGGCTCTATCCCACACCTAAGGGGTCATAGTATAATGTACTGTTTTGTAGGCCTTTGGGGCTTACCTGCAGGCCGCAAGTAACCATCAGCCTTCACCTAAAACCCTAAACCCTAAACAACAGTCCATAAACCCTGAACACTTACAGTATAATGTGCTGACACTTGATCGTAACCCTAAATCTAAACGCCCGAACACCGTAAATCCCAAAACCAAATCAAGCCAAAAGGCTCAGACAGATGTCCCACATAAGGCTATGTGGGAGTTTCAGAAATCGGGCACGCAAATATCAAGGCGTAAACAAGAGGATACATACATACTACTAAACCTTTCCCCAAGGGTCCAAAGGACCCAATAATCAGGTGCTCGGTTTTAGGATAGTAGTTATGTAGGTTAAGATTTTGGAGAGTATATGATTATTGGGTACTTGGACCCTTGGGGTTTCTGCAAAAAACACTGGAACCCTACCAGATGCACGATTTAGCAAAAACAGTCTTAAAGAGAGCCCCTCAACAGAAAAAAGTGTAAAAAACACCCTATGAAGCTCTATAACACATCTAGAACCCTAAACCCAAAACCCTGGAACCTGAACCCCTATAAATCCTAAGCCATTAAACCCTAAATCCTCAACCCTAAGCCCTAAACCCAAACCCCAAAACCCTAAAACCTAAACCCTGAACCCTAAACCGAACCCCTAAAGCCCTAAAACCAAAACCGAACCCCGAAAACCCTAAAACCTGAACCCTGAACTCTCCCATTGAAAGGCCCTGGCGTCCATCGTCTCTTCCGCGCCGGAGTGCAAGGGAAAGGTGGCTCAGGGTTTGAGCTTCCCAGCATCCCCCAACTACCGTTTAGGGTTTAGGGTTTAGGATTTACCCTCTATTATACCCTAAATGCCCACGGTTTACGACGAGAAGGGCTCTATTACAGTAAGCCCCATAAAGTTGGAAACCGGATTAAGGCCAAATCATGCTGGGATTCCCTATACATTACTCTTAAGGATTGAGGCTATGGGGTTTCCAACTTTTCGGCTTCTACTGTATACCCTAAATGCCCACGATTGACGACGAGAAGGGCTCTATTAAAGGGTACTTGGGTGCTGGTAGGGCTTCGGACCCAGGCTTGAGTTGAGGTTTTTGGTTTGAGGGTTGCGGGGTTTATTGAGGTAGTCGGAAGTTTTGATTAAGGGCTTGGGGTTTGGGATTTTGAGAAATGAGGTTCGGAGGTTTTCGTTTTCATAAGAGGTCGCTAACTTTTCCGATCGATGCTTAGTATCTTAGTATCTTCAAAACAGAAAACAGGTACTCTCGAGGAAAAGGCAGGGTTACGACAATCTGAATAAGGTGCCGAGAACAGCACCCATCATGTCAAGACAACCCTCCCCCGTTATTGGGCAGAATTTGGAGTTGCACTTCACAAAAGAATTGACCTGACTTTATAAACCCTGAAGCTGGCAGGATCCTTAGTATCAGGACCCCCCAAAATCAGATAGACTTAGGTCTAGGAAGCCGCCCGACAGGTTTGAATCTTCAGCAGAAGGATGCGACAATAATGTTCATGGGTAGTTTTAAGTGAGGTTATAAGTTATATGCAATTTCTAGGTTTCTAATTGACAAACGCGCTTTGCTTGAGGACCTTCATAGTCAGGTCCGTACTGTCACTCAGGCGACATTTCGTAAAGCAAGAATCAAGTGTAAGCGTTATCTTGAAACGGGTTATACGTAGTTAGCGCTTGTTAACCGTACTCGCTTAGTCTGCTTTACTTTCCACGGGGTATGTATGTAGTCACCCCCGACGCTCTTAACCCCGCGCTGGGTTCTTACAGCGACGGTCGCTTGAAGCTCTTGACCAAGTAG
Source organism: Symbiodinium sp. clade A Y106 (assembly GCA_003297005.1). Lineage (NCBI taxonomy): Eukaryota > Dinophyceae > Suessiales > Symbiodiniaceae > Symbiodinium > Symbiodinium sp. clade A. The sequence continues at coordinate 42,889 of BGNK01000610.1, forward strand.
AATCGAGTAAGTTACTTTCGCAACCTCCTGTAGACATCTATGAGAACTTGTTTAAGCCATTGTCCTAAACCCTTATCCCTGATCGCCATGACGGCCTACACCCCTGAACCCCAACCCCTGGCCCTACTTACGAAGTCGACTTGAACGTTTAGGTGAGATCCACAGCTCAAAACCCGGTGCAGGTCTTGCGGAGTCTAGGTCTCACAAAGCCAAGGCCTCAATTCTTCAACCCCCAGGCGTCAAACCAACCGAAACCTCTGAGCGAACCCAAGACCCAAATATAAAATCGCAAGTCACCATACCTATAACCGTGGCTACAACGATAAACATCGCTAGAAACAGAATTACAAGCCCCACACAACCGCCTACAGCTACCACTTTCCCCTGCCAGCAGCCCGGCAGCCCTAAACTCTAGATCTTTACCCCTTTTCCTGAAAAGCCCGAAACCCTAACAGGGGTTAGGGTTTAGGGTAAACGGTACATCCTAAACCCTAAACGCCAAGCGGCCCTGGAGGTGGAGGTGCTCCAGGTGGACACAGCCTCGGACGAGTCTGTGGCAAAGGCGGCCGAGGCAGTCAAGGCTGGGTCGTCGTCGGCCCCTTTTAGGGTATAGGGTTTAGGGTTCAGGGCCTAGGGTTTAGACATATGCTTTTTTGGGCTTGGAATCTAGGGTTCAACGGCCTTTTACAGTTTTGGGCATAGGGCCCAGGGTTCAGAGCTTATTGGGGTTTTTGGTTTATAGAAATTGTATAGGGTTCGGGTCCGGGGTTTTGAGCGAAACGTTTTGGGCGGGTTTTGTTTTTTGCTTTGATGGTTTGATTTTGGGAGTGGGCTGGGCTGGGGTCGGGGCGTTGGGGCTGGTGCTGCTGGGGCTGGAAGCTGGGCGCTGGGGGCTGGGGCTGGGGCTCGGGCTGNCAGCTCCACGAAGTCCTGGCTTGCCCAAAGGAAACCGAGCATCACGAAGCGGGGCTGGGGCTGGGCTTTTTGCTGGCCGCAAAACCTGACCACTGAAGCCCGGGGCTGGGGGGGCTTCTATTGGCTGGGAATTGGGCTGGGATCTCTCACACACGTTTAGTGAAAATTCGAAACGTTTGAAAATGCATTCACACAATTTCTATTTATCCTGCTCTTGAGGGTTTAGGGTTTAGGGGTTTTGGTTTGGGTTTAGGGTTTTTGGTTTGGGTTTAGGGTTTTAGGGTTTGACTCTCAAGGAGGTGTAAGGTTTGGCTTGGCGGTCCCGGGGGGTTGCTTGAGCCCAGCCAGAAGCCTTCAGGGCCCATGTGTGGGCCCCCATAGTAAATACTTCGGGCCCAATGTGTTTAGGGTTTAGGGGGTACTTGAAGGCCTAAGTATATACTGTATGGGCACATGGACCCTTAGGGAAGGATTCTTGTCTTTGCTTTGTGGTTTCACGGGGGTCTGAGGCTAGGGCTGCGGGTTTGGGGTTTGAAGGACCTGGGAGTTTAATGTTTCTCAATCAAGCTTTACGGTCCAGGGTTTGAGCTGCGGTGCAGGGGCTCGTTTGAGCGATGGTTGCTCTTTTTTTTTTGCTTTTTGACTTGTGAAGCCTTGACCGAACTTACATAGGTGTTTCAGGGTTAGCTAGAGCCCAAGCCGTGAGCCCTAACCCGGCAAGGCTCAGCCATTGCAGCAGGCGTTTTATTCGGGCTCTGTAGCTTGAATTGCTAGCTGACGGCTGAGGGTTCTGGGCCCCAAGTTGATACCCCCTCAACTCTAAAGCCCCTCTCTTTGTAGAACCTTTACAACACACTCATAGAATCCTTCTGATTTCATCCTCTTAGTTACGAAAGGTCTAGCTTCAAGGACCGCGATCGCTGTTGTCTGAAATTCCCCTGCAGTCAGTTCTCTGCGTTGGCTATATTGGTTGTGTTTATTCATCTGTAGTTTTTCAGTTTTGAATGACTTGCTTTGCTTTTCGTGTTTTTGGAAATTTTGGGACCCTGGCCGTACCAATCCTCATGAGGAAGACTTTCATAGGTGTTGAGAACCCTTGGGGCCTTAGGATTGGGGGTTACCTGAAAAGGCCCAGAGGACTCATGTTTTAAGGCCTTTGCGCGCAAGGAGCAGTCATGGCTATTTTGAGCCTGAGGGTTAAGGTTTGCCATCAAGCCCACAACTTCATTTGTCGGGCTGCCGAAAACCACAAAGTTGTGCCAGGCGTCCCTGCCAGCAGGGGAAAGCCTCTACGGTGTCGCGACTTGGCGCTCAACTTTTCTCAACCGTGCATGAGCTCTACGCTCTACACTCGCTTGAAACATCTTGAAGCTGTCATGACCTAGTTGATGTGGGCTCCTATAAGATCCTGTAAGGCATACGCTTTAGTGACTCGAGAGTAAATCAGATTATGGTACTTTAAAATAAAGCTCTGGGTTGGAGGACCCGGTCCCGCGCTCAGGTAAACAATGCCGGAACCGGCTTGCAGCATGGCACCACAGGTGCTTTGACGTTTGTTGTGTTCAAGATTCCAGGTTTGGCTTGCGGTCGGAGCTTAAGCCCTTAAAGCCCATCAAGCCCTAAAGTAGCAAAACACGAACTCTTATCAACCACAGTACAGCTTTACAAGACCCTGGGTTAGCCCAAATCCTTGAGGGGCCTTGGGCCTAAACCCTGAACAAACCCTAAAGCCCAATCCACTCTGGGTTGATGTAGAGTTCAGGCTAAGGTAACCCTAGGGCTCCAGTTACCAAAATAATGGGATACTGGGCTATATTCTATATGGTCAGTAACCTATTATTTAGGTAACTGGAGCCCCAGGGTAAGGCTTGTTTCAAAAGATGCGTAGACGGCACGACAGGTACACGCACCCAAGACCGCCTTCTTACACTTAGGTCCCCCCCTTGTGTATTGATTGTGTTCTTAAATGCAGGTCCTTCTCATAGGGTTTAGGGCTTAGTGTGTTCTTAAACCCTAAACCCCCCTAAACCCTAACCCTAAGCCCCTAAACCCCCCTAAACCCTAAAACCCCCTAAACCCCCTAAACCCTAAAACCCCTAAACCCCTAAACCCCGCTAAACCCCCTAAACCCTAAAACCCCTAAACCCCACTAAACCCCTAAACCCCTAAACCTTAAAACCCGCAAACCCCTAAACCCCTAAAACCCGTAAACCCCTAAACCCCTAAACCCTAAACCCCTAAACCCTAAAACCCCCTAAACCCCTAAAGCCCTAAACCCCTAGACCCTAAACCCCCTAAACCCCTAAATTAAGTTCAGGTCCCCCCTGGAGAGCTCCCCGAGCGGAGGAAGCGTCTTGCAGAGTCACCGAGGCGCAGAGATTATGAACGTGAACTTCTATGGTCCCAAGCGCATGGTGGAGGCCTGTCCTACCTTTTTCTTTGGGGCTTAATTTTTGAAAGGGCTAGTTCTAATTAGAGAAGCTATTTATATACATTAAAAATATACATGTATTTATCTTCTTTGGGGGGTAGAGTCCAAGGGTTTGGGTTTAAGTGCTGAGCTTTGATTTTCAGAGTTTGGCCCTCAAACTCCAAATCCGAACCCTTGCTCCTTTTAGGATTGCTGGGCTACAAACGATGGATTGGAGTTTACATAGGGCTTTTGGTCTTATATGAGGTTGATGGTTTGTGGGTTCTTGGCTTCAGGCTCATTCATTTGGGGCTTAGGGCTTCGAGCCTCAGGGTTTGGTTTCAGGGCAGAGGTCTCAAGGCAATCTTCTCGAAGCCCTCAAATGGACCTTCTATAACCCAACAGGTCCAAAGAACCTATATGGTAGAATGTAGGGTTTCTATAATGGGAATTACTATTATGATTTGGGGAAGTATCCCCCACAACAGTACCTAGGACCCTTTGGGTAAAGCCCTAAACCCCACAGGAAAAAGTCCCTGAAACCTGATGTTTAGCGTCAAAGCCTGTCGTTAAGGAGTTTAGGGTTTTTGGGTTTCAGCAGGGTTTAGGGTTTAGGGGTTTAGGGTTTAGGGTTTACCTCAATCATTTTAGGGTTCACGCGGTAGATAGTGCAGACAATCAGATGATCTTCCCCCCCCCTCTCCCCGGCGTTGTGCACTTGGGTGCGCGACCCTAAATCCCAAAAACCCCTCAACCCTAGAACCGATAAGGGTATCGGGCTCCATCCGATGCCCCCAAAGCTTCCTAGGCTTCTTTGCAGGGTTGTGTGTTGACACTAAAAAAGATCCACCTAAAGCCTATATCGTATATACTTAGGCCTTACAGGGGTTCCTTTGTAGGTACTTTAAGTCCTAAGTATACACTCTCTAGGTACATGGTGCCTTAGGGCTTAGGAGCTCTGTATCAGACAAAAGTCCTAATGTTTAGCGATTATGTCCCTCAACCTAACCATATCCTGACAGGCCTTCTTGCCTCTGCTGTCCCCGTCGGACGGACGAATTGTCAACGTGGGTTCCGGTGCCGGGCCGATGTACGTGATGCCTGGACTACTAAGCCCCTAAACCCTAAACCTTAAACTCTGAGACTGGCATTGCCTGCCACGTAGAAAAGGAGCTCAAAAAAGATAAAAGCAAACACACCTCAAACCTTAGACCCTCAACCCTGAACCTCAAACCTTAAACCCTCAACCCTGAACCTGAAACCCCTAAACCCTAAACCATTGAGGCAGGGTTTAGGGTTTATAGTAGAAGCCAGAAAGTTGGAACACCATTATCCTCATGCCCTTAAGGTAAAGTATAGGAAATCCTAGCACTAATTCTCCTTAATTCATGTTCCAACTTTCTGGGATCCAGTGTAGGGTTTCTCAGCCCTCTGTGAAGCTGAGGAAGGCAGCGCTCGGCAGTGACACCGAGCGAGCGCGGATGCTGTGCAGCTGCCCGGAGAGCTTCGATCCCCTGGAGGCCCAAAGGTTGACGTAAAATTTTGGGGGTTTTGGGGGTTTAGGGTTTAGGGGTTTTGGGGTTTAGGTTTTAGGGTGGGTTTTGGGGGTTTAGGGTTTAGCTTAGATAGTGAACGGGGGAACTTTAAACTTTGTGGCCTTATATATTAGCTCTATCTTAGAAAATTTGAACTTTTTGGGGCCCGGTTGTTGAATAAGAGAGTTAGGATGGTTCAGGGTTTTGGGGTTTTGGGGGTTTAGGGTTTAGGATGGTTTAGGGTTTGGGGGTTTTGGGGCTTAGGGTTTAGGATGGTTTAGGGTTTTGGGGGTTGAGGGTTTAGGACTTTGGGTTGTTTGGAGTTGAGGGGTGTACAGGTGCTTGGAGTCAGTATGCAGGCCTATATGGGAGTTTCCGACAATAGGGGGCCCTAATATAGGACCCTAAATAGTAGGATCCTTATTATAAGGACCCCAAAATAAGGTACCCCCAATTTTCGGAAACTCTAAACCCTTATAGAGCCCCTTAAAGGAACCCTTATAGTAACCCTTTAAAGGAACCCTAAGGAGTAGAAGCCAGAAAGTTGGAACATCATTATCCTCATACCCTTAAGGTAAAGTATAAGGGACCCTAGCACCAATCCTCCTAAAGCCATGTTCCAACTTTCTAGCTTCTGCTGTATATTCGTGGTGTACCGAACCTGCAAATCGGCTGAACATGCTATTCTATAGTTGTTTAGGCCACTACATTAGAGCTGTTTTTGAGGGTCCCAAGGACCAAAAGGTCTAAAGGCACTTGGGTGTAGGATAGTGAGTAGTATTTGAAAGAGTTTCTCCCATCTCTATAACACATTTTTGGGTTTTTGTTATACATGTATAGATGCGCCTGTGATTCTTAGGTACTGTGGTCTTACGATCGGTCATAAATAATAATTTGGGCGCTGGAATATGGATATTGGGAGGAGACATCAACCACGCAGACCTGAAGTTCGAAACATACATTCCATATTCCAGGTTTCGATCCGGGTGTCAGAAACCGTGAGACTCCAAGTCGACCTGAGTACTAAACCTTTAAAGCACGTAAAGCCACCGACACCCCAAGGCACCCCAAACGCCCGAAACCCGAAAGTATCTCTAAAACACCAAAGGCCCTAAAACCCTAAACCCCTAAATAAAATATCCTCACAGCACCTACAAGAATGAAGCCCTAAATCAAATATCCTCAAAGCACCTAAAAGAGTGAAGCCTGAAAGCCGATTGCCGTCGCCTAGAGCCTCCAATATCCCTTAATTAACGAATATACCTTAAATTATAGTAGGATCCCTAGTATGATTTAAGAAAATATTTCCTAATTAAGGGATATTGGAGTCTCTGGGTGCAGAGGCATTGGCCAAGTCGGAGCTCGCGAGGAAAGCGTTCCTGGAGGATCCTCGTCTCTTCAGCCGTACCTAGTGGGCCTTTGAGGGTTGTAGAACCCAGAGGGTCCAGACATAATTCCATTACGAATTAGGTCGTTTTATCATCCGTACCTAAGGGGTCTTTACGGGTTCTATAACCCAGAGGGTCCATATATACTACCATTCCGGAATTAGGTCCCAAAAGACCATCCCCATTATGGTTTACCTAAAGGGATCTTTAAGGGTCTTTCGTACGGACAATCTTTCAAGGCTCCTTTAAAGGTTTCTGTAAGGGCTCTTTACGTTGAAGGGCATTGTGGGTCAGGCCCCCCTACGCCTTTTTCAGGGCTTTGGGTTAAGGGTTTAAGGGTTTGGGGTTGAGGTGTTTAGGGTTCAGGGTTTAGATTGTTCCTTGTTTTTCAGGGCTCCTGGAGAGGATATATGTAGTGCTTACTACGGTAAGGGAGGTTATGAAGCAAGGATCCATAATATTTTTGAGCTCAGTTCGTTGTAGCAATATCCCCTTCGTGTTGGCTGTTTGTAGAGCACACCAGGAGCTGATAGGAGTTTTACGCGGTCTTATGAGAGAGAATGCCCGCTGAGAGTCCCGATATGAGTATGCTAGATTATGCCACAACACCATGTTTTCCCGCCAAGAAATGTTCTCCGCGGGGTTAGTCTTTGTAATCTGGTGGTTCGTAGGCTTGGGATAGTCTTGTTAGGGGTTAAGGGTTTCCTGTTCTAGAAGAGCTTCTACATGGGGTCTCTCTGTATATATATATATAATAAGGGTGAGTAAAGGTTTTGTGTTCCAGGATGCTGGTGTTGTGTTCAGTGTATATTTGATTTGATTTTGGAGTTCTATTTCTGGACGCCTATGAGACAGGTACATGCTGGCAGTTGAAAGGATTGTTGAACAGCTGAGGACCGGTCTGCTTCCGGACCGTACGGCTGCCGTGCTGCGTTGGTTTCTCTTTTCGCAGGGTTGGGCCTGCAGTGTTTAGGTTCTGGGTCGTTGGAGTTTAAGATTATCGCCGGGCCATGCCGGGCCTGTAATTATGGCTCGGGGTGTTCATTTGGAGGGTGCAGCATCTTGAGAACTGAGACCAAATGCACGGTGAATCTTCATTCAACAGAGTTTTGCACCCCAAACCCACTCGACGAAAGCTAAATACTAAGCCGGGCACCCCCAGACCCCCGTAAAAAGCCCGATGTACTTCCTGAACCTGGTGCCTCCCTTCTACATTGATCGGGTTTCGAGTTGTGCTTCAGAGTGTAGCCTCTATAGATAGCTAAACTACAACAACTGTTATGAAATTATCTAGTAATGCTATGCCTTATACCTAAACTACACTAACTGTTATGAAATTATAGTTTTAGAAGTGTTAGCATAATGTACCATCGGCTTCCTGTTGCACCTGTCTTTGCTATCAAGCCAGAGGCTGCTTGACCTCCTGACCCCAAAACCCTATAATATAGAAGCCTGAATGGGCCTAAATAAGTACTAGTACCAATGTTATCCTTAGGGTGCCTTACTATAACTATAGTATAATATACCCCCGAACCTTGAGTTGAATTCAGTTGCAATAGGCGCGTTCGTATCCGGACTCAAAGCCTCACGAAAGAAAGAAAAGAAGAATACCCCCGAACCCTATTCTAATTTTTAAGCCCCCTACATTACGCCCTCGCAGAACCGCAGGCTGTTCCAAGGCACTCCTGTCGGCTTATTCGCAGCTCCTTGCAAAGCTCCACCCGAACATCCTCTCTTCATGTTGCTGGGCTTGGGGTTGATAGAGTCGTGCAAGGCTTGTAGCGTTTTGGCAGCTTCAGGCTTTTTGTTTAGGCTTCTGGGCTGCAGGCTGTAGGACGTAGATGTGGGTTGCAAGGTTGTGCGTAGTGTCAGGGATTGGGTTCCAGCGTTGTGAAGGCCTCTTCCCGTGTTCCACGCGCCTCTACCCTAAAGCCCCATAGTAGTCCCTTTATGGGGTTCATTGGTAATCCCAAAAAGGAACTAATTACTGTTGGGCCTCTGGGTAGAACTATGGCTCGTCCTTCAAGCGTAGGGTTCCGAGCTTTGGGTTTAGGGTTCCGAGCTGGTTGTCCTTTCTCAAACGGCCTAGACTCCCAGAGCATGCATCAACATCCGTGCCACGAAAGTGACCATATACCCTAAACCACAAACTCTTTTGCGTGTAGGCTTTTGTCAGAGAACTGAAACCCTAGACGCTGAACCTTCAGAAGCCAAAGGCTCTTAACTGCCACAGTCTGCAGCTCCCTATCAGAATCGAAGGAACCCTATACATCCCTGTCTAGCATTAAACAACACGATAAATCCCACCTGAAACAACCTCCAAGACCTGAAGGGGTACTTTAAGGGCTCCTTTAAGGGTGATCTCTCAAGGCAACCTTATAGAACCCCTTCTAGAGCCCTGTACAAAGGAACCCTTATAAACTATAGAACTCTTAAAGGAACCCATATAGATTGTGGAATCCCTAAAGGAACCCTTATAAATTGTAGTTCCCTGACAGGAACCCCTTGAGGGATTCCTGAAGGGGCACCTTTTCTTGATCCCGGAAGCCCCGATCCACGGGTTCTTTAGGGTTAGGATTTAGGGTTTAGGGTTTAGGGGCCTTATCTGGGGATCCGAGAACGTACTGTTTTTATGGCTATACCCTAAAATCACAATCAAGAGGTCATAACCAACTATTTTGCCGGTTTGGGGCTACAGGTAATGGTTAGAACCGGATTCCTTTCAGGGTACTATACCGGTTCATTTAAAGGCTTCAACAAGGATTGTCATAGGGGAACAGTGTATCGTGAAGACCCTTGATTAGAAAACCGCCTCCCTTAGTATGGGTTAGACTGCGGATCGTTAACGCCGTTGTAATGTGAGGGAGTTGTTTAATCAAGGTTCTCGTAATGTAGGGGCCTCCTTGGGTAGAATCGGGGCCTGTTGTATAGCGACACACCTATCTATGTGAGGAATGAGGAACCTTAAAAAAATGTCATTATTCAGGCCTATGTTCGAGAGCTTGTAAAAGGGTAAAACCGTTGCTATCAGGTTTTTCAGCGGGTGTACAGGGTTGTAAGAACCGTAAGTCATGTTACCAGTTACCATGGTAAGTAAAGCTTTTCTATTTTCTGTATACACCGTAGACCCGACGAAGGCCTTCTCTAGCCTGGCGTCGTGGAATTTCGTGTTAGGGCCAAATTTAAATCCTGCACCGAGCCTGCGAACTGAAATTTGAGATCTTACCCCACTCGAAACTTGGAGCAGAGGCTGCACGCCCGGCTTCATAGACACCGCCATCGTGAAGGGCTGGGGCGCCACGAAGACGCCCGAGGCAACAGCTCGCGCTGCCTCTGTTTTTGGGTTCAGGATTTAGGGTTTGAGGATATGGGTTTAGGATTTAGGGTTTAGGGTTTGAGGTTTGCTTTGTTTTATACGACTTGTTGGGGATGACTTGGACTGGCTCATGGCTCTGGACCTACAGTCCGGGTGATGCAGCTCAGGATTCGGCCACATGACCTGCAACCCTAAATCCCTACAAGCCCTGGAGTCCTCGATCCCGAAGCTCTAGTCATGCCAGCATCGATCTTGATAGGAGGGGACCGTCTCTATCCGGCACTGCCTGCTGAAGCCATTGGACGGCAACGGGTGCCTTGGATGGAGTTTAGGGTTTAGGGCCGTTTATGGTTTTTGGGGGGTCGTCTCCGGATCCAAGATGCTGCCCGGTGTTTCACGGGCTGCTGGCTGAACCCCCAACGTACAGAGCTTCACAAAGTTGGCCGTGTGCCGAAATCCCGAAAGCCCCTGAACCCTCAAAAAAAAGCCCTCAATCCCAGGTACTACTACGGCTCTGATGGCATCCGGTCTCCGTATCACTTCATGCGAAATCCAGGGGAGCCGGTTTACGACGGCAAGATCCCCTTCTGAGTGCGGATTAGGATTGGGATTGGTTTCTGGCTGCTATATGGCTATATCATCTAAGGGCTTTCTAGAGGGTTTTTAAGGTTCGAAAAGGTTTTTGGAGGGTGTTACGTTCATTTTGGGCGGGTCCCGACATTCTATCAACGATCAGGGTTTAGCGTTTAGGGTTTAGGCCTGCTTGGAGGAAGTTGTAGGCAATTAGTACCCTAACTAGTAGGATCCTTATTATAAGGACCCCAAAATAAGGTACCCCGAATTTTCGGAAACTCCCAAACCCTAAACCCTAAACCCTATAGATCCCATATAGAAACCCTTAAAGGAACCCTTATAGATCCCTTCAAAGGAACCCCAAAAATTTCGGAACCCTGATATCTTGCCGAGCCACTCCGAACAGGTGGAAAGGCAAATTTTCCCATCCGAGCGGGGGAGTCCGAAAGAGCACGTCGACAGGGTTTAGGGTTCAGGGTTCAGGGTTTAGGGTTTAGGGTTTAGGGTTCAGGGTTCAGGGTTTAGGGTTTAGGGTTTGGGGTTTAGGGTTTAGGGTTCAGGGTTTGTTTAGGGTTTATCTTGCCTTTGGTTAGTAGGGAATGGAGGAATGGGGTACAATTAAATTATAACTACTATTACTACCATTCTTCCAGTCCCTACTAATCAAAGGTAGGTTTAATAGGGTTTATTTAATAATTTGGGGTTTATTTAGGTTTTATTTAGGGTTTAGGGTTTAGGGTAATCCGAACGCTTAGCCCAGACAACGGATTGAAGTACTTTGTGTGGCTCAGCCCATTTTATGGCTAGGAATTCGGAAACTGAAACAAGCGTACGAACGGTATTATAGTATTGACGGCTGAAAGTCTAGAGTTTGGGTTTGCAGGCATGAATTCCGACAAGCTCAAAGCTTGTACGCACTCCTTTAAGACACAAGCCGACGAAACCTGCAAACTGCGATGCCCGTAATAGTATGCACATGGACCCAAAGCCCCGCAGCACCGCAAATGGTATGGACAAAAACCCTCAACCCCAAACCCCAATAAAACCGTAGTAGATGTAGCACCTATATAATTACCATCACATAGACCCTTAGGGTCAGCGTAGCCCCGAGCGTGGAAGATTTCAACCCATCGCCAGTGCTCACGAGAAACCCGCCGGCCGATCTTATGCTCTCCGTGGCTTTGCAAAAGAGTGGCTGTCACACTCTGAGGGTCCCTTAAGGGACCCCTTAGGTAAGTACCTGGGTTTCAGGATAGTAGGAATGTTGGGTAGTTTTTGGGGGCGAGTATATGATTGTTGGGTACTGGGACCCTTGTAGGTCAGGGTGTTATTATTCAGCCTACAGGGTCGAGCGTAGAATTTTGCCTGCAGGGTGACGGGGCTTGGGCTGATTTGTATTCCTGAGCCCCCAAATCTCACCCTTAGGGTAACAATGCGCGAACTGCCGTATACCCTAAACCCTAAACCCAAACCCCTGACTAACTTCGAAATGAGGGTTGGTCGTTCGGTTCCCCCTTTCTAGTGCAAACCTCTTGAGAGGCAGACCTGTCGCTGCGGAGAAAGGTCATTGCATTAAAAAAACCCAAACCCCAAAGCCCTAAATTCGGATGTTTGGGGTCCTGCTCAGGTCAAGGAAGCCAGTCCTTTGGGCCTGCTCTTTGCTGCTCGCTGGAGCTTCAGCTTAGGATCTGGGGAATCTAGGGTTTTAGGGTTTAGGCTATCAGGGTTTATAGGCTATAGGGTTTAGGCTATTAGGGTTTTTTGGGCTATAGGGTTCGAGGATTAGGGTTTAGGCTATTAGGCTTTAGGATTTAGGGTTTAGGGTTTCGGAAGCTTAGACCCGAAATCGCAAGGCTACGTTACGACCCGACTATGGGCCCCCGCTTTGGGGGGGCTCTATAGGCTCCAAGCCCAAGACCCGAAATGCTTTCGGGTTTGGGTTTCTTAGATAGTGAACGGGGGAACTTTAAACTTTGTGGCCTTATTTATTAGCTCTATCTTAGAAAGTTTGAACTTTTTGGGGCCCGGTTGTTGAAGAAGAGAGGTTCAGATTTTAAGTTTACTGTAGGGTTTGGGGTTTATGGTCAGGGCCTAGGCCCCAGAATTACCCCAAACCCTAGCTTAATGAGCACGCCCCAAAGCTGACATCACAAAGTCCACCCTGAACGCTCCCATCCGGAAAGTCTTGCATCCCTTTCTCCCTCAACCTAAACATTCGACCCCTACGCCCTCTAGGTCTGAACCAGTAGTCTGGTCTTAATTGGGAGTGTTTCCGAAAATTAGGGGTACCTTCTTTTGTGTCCTAATGAGGATCCTACGACTAATTTGGGTACTAGATTCGGGTCCCCTATTTTCGGAAACTCCAATTCATGAATGCCAAACCAACTGTCGAGTTCGACTGTTCGATAGTCCGCGCCCTCAAAAATTCTCTACTAAAGGGGCCTGATTAATGACCAATACTGTTTTGGTGGTTCCGTATTATATTTATAGTATCATGGGCCCCAAAACCCTATTCTAATTATTAAGGCCGTATATTATCCTACCCCTACAATTTACAATTAGTACAGTATCCCTTAAAGGACCCCGTTAAAAGGAACCCTGTTTCAATTGTTAAGACCCCTATATTAGGCTTTGGGGTCCATTCGGCTTTCACGGCAGAACCTTTAGCTGACCAAGCCCTGTAAGCGAAGTCTTTCTGAGCCGCAGTGAAGTCCAAAACACAAGCCCCACCTGGACCTTACAAAACCTTGCTTTTTTTAGGGTTCCTTATTATGATTTCCTTATATAGGTCCTTAAGAATTAAGGTAGGCTGTTTAGGGTCCAGGCACACCCCAAAGGCCCTGACGGAGCCATTAGCCTGCAGGAATACCTTTCGTTGGCCCACTTGGCTGTACGACTGGGGCCGGTTCTCTTCGTCCACGGCGGGCTTCCGCGGTCGTAGCCTGGCTTGGGCCGGTGTTGTTTAGCTTTGAGCATCTGGGCTTCAGGATTTCAGCATGTTCGAGGGTAAGGGTTTTCAGGAGCTTGTAGGGTTTAGCTAGGCTTCGCTCGGGGTTTCGGATCTCGAGTGTGGTCCGGAAGCCCTTAATTGGCATTGAACCATCGCTTGAACAGTCTGAGATCATAGCAAGGCCCCGTGTCCTCGAGAAGTGCTAGCCGCTGTCGAGGAATATTCCAAGAATGAGCTGCGAGACTTTGCGCATCTTCGAGGAAGAAGAAGCCCGTAAGCTACGATCCAATGCAGGGACCCCTGTGGCTGAACGTAGGGCATTCACCCCAGAGTCTTTCCGCAGGGCGTGGTGGGATGCTTCTCGTACCGCGCCCTACTCATCTTCGATCCCTATAGACCTGAAACCCCAAAACCTCTGCCCCTGAGCCGCATTAGATTCATGCTATTCAAACTCAGTATCAACCCCTGACAAGACCTTTGGCCCCGCGCCGCTGAAGGCGAGCATTGTAGAATCTTCAACCCAGCCCCTGTAGAACCCTCGTATAGCCTGGACAGAACCCACTGCAAACCCATAAGCCCCAAATGAAATCCTAGTAACATCAGGAAAATCTTCTTAGCGAAGCCTTCGACCCCAAACCGAAATCCTATCCTAACCACAATGATCCAGACTATGATCCTATAGTAAAGCCCAAACCCTAAACCCAAAAACCTAACCCTTAAAACCCTAAAGCCCGAAACTCCAAACTCTAAACCCCAAACCCTAAATATAAAGCCTGCACGCCAAAAAACCTAAAACCCTAAAGCCAGCACCCCTAAACCCTAAAGCCGAAAAGCACCGAAATCTTAAGCCCCTCAAGCCTGCACCCCTAAACCCAAAAGCCGTAAAGCCCAAAAGCACCGAAATCGTAAACCCGAAGCCTTGCACCCCTAAACCCTAGAGCCAGAAGCACCGAAATCTGAAAAAACCCTACAGCTCCGGATCCGAGGGATATCACCTGGCGCCCCGGCTGGCTCCCTCCGCGGGGCGAGGCTTTCTGGCTTTTTGGAACAACTTTGGCCGGAGCTTCTACTATATTTCTTTTAATATTATACAAGCTTAAATCATAGTAGCATTATGGCCCCTATTATGAACAGCTTAGGGTGTACGTTTAGGTCTATAGGGGGAATATGCAAGCTTAAAAGAAATATGTGTGTCCCAATTTGGGGATGGAGCGTTTGGTGTTTAGGGCTTCTTCAGGGTTGTAAGGTTTGGTGTTACAACAACAACCCTAAAATCGTTCCACGTTGCGTGTTTGTTCTGGCATGTTGATAAAGAACTGTGTGCGCAGCACAGGCGTCTAAACTGGGCATGAGAACGCTCTAAACTTTAAACTGGAGAACTCAAAAAACACGCTCAAATCCCAAAGTTGAACCAAATTATTAAGGCCCCTATATTAGATTAAACCTGAGGGGTTCCTTTTTGGATTATAGTATAATATATCCCCAAACCCGATTCAAATTGCAGCAGAGGTCCTGCCGGAAGTCAACTCCTGGCTCGAGAGCCTCGAAGCAGGGCCGCCTAAGCCGAGGTTTCCTTGTCTGAGGCTGCGCTTAAGGGTTCTATACCACTTTTTTTTCTCAAAGGGAAGCCCATAAGTATGTAGAATACTTGTGTGTTTTAGGTGCTGGGCCATTAATTTACCTACTTTTTTTTTTTTTTTGGGGGGGGGGGGGTTAGGTAAGGGTTCTGTACCACTTCGGAGCTGGCCTGGCCCCCAAAACCGAGGAAATCTGAAGGCGTTTAGTACTTGGAATAGGGTTACTTTCAGGGTTTTGCTTTATACGGGATTTGACTCAGAAGCACAAGGGCTTTGATAATTCGAATCCTGGTTCTTTAAGGGTTCTATGGGTTTGCAGCGCGTGTACGTGCCTTAATGAAAAAAGAAGAGGGTTGAGGGTTCCGGGCTCACTACTATGGTTTCCTTAGGAATTATGTTTTATTTTTGTGTATATAAAACCCAAGAGAATATTAAAACTATGATTTTTATTATGGTTCTAAGGGGGGTATAGACTATAGTATGCTTGAATGTGTGCTATGTGCATGCAGAAAGTACCACCATCTACCACCTTCCAGAGATTTAGTGTAATGTAGGAGCCTTAACAATTAACATAGGGGTATTTTATACTATACTCTTAATAAGGACCCCCCAAGACCCTATTATTAAGGCCGCTGCAGTATGTTGAGGTGCTTCTTGGACTCCCACAGAGTCACTTTTCATTTCGTCGGGTTTCGATTCCGAAGATTGGCACCGAATTTGTACAGTCTTTTGCACTTTAAGCAGATCTGCGAATCTGAGGTCCGCAATCCTCATTTTTTCAAAGACTGTAGGATCCATACGGGTAGTTGTCAAAATTACGGTCCTTTTTTGGGTACCCTAAATAGTAGGTGCCGTATTGTAGTAGGGACCCAAAAGGGGACCATAATTTTGACAACCACCCATATGAAGAGCGCGAAAGCTTACATAAACATCAAGGACTTCTGCAGTCAGCGGCAACGGTCTCCCAACTAATTCCAGGAGCAGTGCGAGCATGTGTTCAGGGTTCAGGATTCGGGGGTCACGGGTTTAGGGTGCAGGGTTCCGGGTTTAGGATCTATAAGGGAGTTTCCGAAAATAGGGGTCCCTAATACAGTACCCTAAATAGTAGGATCCTTATTGTAAGGACCCCAAAATAAGGTACCCAGAATTTTCGGAAACTCCCATAGGGTTTAGGGCACTACCTGAGGTCTTCAAGACCAAAGCTCTGGACCAGGCAGCTTGTCCCAGAGAGATTCGAGGTATGGCATAATGTAGAGGTCGGGAGAATTACTGGTAGTACCCCTATGCCCTTGTTGTCTCCCTATGATACTAATGCCATCATAGCTCTCAAAGCCCTGTGCTAATTATTCAGGCCGTTTTCGTTGGTCCTTGTGAGTCTTTTGACTACCTTTGGTTAGTAGGGAATGGAGGAAGGGGTACAGTTATAACTACTATTACTACCATTCTTCCATTCCCCACTAACCAAAGGTAGGTTGAAGGACGTGTCGTGGTACTGAACGGATCCTTTTGGGGATTCTCGGGCTGCCGAGCTTTCGTTGAGGGTTTAGGGTTCAGGGTTTGGTTTACCCAGAGGCAATATAGTAGTTCCTTTTTGGGATGTCCTCATAAGATTAAAAATATGAATCCCCGAGAGGAACTACTATGGGGCCTTAGGGTAAGGGCTGAGGGGTAATCGGATTCTTAAGCGATCGTAATCCATCGTAGAAGAGAAGTGCGCTTCGGGGGCTGTGTGTTCAACCAGTCCTTGGGTCGTGCTCTTATTGCAGATCCTCGAATCTTACGGTTTAGGAAGCGTTTAGGACTTAGGGTTTAGGGTCTTAGTGCTTTTAGGGTTTAGGGATCCTCGAATCTTACGGCTTAGGAAGCGTTTAGGACTTAGGGTCTAGAGGGTCTTAGTGCTTTTGAGGGTTTAGGTCTAAGCCATTTACAGGTGGGTAGTTATTAGGTGGGTACTTTCCCATAAGCCTCCCATACCACTCCTATAAGGTAAAGGGTGTCTTATGGGAGTACTATGGAAGAAGAACTACCCACCTGTAAGGGGCTTCTATTAGGGAGAGCTCAGGGTCTCGGGGTCTCGGGTCCGTTCCTACTTAAACGGTAGTTGCCTCTAATGCGCTGCCCGACCGAGCCGAGGTCCGGAACCCACCTGCATCGCTGCCCAAAGAGCGTCCCAGATGCAGTCGGGACCGGGGGGGAGGGGGGGAAAAAGGGTTAAAGGGTTAAGGGTTTAGGGTTACTGGTTTAGGGTTAAAGGGTTTTGGGTTTTGGGTTTAGGGCTTGGAGGGGGGAGGGAGGCGGGGTTGCAGTTAATAGGGATTTGTATAAGGGCTTAAGGAGGGTTCGTAGATCTGGATAGTATTTATGAGGGTCTTAGACAGATTAGATACCAGCTTCGCCCCTACCTTAGGCGCTAACCACCCTAACCCCTAAACTCAAACCCCGGCCAAGACCCCCAAAGCCCCAAACCGCATTCCTAACCTCTATAAGCCCTTAACGGGAGTGTCAGAAAATAAACAACTATAACAGACCTGCTTCAGACCTTGAGTAACAACATCAAGACACCAAGGCTCAATGAGACTCGCGAGCAACAGGTACCCAGAACTTCTTCAGCGTTCTTAGGAAATACTTCATTCTTATGAACAAAACTCCACGGGGTGATTGAAACTGTTGTTTTATGATAGTTCTAAAGGCGCTGAAGATGTTGAGATCCCCTTTAGTCGCCAAAGCCTGAAGCACGAGGTACGGAAACTCCGCTCACCGAATCCTCCCCCAACCCAGACATGGAACCCTAGAGTCAAGAAGCCCCGGATATCCTAATATAGGGGCCTACATACTTACCCATACTATTTTGGGGGTTCCTTAGTATCATTACAGTATAATGAGCCCCAAAACCCTATTCTAATTATTAAGGCCCCTATATCATAGTACCCTTATAGATCCCTTATATACCCCTTTAAAGGAACCCTATTCTAATTATTAAGGCCCCTACATTAAACCTCAGACAAAACGTCAAGTCTCCTGATCCCGAGAAAGCCTGAACCTGAAGCTGAAGGCCCGTGGTCCGCAAGCTCTGGAAAGTTTCAAGACCTCAAGGGGTTTAAGTTTAGAGTTCCATAAGGTATAGAGTATACGTAGAGGGTTCCATATGGGACAAGGATGGGGCCAGAGCGGCTTCTCTGAATTGTCCGTTTAACTGGTGGTAAGGTTTAATAATCCGAATGATAAGATTAAAGTAATGGTCAATATGACCAGTTGTGATATTGTTTCTCACTCGTTTCACTGGTTTCCGAAGTTGAACGTGCAAGAGGCGCCTCCGGAGGGACCCAAGCCTGTGGAAGAAGAAGAAGAAGTTATGACATTAGCTAAGAGGGGATATCCATGGCTATCCGTGCAAACCCAAGCCCCCCAAAGCGTGCACGTCTCTCAGCAACAAACGGATCTCTGGGACTCCGATCATTACCCGAAACCCTTCATCACGAAGACTAAATACGCCCTAAGGGTCCAAGTACCAAAATAGTAGATACTTAGTAATTAGTAGATATTTGGACTACTCTACTACTACTTGGACCATTTCGGAAACGCCCGATCCGAGGGCGTGGTCCATGGTTGGAGGCTACGATGCTGCCCAGCCGGCTTCAGAGCTCCTTCAGCAAGCCAGATGCAATCAGACGTTATTGCTTGTTTTTGTGTTTCATGTGTGCGTGTGTGTGTTGCGTAGTGTTCCTTTGTGCATGTGTTTTTGGGCAGGGACTGGTTATTTGTCTTTTTGGGTAGTCTTTGTTTGTAGCGTTCTTGAACCTTGTGTGGTTCATGGGCCATTTTGCGGTTGAGGCTTTCGGTGTTCAAGTGTTGGATTGTACAGGTTCTGTTGTTTTGAGTTTAGGAGTTCTTCCGGTCAGGGTCAAGGGTTACGGGGTTTGGGCTTTGGGGTTCCAAGGTTAGGGCTGTCGATTTAGGGTGTATAGAGGGTTTAGGGTCTTAGGGTAGGGTTTAGGGTTTAGGGTTTAAAGTCTTAGGGTTTAGGGTTTAGGGTCTTAGGGTTTAGGGTTTAGGGTTTAGGGTCTTACGCTTTTCCACTCACATATTATCCTCAATTATCCTCAAGGGCCTCAGTCCAGTACTTTCTTTGACCCAGAGAACCCAATACCCCTTAATTAAGGAATATACCTTAAATTATAGAGGCCTTAATATTATGATTTAAGGCATATTCCTTAATTAAGTGGTATTGGGATCTCTGGGTACCTTCATCAGTCAGCCCTTGGATAACCGTTTAAGCTAGCCTTTCGCTTGTAAATTCTGAACCAAAGCCCTAAATTAAGCCTCTAATAAACCTAGATGAGGTACATGATGCGCGACATGCCGGATGGCACGCGCCAGCCGAGCATTATCTACAACGGCTTCTTAGGCATCCGGGGGTTGTTTTTGGTTGTCTAGATTTTTGAAGGATCTCCTGTGGTGTTACAGAGGTGTTACATTGGGTCCCCTTCTTCGAGGGTGTCTACATCAAGGGTCCTGCTCAAGGCCGACGGTTAATCCTGGGTTCGTTTAAAGGGATCTATGAGGGTACCTTTAAGGGATCTATAGGGTTTCTGCAGGGTCTTAGGGTTTAGGGTTTAGTAGGGTTGGTGATATAAATCCTGCATTACCCACAATAAGAAATATACCTTATAATTCCCATAGTCTAGGGTCCGCGAGGTAATGCAGGATTTATATCATCAACCATATGGACGATTGTGGCCTTCATAGTGCGCCTTCGCTCAGCTTCCCGCGAGTGAAAACACACAGCTTCGGCATCCTTTGAACACCCAACAGGAGCCGTTGAAGCCAAATTAACCTTGATAGGCATCCGGTTTTCAGTAATGGGTGGGTACTTGGGACTAAACATCTGCCACCATGCAGGCAAGTTTTCGATAAATCAGAGTTAGGCCGTCGGTGTGTTGTAGCGTGTAAGCGAGCAGATGTTGGTCATTCCACTGCTCAGTGCGAAGTCGTCGTCCCGAGGCGAAAAAGCGAAGAAGAGACCCTAAGCTCCAAACCCTACAGCATGCAGACCTTGTCTCCCCCAAACCAACCGCATTACCAACGAAACCCACACTGAAAGTAATCGTGCGAAATTCCTCAGCCAGCAGAGTCTTTCGTTCGAGAAGCAGCTAACGTACAACATCCGTAGTTCGGCCCGAAACTCTAGACCCGAATTCCAACCCCGAGCCCCAAATGCTGAAGCCCCACCTTGTGCATCACTTAACTGGGCTTCGGAGTGCCATACTTTAATACTTTTTCTTAAAGAAGGAACCATTATGAAATAAAAGTCTATACTTTTTTCTCCCTGGTTACTTAAAAGCCCAGTTAAACGCTCCAGAATACGAACCTACAATGATTCTTGCTAGCCTAAGCCATGCCTGATTATCGGCTACTTTTGGAGTCTTTGGCAATCGCTCAACAGGGGACGACTACCAGCCGTTGCCGCTCGATGAAGCCAGCTGCCGTGCCTGGGCTTTGTATATCCGGTCTGGGGATAGGTGTTAATATAGAATAGGGTTTCTCTAAGAGGGATCCATAAGGGTTACCATGAGGGTTACTGTAATTTTCTCGGCGTCAAGAGTTAAAGTAGGGTTTGGGGAGTTATTCTCGTATAAATTTATCAAGGAAGCCCACGGGATAGTATGAGGGTCTAGCAACCTACTGCTTTCAGAGGTGTCGTACTGTAAATACTCCGTAATACCGTGTCAAAACCCAATAGCTTGAGAGTGTTACAATGTTTATACCCAGTGCTTATCGAGTCAGAACCTACTATTTTGTAGGGTTTGGAAGTACAAGGCAGACTGCTGAAAATTTGAGTGTACATTCCTCACTTAACGGATTTCTTGTTTGGCAGCCTTGGCGGCCACGGCCAGCCGGGATTCTGGAACCAACGGTCACGCCGCAACTCCCAACCGAAAAGGCCTGGTCCAAGGCCTCAAACGTTCTACCTGGGCTTTGGAGTACCATACTTTAATACTTTTTTCTTAAAGGAACCATTGTGAAATACAAGTTTATACTTTTTCCTTAAAGGAACCATTATGAAATAAAAATTTATACTTTTTTCTCCCTGGTTACTTAAAAGCCCAGCTACGAACCTATAGCACAACCCGGAACCTGAGCTGCTTCCCAGGGCTGCGCTGTTGGTCTAAGAACGGCCCATACCTACAGTCTCCATTGTAGTTCCTTTCTTTGGTTAACGATAAGCTATACTACTGCGCCGGGCCGATAGTTCGACCCACTAGCTTGAACATGCTACAATACCCAGCCCCCCCATCACCCCACCCTCTTCCCCATAGACTCCTAACACATGTCAGCCCTGGCGCCTCCTCCGGAACTAAAAAGTATTATATTTTTAAAACGGGGTAGAAATTACTCCGCTAGCCTGCATAGGGTAAACGACACTTTGAGGTACTCCGCTACTCCGCAAGAGCGTGTATGTTNAGAAATTACTCCGCTAGCCTGCATAGGGTAAACGACACTTTGAGGTACTCCGCTACTCCGCAAGAGCGTGTATGTTAGATAGTACACATGTAGTTCGAAACTTTCGGCCCGGGGATGTATAGGATCCTAGCCAGAAAACTGGTTAACCAAAAAAGGAACTACGATGGAGAAACCCTAAACCCTAAACCCTAAACCCTTAAACACTAAACCCTAAACCCTACTATAGGTAAACCCTAAGTTCTGAATTCGTCGGAGGATGGCTCCGGGCCGGAGGGATTCGCTTCGTGGCCTCCGGACATTTGCAGCAAGGATGCAGAGCTCCGGGTTTCTTTGGAAGTCTTGATAGGGTCGTATAAGAGGGTTTTTAGAAACCCTCTTTTTTTAAGCCCTCTTCTGGTAGTCTTGATAGGGTTGTATAAGTGTTGTTTTCAAGCGTTGATAGGGTTGAAAAAGTGTTGCCTTTGATCAGGGGAGGGGGCGTAACATAGGATTGTCTAAGGGGGGTGATGGGCCTTGATCAGGCTTAGTAGGTTGTAGCATTTCAAGGGGGTGATGAGCTTTATCAGGCTTTGTAGGCTGCAGAAGATTTATAAGCGCGCCTCCAATGGCTTGTACAATACCGTCGACCCCCTGTGAGTACTGCCCTAGCAGGAATGGGCATTTTGAGAGGGATCCTTGGCATCACGGCCCTTGAAGACACAGTGTTTAACCATCAGTAAAAGGTGCAGGACTGAAGATGAGCAGCTTGGGCCACTCAAGACCCACTTCTAGACTGATTAACCACACTGTACTATCGTAGCACAAAACCTAAATTGCCGTTTCGACTTGGGTCCCAAGGACGCTCTGCGCGTGAACCCCAAGCTCTTGACATGAAGCTACAAACCTCGATTAGGATGGAGTCGAGTCCTTCTTCGAGGGGGGAGGCCGAGGTTATGGAGTTTCCGGATTTGTAAGGCGTGCCTGGGTTAGATCGCAGCTCACTCTGCCGGGCTGAGATTTGACCACTAACACTCTCAGCCGGATTTCTGGGCACCGCCCTAAAATTAGCCGCAAACCACATCGCCATGCCCAAGGCCCAACGGCGATGCACCGTTAGTGCTGCGTTGTGAGGCCGGTAAATGCGTTTAGTTGAGGTTTGGAGCTTGGGGTTCAGGGGCTGTTAGGTTCGAGATGTGTCGAGGAGTAAGGTTTCGATTTTGCGGTTTGGGGTTTTTGTGTTTTGGGACGACAACGATCCCAAGGCGATGAGATCGATGGTGTTGATCGGGGAGGTGTTGGTTCGGATGGTGACAGCTGCGTTTGATGATGGTTTGAGGCTGGGAGTGATGATCGTGATGGGGATATCTGTGAAAGTGAACTTGGAGGGTTGTCTGTATGCTGGAGACGACGGGAATGATGATGATGATGATGCTCGTGACGATGACGATGCTGCTACTGGTGATGATGATACCGCCGATGGAGAAAAACATCAAGTTGATGGCTAGCATGCTGAGAATGCTGATGCTGCTGCTGAGGATGACGATGATGACGAAGATTGTATCGATGATGCTGAAGGATAGAGCTGCCGTGGCACCAGGACATGCGCTAATTAAGCCGCACAGGTAGAAGGATTTGAGAAGCACTTGAAGTATGAAGCCCGGAGGCAGCGCAGTTGCCCCTAACTGAGGCCTTCTAGCACATCTTAAAACCCTGATAATTAATGCAAACCTGATATCATATTACAGCGTCTTTAGATGAAAATACCCTTCCGTGTAGGATGTCACCATCGTCAGCGCTGACATCTCCTACGCCGAAAGCGCCACTTACCCATATAAAGTCGTCCGGGTTTCGGGTTAGGTCTTTGGTCCAGGGTTTCCGGCCTGTCTTCTTAACTTAACTGGCTGTATAAGTGTTTGTCCTGTGGTTCCGTCCTGATTCCACGAGGCAGTAGGCTTTCTCAAGCCTCCACTGTTTTTAGCAAGGTTTGACGGAGTTCTAGAGTTCTAGATTTCGAGGTACCCATAAACGGGGTTAAGTTTACAGCTGAGGGTGCGTACCCAAACAAACCCTTAGCCTTAACGCTTCCATCAGCCATCCCAAGCCCTCAGCCCCTTCGAACCGTGAATGATAGGCTTTACCCTAAACCCTAAACCCTTAGGGTTTAGGGGGAGCAGCTTTTGAGAAGTGTTAACCAGTACCGATCCATACACGCCAGACCTGGGCCTTTAACCTTCAATGCAGGAACATACCTATAGTCTCTATTGTAGTTCCTTCTTGGGTTACCTTATAGGATCCTAAATATCGAATTGGTTAAACCAATCAAGGAACTACTATGGAGACTATAGGTACGTCTGAAAGATCTCCGAGGAACGAAACAGTCCCCTCTATCCTAGGAGTATATGGAGCTGCACCTAAACCTTACACCCTACGGCTACTGCACTTTAAAAGCAACGCAAACCCAAACCCCGAACCTGAAACCCTAAGCCGACAACATCAACTTACGAAAGGAATCCCTAATTCCTAACAGAAGACTAGGCGTGGGGCCTGTGTTTTGGCAACCCACTATTTTCAGTGGTTTTGTAGGTTTCGAAGGGTTGTGCGTGGGTTTCTGTGTCAGTTGGTCGCTCGTTTGGTGCGCATGCGTGCATGTTTTTGTTTCCAACTACAACATCAGCTCTGGATTGTTTCAAACCCGGCGGTCTNTTTCTGTGTCAGTTGGTCGCTCGTTTGGTGCGCATGCGTGCATGTTTTTGTTTCCAACTACAACATCAGCTCTGGATTGTTTCAAACCCGGCGGTCTGTTTATAAACACAGGGTTTGTTAATAAACACTGTGTTTCGGTATACCGTGCTTTCAGCGTTTTGGGTTTGTTGGATTTGCTCGTTGTCTTTTATGTCTATTATATAATACTTAACTCCTGTCTTCTTGTCTTATACGTGCTGCTGGTTGTGTGTTTGTTCGTATTCATTTTTTTTTTCTGTTGTCATGTCGCGGGGAAGCGGTGGAGGGGGGGGGGGGGGAGGGGATGGGTTGTTTTTTTCGCTTCCCCTCCCCCCCCTCACCCCAGCAGCAGCACCAGCACCGTGCCACTGACTGCAACCAACAAGTTCACAAACCTCACCTTGCTGCAAATCTTGCACACTGACACACTGATACGTTAACTGGACTTTTTCCGCGTATCGGTTCGTGTGGCTTAGACCAAGACATTGTTTGATTGAGAAAACTATGAAATCACTGGTATTTACGGTGTTTCTGCGCATGGGAAACACAATGTTATGTGGTCGGTTGTTTATAAACACCTGGCCTTGTTTATAAACAAAAGAGTTGTCCATAAACACAGGGTTTACTTTTGTGGAATATGCTGCATATATGCGTATNTTATGTGGTCGGTTGTTTATAAACACCTGGCCTTGTTTATAAACAAAAGAGTTGTCCATAAACACAGGGTTTACTTTTGTGGAATATGCTGCATATATGCGTATGCTTGTCTTCCCGTGCAAACACAAGTGTTGTTACTACAAGCTCAGAGGTCCAATCTTTGCCACCTTTATAGCCATAGAGGACCAGAGGGATATGAAGTGATTAATTGTATATCAAACCAAAAACATTTCTGATACAGATACTTGTGGACATGGAGGCCATGCAAGATCATGCACAGGCATGGACCACAAGGGTTCGTAGAACTTTATCATTCCCCGAGCGAGGCTTCAGCGGCAGTGGTCCCATAAAACCAAATGTCCGGATTCAGAGTTCATATTGATCCAGATGCTCGCTATGTTGGATTGTAGACTGTGGGTAACCAAAGCGAAAGTACCTATAGCAGCCAGCAGGGCATGAACATGCACAAACAGGATTTGAGTCATCTTCGACAAGTAGCAGACTTGTTAACCACAGGCNACAGGCAGCTTTTCATTAGTCCTTGGCTCCTTGACAGTCACACATGTTAATACATATATTGAACTCACTCATACTTGTTGACAAGCAATAACAAATCTAAAGCACTGCCATAAACACTTATTTCGATTCCTGTGCACTTTGCCAAATAAGTACGCTAATTCAATACGTAGAGGTTCTCCAACAACTGAACACTGCATGCCAAAGCAGATGATGCGTTGGTTCTGGTGTT
>BGNK01000610.1:68233-114636 GCA_003297005.1 Symbiodinium sp. clade A Y106
ACACAGGCTAAACCTGACCTTGAATACATTACTCAGGAATAGAAGTGTACGGGACTTTGTGGTGTAATGCTGCGTGTACCTTTCAAGTGCTTGAAGTTGTTACAATGTAAATATGATACCAAAACTTGGGTCTGCAAAAACCCCCCACAGCAACCTGCTCTCATTCCTAAACCCCACCTTTGGACCCCCCCAAAACCGACTTTTTAAGAAATTATATATAGAAACCATAATAAAGAACCTTTTTTAAAAAGGTAGGTTTTTCCGGCCACAGGCAGACCCTAAAGCCCCCGAAGCGAAAGCTGGAGCAGATGGCAGGTCCGCTACGAGGATGCGGAAGGCGATCGGCTTCCCTCGGGAGAAGCCGTCTGTGACCGGGCTGCTGTATGAGTTATGGGTTTAGGGTTCAGGGCTTAAGGTTTAGGGTCTGGTTCTTGGGGGTTCATAGGGGTTTAGGGTTTAGGGGTTTAGTTTTATGGTTTGGGGTCTCTTAAGGTTCAGGGGAGGGTTTACAGCGGAACTTCCCTATGATGAGAGTTCCTTTCTAGTGTTTTGTACAGGTTCTTGCTTAGGATTGATCCGGGTTTCTGTAGAATTTGAGTGGTCCTTAAAGTAAGGACCCCAACATTCAGGTCTTATTTCTAGGGTTGATCATGTATGAGACTCGCATGTGCCTGGTGGCACCGGCTGAAGAAGGGTTTGGGGTGCAGGGATTTTTACTTGTGATCTTATTCCCCAACTCCTAAGCCCAAGTTTTCAACAGTTGAGCGTTTCTTTTCCGGCCCAGAAGCAATGCAAGGTAGAAGAATTTGCTACTACAGCAGGCTTGCGGTTGAGAGGTTGGGCGTTGGGATAGGGTTCAGGGATTAGGGGCTAGGGTTTAGGGATCAGGGATTAGGGTTTGGTTTAGCGGCCAGGGATTAGCGTTCAGGGATTAGGGTTTAGGGATCAGGGGTTAGCGTTCAGGGATTAGGGTTTAAGTGTGTGCTGCCCGATGAGGCGAGGTGCTTTTCTCTCCGACGATGGAGCAGGACCCGATCTGTTCTTGAAAGCGAAGATAGCCGAAGATGTTGTAGGAAAGCATGTTTAGGTGGGGCTTTAAAGCTTTTAAAAATATTAGTAAATAAGATCCTCTTAAGCCCAATAAGGGAAAATATAAAATGTCTCAAAGCCCTACCTAGAAACTTCTAAACCTCTGAACCTCTGGCCCTGAACCTCCCAAACCCATACTCTATACGGAGGCATGCTGGGGCAACTAGGGCAACTAGCCCTTAACAGGAGCCCGCATGGGTCATAGTTGGTTCAGGGCTTCGGGGTTCGGTTTTTCGGAGTTATAGTTTATAGGGGCTTAGGGTTTAGGGCTTAGGGCTTAGGGCTTAGGGTTTAGGGTTTAGGGCTTAGGGCTTGGGGTTTAGGGTTCAGGTTTTCGGATTTATAATGGTTTATAGGGCTTAGGGTTTAGGGAGCAAGAAGCTCTGGCCTTCTTTGAAGCCGTTTCAAAAAGGCCATGGTTTTTAGTTCACTCTCCTTTTCTCAGCTCACAACAAAATGCCAGGTTAGGGTTCTAAATTCTGGAACATATGTGACCAGTTAACCCCCAAAAGCGAAACTACAACGGAGCTTGTGGCAATTCAGGAGCGACACACAACGGAGCTTACGTGCGAAGCTGTATCATCAAGCATCCGGCGCACATGGACCCCCTGTCCTAGGTACCCGACAGCCTACGCCAGAAGCCGCCCTAAGCTGCGAAGCCTGGGCAATCTTTTTTTTCCAAGATCCTCTTATGCCTCAGTTCCTACGACCCCGAAAGACTCCGACCTCTACAGGTCCTAGCCCCAGTAATAGATGTCCCCCTGTTTGGTTTGAGATTTACACTAACTGAAGAAGATGAAGAAGGGAATCAGTTCGTGCGACCCTAAACTACTTCAAGGCTCAAATAGGTGCCTGAATAATTGCCCAAACTATTCCGAAGGGTTCCTTGCTACAGTCAATACTACGGGATACACCAAAACCCTATTCCAGTTAGTAAGGCCCCTTTTTCCATCCTCAAAACAGACCCCCAAGAGTCCTTCTTACAATCCCAAACCCTAAACCCTAAACCCCAAACCCCAACCCTAAGCCCCAAACCCCAAACCCCCAAACCCTCCAAAACAAATCCCAAAATCCCTAAACTGTAAACCCTCAACCCCAAACTCCAAAAAAGGCTAAGCCCTATCCCTAGACTAAGAGCCCGAGGAGAGCCGTGTCCATGGCATCCTCCGAACTGGCTGCCGGCACTCTGCAAGACTCGGTGCCTTTGTCGAAGTCGAGTTACCTACAACGAAAAGGGTACTATAATAGCCTTCCTTCCCTAAACCCTAAACCCTAAACCGGTAGATAGGATGCCGCATTGGGTTTTGGGTCCGGGATGGGGCTTTCAGTTACAGGGGCTCGCGGGTTCGAACATGTCGGCTCTTTGTCCAAGTCCTGTAGCGGAAAAAGCTGGGGAATTCGACTATGCGATCCCTCAAGACTTCGGCTCTCCTGCTCGCGCTCTCGCTCTCTCACTCTCACACTCACACTCTCTCTCGCTCTCTCACACTCACACTCTCTCTCTCTCTCTATCTCTCTCTCTCTCTCTCTCCGTCTCTCTCTGTCTCACTCTCACACACTCTCTCTCTCTCTCACTCTCACACACACACACACTCTCTCTCTCTCTCTCAAAAACACATGAACAAGCACACCTCTACATACATGCATATATTAGAATATACATGCATTCTTCTTCCGGACGCAGCGAGAGAGTGCAGTCTCGCCTAGCTAGCAGGGCAAGGCGCAGTTGGCCCCGGCGCTTCTTCTGAGAGCGCACTTGAGTCCCCCCCCTGCAAGTATATGCCCGGTCGCGAACGATTGCAGACACACAGGCTCATCAGCAAAACGTGAGGCGGCTTCACCTTACCACGGTCACTCAAGACCTGGGATTCTGCGGCACCAGAGCAGATATGCTTGCTTACTCAAGAGCGCAAGTTGCGAGATTTGCAAAGGCTCTGCACTCTGATTGTCTTCCGTGAGCCAGATTTTCTCTCCGCTGCACAAGAGAGCACTGTAGTGCCCACGATGGACCGTAGGCCCGAAGTGCAGCGCTGCAGCACACCCCTGATAAGGAAGCCACGTGACCCGGAGATCAGAGGATGACCGAAAGAGCGGGATTCGAAGCACTTCCATAAGATCTGGTAAGGCTTGAACATCTTTCACACCGGCTCCCCCGTGACGTTGCCTGAATCGGGACAAGTGGATGCATATAAGTTCTGGACCAGACTCGTAAAGTGCGCGCGGTAGTGGCGAGAATGCCAGGCCTGAATGCAGTGTTGCAGACCCCTGGCTTCCTCCGGCACATCAATGGTAATGGGAGTCACGGTGGAGGACTGCTCACAAACTACTATGCCCTCCTCTTCCAGTCTGCGGAACTGCCATCCCCCCCTACAGCAGGAAGCCTTAACCTCGGCATTAAATGGAGCAGGAACTCGTGCATGTCATGCTGACGGTGTGGTTGAGCCCATGGCCCCAAAAGCATGGTGCATCTCAGCAGTAAGAATGCGGGAACGGACCTCCAGCTGTTGCTGCAGCTGGGCTAACAGGCCAAGCTGGGGGTGGGAGGAAAGCTGGACAGACCAGAGAATATAGCTCGGATTGAGGCATTCATATAGCAGGCCGTGGCGTCCCGGTTAAGGAGGACCGATCGCAAGAGAACCTGACAGGCTGCCGGCACCGGGTGGCCAGAAGGAGCATCAAAGGAATGCGACGAAGGACTGATGACATACGGTGGATGCGCCTGGTGGCTCAGCCCGTCATGTTCCTAATGGTTTCCGCGAGGCCCGAGAGACCCGGACGGTCCCGACGAATCCTTGCTCCCAGTGGATGAAGCACACAGCACCGATTGAAGCGAAGAACCAGGTCCCAGAGCTGGTGACCCTTGTCCCGGAGGCCGAGGTCGAGTATGAGCTCCACCCTCTCCGCCAGGGGCTGCGCCACCAGAGGTTTCGCCGACGAGAAGCGCTTCGCGAGGCGCCACGGAAACTAGGGGATCGAGCTGGGCCGTCTGCGGATTCCACTGCATAAAGGTCCATTGATTCCCCTGTGTCAGCCACCCCATCTCGATGGCGCTCTGTTTGGCAGAATACATACATACATACATACATTGCACACATGGCATACATTACATACATTACATACATTACATACATTACATCACATTCTATTACACATTCCCTTGCCTTACCTTGCCTTACTGCACCTGGCCTGCATACATACATACATACATACATACATAATTCCATACAAAATTTACATACATTCACAAGTACATACAAAAATACACATGTACACATCTTCATTGCATGTGTACGCTGAGTTGGTGCCTAACAGAGTACTGGGTGGCCGTCGTGGTGATGGCTACGGTGGTGGATTTGGGTATAAGGTTTTGTGTTGGGTCTACATAGCGGCGCTGCACTTTCGTGTGCTTTGGAGTTTGATCTGCACACTGTCCATGTGCTGGCACAGAGGGCTTCAATTTTTGGCTCCGGCCGTGTCACTGCCGGATAATGGGTAGACCGTTTCATGACGATGCCACCTACGAGAAACGCCCTTGAACCCAAGCTGTACGACCCAAATCCCCTTGAAGCATCTTCTGTTCAGTATAGTACTGTTTAGGAACCTTAACGCCTTACATAATAGCACCTTCTAGCTATGATATCCTTTAGAGTACCATATTTTACTAAGGTTCGCTGCTAGGAGCCTCTTCCCTTCTTAGGTCGGAAGCTCGGGATCTTGGAAAGTTG
Organism: Symbiodinium sp. clade A Y106; assembly: GCA_003297005.1. Taxonomy (NCBI): domain Eukaryota; class Dinophyceae; order Suessiales; family Symbiodiniaceae; genus Symbiodinium; species Symbiodinium sp. clade A. The sequence goes on from BGNK01000610.1 coordinate 73,048, forward strand.
TCCTTGCTACCACGACTTTCAAAGAGGGTCCGAATCACAACATAGGTCCCTCAAAAGAGGTACGTACTGCATTCCAGGGTCCAGGTAGGCTGCAGACGGTTGATGATCTAAACCTTGGATTACCTTAAAGACCTGGGCCATGCGAATTATGGTATATTCCTTATTTTGGGTAATGCAGGATTTATATCACCAACCCTACTCAACCCTAAACCCTAAAACCCTGTAGAAACCCTATAGCCCCCTGACAGGTACCCTTATAGATCCCTCTAGAGGAAGGATCCCTTAAGATCCCTTTAAGGCAGGAGTTAGATCATCAACCGTAGTTCCGGCACTCAGAGCCAGATTTCCGGACTTCCAGGCGATGCCGCGCTGGGAAAGGTAGCTGCTGGAAACTGGCGCGGGGCCTCCCAGAGACTTTGGGTTCAGGGTTTAGGGGCTTAAGGTTTAGGTTTTGGGGGTTTAAGGATTCAGGGTTTAGGGTTTGGGGGTTTAAGGGTTTAGGGTTCGGGTCGAGCGGTTGCTGTAGATAGAGTGAACATGGATAGGGCAGCCATGGAAGTCTCTGAGTCTCTTGAGGGCAAGAGACAATCCATGTACACACCATCTCCTCATCGGGACAACAAGCGGTCAAAGAGTGAGGAGAAAGAACTACCGCAACCAGACTTTGAGGGTGATGAGGCGAATACTTCAGTGCGTGACCTGATGAGGGATCTCGCTGACCTCTCATGCGATTTCTCTCGGCAACAGTCGCAAGTTCGATGGCTACTGTCGCAGACCGCTGAAAAGCAGAGACGGGAATGCTCTACAAAATTCAGCATAAAGAACTGGTGGAAGTATTCCCTTGTGAACCACAAAACATATGATGTTTTGGAAGCTCACCGACGAACAGTTATAGAACATTATGCAGTGCAAGCTGGTGTGGCCACCGAAAAGATCGGGCGCTTCCACTACAGCAACTACATCGGAAAGAGCTTGTCACCCTTCTGCATAGTGGATTGCGAAGATGCACGCACCAGAGCACAGATCCTCGACTACATGCGGAAAACGCATGGGGGAAAAATCCAGGAGTGGACCGATGCGAAGATGAAGGACGACATGGATGCATTGCATTCGGACAAGCAGAACAAGAATGGAGTCAATGGCACACTCGCATGGGAGCCGCTCATTTCCACCTTCGACAAACTGCGAAGCTTTCCTCTGAAAGTTGCCATGGCAGTGGTTTCAGAAGCCCTTCCCGACGTAGATTGGAAGAAGGATTGGGTGAACCACACCATTTACATTGCAGACCAACAAGGAGGAGTGGCCGAGTACCTCGTTTGGGCAGCTCTTGACCACTTACACGGGCGAGCCACGCTCTACTACAACGTAGACAGGTTCGACAAGAAGGCTTTCAAGGACGCAGTTGAAAGACACGAGCTTGCCATGACGGCCAACAAAGGTTGGGGCAAAGGCAAAGGCAAAGCGCTCAACTCCGTGAGAAACCTTACACCTGCCGAAGTTGCAGACGCAAGTGGTTCTTTCTTAGAGCAGGTCGGCCTGGGACAAGTCACTGGGAAAGGAAACCGGAACAGCTACGCAGTGGCCATGGACAGAGCAACAAAGTCGACTTTGCCTTTTCGTTTGTCAACGCACGGACTTCCGCCGAGTGAGTTCGCTAAAGAGTATCAAGAGGAACTGTGCAGCCTGCTCTCGCGTTGGAGTTGACAGCAGTCAGCTCCTAGGTCTCAGTGTAGTAGCCAGTGCCGCGTAAACCGGAAGCTCGCTTCGAGCCAGACTAACACTAACACACTCAGGAAGAAGACCCTACAAAATCGGTGTTGGGATCATGGTATTAAGATGTCAAAGACGAGCATCAACTTGCTACCAAAAAGACAATCAGAACAACTATGGAGCATGAGCAACAAGTTCTCGAAAATTTCGTCGAATATGTCATCGAATAAAACCCGGCATGCCTGGAGCAGTCACTCAGGCGACGCCCACATTAACACCCCACAGAGTCTTTCAGCGAACACTTCATCGAATATGTCATCGAATAAAACCCGGCATGGCCGGTGCTATCCTTCAGATAAAACCCAGATTGGTGCTTCACTGAATCTTTCAACGAAGACTTCACCGAATATTGATGTTGAGATTTTCACATGCAGCTTCAACAAAGGAAAGAACAAATACAGAAACAAAGGTATATACTCCTTACTCAGGAAGGATGCTGCAACCGTTTGCATCAACCCCCAACCGGTGTGGCGGGAGACCTGCGCCCGCTTGGGCTGCGGGAACGAATTGGTGCATGACCCGAAGTCCCAGCAAACAAGAACAACCAGCGCCCTCAGAGAGCCGAATGCACGAACTAGAAGAGGTTTTAGATCAACTATTGCTATAAGCAGACGGAAGGCAAACCGTAAAGAACACAGAGCAGTAAAACGGCAATTATATCGACAACTGGGGAAGTGTCACCCTGTTAAGGCTACGCAGGGTGAGACTTACGTAGTAGCTCAAGAATGCCACAGCACAGCAGACACGCTTCATGATAAGAATCCTCTTTCAAGAAGCCTAAAGCCCGAGAAAACGGAATCCAAGTTAAAGCTATTCAACATCAAGATTGCAACACTAAACCTGGATGGTGGAATTACGCGTGTCTCGGGAAGACAGAAGGTAGTACACACAATGGTAACAAACAGAATCGATGAATTGGCGTTGCAGGAAACCCGTGTAAATTCGGATACAATGGAACAACATGGGGATTACTGCTTTTACTTTTCCACGGGAGTAACATACGAACGCAAAAAAGAAGCCGAACAAATCAGGCAACGACACAGAAATATGGAAGAACCAAGCTTATCCGAAATCGAAATGTACAACCTAGATGCAGAAAAACAAGGTGTCGCCATCAAATGTAATGTTACACAAGTAAATGGAAGAATTCTTATGATCACTTTTGACACGTCGCCACTAAGGACAAATATTGTAGCTGCCTATGCGCCGCATGCTGGAAGAAGTCTAGTGGACAAGGATAATTTTTACAATGAGTTAGGAAAGATTTTGGATAATATCCCTAAGCACGAAACGAATATAATACTGGGAGATTTCAATGCTAGGCTCATGGAAAGGCTCCCACATGAGACCGAAACTCTCGGCGAACGTCTATTTAGGGAAGATGAAAGCCGAATTGAGCAACTCAGTCTCGCGCAGCAGGATAATAGAACTAGGTTCATCAGTTTCTGTCAGGAACATGATCTTACTGTCGTCAACACTCTGTTTCAGAAAGACAAGTCCAAGTTGATCACCTACAGAAATGTAGCAGCCCCTAACTTTCACCCCCCTTACACTCTAGACAGATATGGACAATTAGACTTTATTTTGATCAACAGGAAATGGAAGAACGCTGTTACAAATGCAGAGAGCAACCTGCAAACTTCAGTCACTACGGATCATAAGTTACTTGTAGCCAACATTCGCACGAAACTTGCGGCAAAGAAGCAACCTTGTCAAACAAGAAGTGCGCGATATCGAACCCCTACAACTGAACAGTTACACCGATACAACGAGAAAGCGGCCCAGCCGTCTCAGAGCGCAGACCCTTTCGAAGTATGGGCTGAAGTCTTGAACCAAGCAGCGACTCATACCTTTACGCCCATCCCCACAGACCAGAAAAAACAGTACATCTCTGAACGAACANTCGAAGTATGGGCTGAAGTCTTGAACCAAGCAGCGACTCATACCTTTACGCCCATCCCCACAGACCAGAAAAAACAGTACATCTCTGAACGAACATGGCAACTCCTATGCAGTAAGCAACGAAGCATTGAGCGAGGTCAACAACACGAGGCAAAAGTCATAGAAAAACAGCTACGAAAACATTTGCGCCAAGACAAGCGAATCTTTTACAGAGAGCAACTTGAGAAAATGACAGAAAAAGGCTATAATTGGAAAGGGGTGAAGATGCTAAGAAAGAAATACATCCCCAAGCATTGTAAGTTTAAGAATGCCGATGGGAATTACATTCCTGAATCTAAGTTCCCAGAAGAAGCGGCCAAATATTTGTCAGAAATTCAGTGGAAGACACCCGCAAACAATACCCAACCAAATCAAAGCAAACTTTCGGAAATCGGACAGGCAGTTAAGCATACTGCATGGGATCTTTCTGAATTGGACACGGTGCTGAAAAACCTCAAGCCCAACAAAACCCCAGGACCTGAAGAAATATCTAGTGAAATGGTTAAATGGTTGGACGGTGGTAATAGAAGTCGTTTGTTGCTACATTACAATGACATTTTATTACATGGTAAGTACTATGACTCGCTAAACTTGGCCAATATAGCTTCCATCTTCAANTTTTATTACATGGTAAGTACTATGACTCGCTAAACTTGGCCAATATAGCTTCCATCTTCAAAAAAGGAGACCCTGCCAAACTTGAAAACTACAGGCCAATTGCTTTATTACAAACTTTTTCCAAAATACTCGCAGCCTTGTTAAAGTATAGGTTGGTAGACGGTGTCGATCCATGGCTGTTGAAAACACAATTCGGTTTTCGCAAAAAGAAGTCCACGGCGCAAGCAATCTTTATAGCAAGAAGACTTATGGACTTGGCAGAGCGACAGGGGACAAACATATCTTTGATTTTACTGGATTGGGAAAAATGCTTCGACAAGATTGATCAATGCCGCTTAGTAGAAACCCTCAATAGATTATCAATCCATGAAAACATCATCAGAACAATAAAAAACATATATCGAGAAGCCAAGTTCCGTGTCGTAAGAGGGGAAAACAAATCAGACTTTCATGAGCAGAACTCAGGAATACGACAAGGATGCCCTTTGTCTCCGTATGTATTTTGTATCATCATGACAGCTATCTTCCATGACATAAAGTCGTTTTAAACAGACCAAAACAAAAGGAACCTATCCCGGGACTCCATTATGCAGAAATCTTATATGCGGATGACACCTTGATCTTTGGTACCCATACACATTCAATAAACAAGCTCCTGCACCAAATCCAACAAGAGTCACAAAAGTACAACATGAGATTAAATTTGGACAAATGTGTTAACCTTACGTTGAATCAGAACCAGTCCTCAGTTAAATACATGAATGGACATAAAGTGCCGAGGAAGGCACAAGCGACATACTTGGGTGCCACATTGACAGATGCAGTAGATAATCATAAAGAAATTTTGCAAAAAATCGGGGAAGCTAATGCTACAGCAAACCAACTTGGAATACTCTGNTAGATAATCATAAAGAAATTTTGCAAAAAATCGGGGAAGCTAATGCTACAGCAAACCAACTTGGAATACTCTGGTCAAAGGCGCGCATTTCGAAGAAATGGAAACTGACAATTTTAGATAGCGTGGTAATGAACAATTTGCTGTATGGGTTAGAGACTATGCAGTTACCAAAATCAGATCAGGATCGAATAGATGCATTTCAAATGAAGATGTTGCGACGAGTGTTGACTGTACCCCCTACCCACATTGATAGGGAATGGACCAATCGGAAAGTAGTAGACGAACTAAAGTTACGAGCCCAATATCAGCATGTCAAGTTATCAGACAGGTGGCAGCAGCGCAAAATCACTTTATTAGGCCATATCTTAAGGGCTCCAGCGGACGACCCAATGAAACAGATACTATTTGAACAAGGTACGGATAGACCGCGTATTGAACACACTCGTAGAGTCGGAAAGCCAAGAGCCAATTGGTTCGTTGAATCATGCAGAGATGCCTATACAATATGTGATCCCAACACCGAATTTGATGAGCAAAGCATCGCACAAACCAGGGTTTTAGTAACCAAAGCAAACAACCGCGAAGCTCCTTTCAACTAACATGGGTCATTGTGTTTACGTCATCGAATATGTCATCGAATACTTCAAAACAGCGGCAGTGCGGCGCCGGCATCACCTTTTCATGTTTACAGCCAATGTGGTCATAGACCTAGGGGCGCATGATTTTCCATTCCGCAGCTAGGATCCAGTTTTTTCCCTTGCGTGCTGGGCAACGCTCAGCCTCGGACAGAAAGCGTGCAGAGAGAGAGAGAGGGTTTAGGTTTTGGGGGTTTAAGGATTTAGGGTTTAGGGTTTGGGGGTTTAAGGGTTTAGGCTTAGGGTTTGGGGGTTGAAGGATTTAGGGTTTAGGGTTTAGGGTTTGGGGGTTTAAGGGTTTAGGGTTGGGGGTTTGGGGGTTTAAGGGTTTAGGGTTTGGGTTTGGGGGTTTAAGGATTTAGGGTTTAGGGTTTAAGGGTTCAGGGTTGGGGGTTTGGGGGTCGAAGGCTTTAGGGTTTAGGTTGTGGGGGTTTAAGGATTTAGGGTTAAGGGTTTGGGGGTGTAAGGGTTTAGGGTTTGGGGGTTTAAGGGTTTAGGGTTGGGGTTGCTTAAGGCGGTCTGCTTTTGGGCATGACAGTGCCTTGGATCATCTCCGGAACCTACATTTACACCGCCTAGATTTTGGTGCGGGCGTTTGCTGGGCTCCCGTTCGGATTGTGATGGAATTCACTGGAGTTTACAGGCAAACCGTCGTTTCGTTAAAGTAGTAGTAGTAGTAGTAGTAGTAGTAGTAGTAGTAGTAGTAGTAGTAGTAGCAGTAGTAAGTAGTAGTAGTAGTAGTAGTAAGTAGTAGTAGTAGTAGTGGAGGCGGTTGTGGTTGTGGTTGTGTTCGTAGTTGTTGCTGTTGTATTTACGAGTTGAAGGTTCGAAGAGTGTCTTTTCGGACGGTGTGACTGCAGACCTTACAGACGCCTTGACTTCCCGCTAGATCTGGGTTGAGATGTTTAAGGTTTAGCTCTTGACGCCTGTTTGGAAACTGCTGGTACTGGTTCGTCCTGGCTGTGATTCCCGAGCCAATGCCTGTGCCATCTCTCTGCACTGGCTTGAAAGCCTGACCATGGTGATGATGATGCTCCTGCTGCCGCCTATAGACCCTATCCTACGCCCTAAACCCTAAACCCTAAGCCCTAAGCCCTAAAACTCTAAACCCTAAACCCTAAACCCTATCCTACGCCCTAAACCCTTTGCCTAATCTCAGAAATCCCGAAACCCCTAAATCCGCAACACTTTGTCTATGCCCACGACGAGCTCCTAAGGTGTCAAGAGCCGGGCCGGGGAATACCTCGTCCTCTCCAGGCACCCCACTTGAAGTTTTTCAAGTCGGGGGGCACATGGGAGTTTCCGAGAATAGGGGACCCTAATATAGTACCCTAAATAGTAGGATCCTTATTATAAGGACCCCGAAATAAGGCACCCCTAATTTTCGGAAACCCCCAAGTCCGACACATAAGGGTGTCGAAGATGCCACAAACACTCGAGGGCTTGTGGGCTTTTGGTTGCTGGGTAATGTAGGAACCTGATTAACAAACCCTGGGCCTATAACCCCAAAATAGTAGGATTCATATTAAGAACCCTAATATTAAGGACCCAAGGTTTCTTAATCGGGTTCCTACATTATAGGGTTGAAGATTCAGGGTTGAGGGATCCTGGGCACTTGTTGTTTTAGAGTTTCATGTTCTAGGGTTTTAGGGTTTCAGGTTCTAGGGTTTAAGGTCGTCTAGGGTTGAGGGTGTTGGGGCTCTTTGGTTTTTTTGGGTAGGGGGCTTAGTTGCTTGGGGCATATAGATCTCGGGAAGCTGTTTAGAAAGGTTTCGGGCCGAGGATCGAGCGATTGAAGTGGGGGAAGGCTCAGGGCTGAGGGTGCGGTTTAGGGTTTAGGGTTTAGGGATTTAGGGTTTAGGGTTTAGGGTTTAGGGTTTAGGGGTTTAGGGGTTTAGGGTTTAGGGGTTTAGGGGTTTAGGGATTTAGGGTTTAGGGTTTAGGGGTTTGGGGGTTTAGGGTTTGCTTCGCGGTTGTTTGTGGTTTCTGGTTTCACTTAGGTTTTCCTTCGCGGAATGCCTGTTTGCGGGACCATAGCTGGGACGTAGACAAACAAGCTTATCGACGACATGGAAAAATCAACTGCCGCAGGAAGGAGCCACTGCAGCGAGTATAGTAGTATAGGAAACCTTGGCAGTGCTTTTGGTGTGAAGCTGTTCACATACGTCCCTCCACCGTACTACATGTTCTCAAGTCTGCAGTGCAGCAGCCACGAAATGGATTTGTACGCACTCTTGTGTCTAACATCGTGTTTAGTATGCGTGTGCAGTGTGAGTAGTTACACATGCACATCTGCATGCATGCACGGGTGGATGGATCGATGCATGGGTTCATGTGATTCATGTACGCATACATGTATGTGTGTACTTCATGTATGTCTGCATGTATGTATGCATGCTTGTATACGACATCATACGTGTATGTGGTGTGCCCCCATTCCTAAAGAAATGCACCCGCGCCTTGCACTCTGTATACAAAGCCAATAGCCTTACAGCCTGGGCCTAAACCTTAAACCGTATAAACTTTCAAGCCTCAACCCTCAATCTTAAACCAAACTTTGGAGTATCGGTGTCCAGGAACGAGCGGTGGGACTTCTCTTCCCGGCTTGCGCGCGAAGCCGACGTGGAGCTCGACTGAGAGCCGCTACAAGTACTACTACGACCAAAGCCAGCAGCGACAGCAACAAGAGCAACAGCAACAACAACTGCAACTGCTACTGCTACTGCTAAGGCTACTGCTACCACGACCGCTACCGCTGCCGCTACTGCTACTGCTACCACTACCGCTACCGCTACTGCTACTGCTCCTGCTACTGCTGCGGCTACGGCTACTGCTACTGCTTCTGCTACTGCGACTACTACCACTACCACTGCTGCTGCTGCTACCACTTTACTACTACTACTACTTCTACTACTGCTACTGCTACTGCTACTGCTACTGCTACCGCTACCGCTACTGCTACTGCTACTGCTACTGCTATGCTACTGCTACTGCTACTGCTACCGCTACGGCTACTGCTACTGCTACTGCTACTGCTACTGCTACTGCTACTACTCCTACTACTCCTAGTACTCCTACTACTACTACTACTCCTCCTCCTCCTGCTGCTGCTGCTGCTACTTCTGCTATTACTGCTACTACTACTACTACCACCACCACTGCTACTACTACTACTACTAATACTACTAATACTACTGCTACTACTACCACCACTACCATCATTGCCCACCGCAGCAACAGCGTTCGCCGAAAAGCACTTCAACGTCTCTGAATAGCAGGGTTCAACTTTCGGCCACAATGTAGTAGCAAGGATTGTGACGAGGACATCCAACACGTCGTTCCAGAAACTAGTGTCAACATTTCTGGCAGCAACATGTCCTTTTACAGTTCTCGAAACGTAGAGGAATAGCCATGTGCTTCGCTGTTGTTTGTGATAACCAAGCTGATACCGGCTCTGACGATGATAATGACGAGTATCGGTGCAAGCCCATCTGACTTCAGCGACCCTGAAACTTTGAAGCGTCGAAAGCCTCGGAGCCCCAAAGCCGAAAACTTCCTGTAAAGCTCCTTGACCCCTAACCATCGAAGCCTGAGAAACCCGAAGCCACAAAGTCTATCCTTTGTGCCGGCAGTCCAATGGCCGACAACTGCCCAATTTCTGGAATTCGTTAGTCTTAAGATGCTAAAATCGCTCAGACTGAACCCCGAACCCCCGGCAATCCACGAGCCTAAACACTGAAGCCCCTGAACCTTTATGACCTACACCCTCGCAGCTTTTGAAACGCAATGGCCCAAACCCCCAAGCCCTCATGCAGGGACGGGAAAGCCCCAAGCCCCAAACCGGCAATCCCCAAGACCTTCAAAAGAACCAAGGACAAATCGTCCCCAAAATTCTCGAATCCTGCGCTCGCCTAACGAATATTGTAAGCACCAAAAAGAAAAGACAAGAAACTTGAACCCTGCTACTACTACACTCCCACAAAACCGAAACACCCCAAACCCAGACACCCCATGAAACCAAAGTAGCCCTCCAAGTAACCTACCACAAATCCTGGAACCCTGGAACCCTTATAACACCAGAAAAAACAATCACCCGAAGGCCACTCGAAAGGAGACCTCCGCCGCCGTGGCGGAGGATGGGTTGCCTTTTGGATGTAGGGCTCCTTTACAGGCCGCTTGAAAGGTCTCGGTTAAGGCCTGCTTCAAAGGATTCTGTAAGGGTCTAGGGTTTAGGGTTCCTGTAAAGGCTCTTGTGTTTACGATTTGGCCAGGGAACCAAGGGTTCATAAGGCTTTGAGTGGATTTTATGTGGATGGTATAGGGTCATATAGGGTCTCTAGCTACAGGTCCCTTGCTTGGGGTTCTTGAAATGTAGGCCTTCTCGTTAGGGTGTGGATAAGACTTCAGAGGTTTCAGTGTTATTGGGCTCGGTACTCAGGGCTGTAGGGTTTACGGTTCCATGTGGTTCGGGTCTTTTCGGAATAAGCCCTAAAGCCCCCAAGCCTTAACCCCTCTATACCCCAAACCCCTAAACCCTTTAAAGCCTAAAAGACCCTAAACGAGGACGTGCAAGCGACGAAACTGGCCTTTAAAGAAATAAACAACTACCCCCCAAAGCCTAAATAACCCTAAATCCTAAACCCCAAAGCCCTATACCCTAAAACCCTACATAAACCAGTGTAATTATACGGAGGGGGGGGGGCTTTTGGGCTAGGAAGTAAAGTGAAACCCTGAACTGAAAGACAGGAAGCACATGGTTAAAGCTCTGAGCTTTAGGGTAGTGTTCGGGGTCGCAGATTAGGATCGTTACCACATTTTTTGTTTGGGTGTTTCGAACCGGTGTTGTTGCTCACTGTGAGTCGAACATGAGCGACCCTGAAGCCATCAACCACATAACCCTAAGCCGCCACAACACGAATCCGTATGCCTATAAAAGCCTGTGCAAAAGCCTGTAGACACCGCACCCTACAAACGAAACATTGTGAATAGGCGCTAAACCCTAAACTCTAACCACCCACTATATGAACCCTATAATCCCTAAACAACTACTATGAAAACCAGACCTGGACAAGGAGCGTTCGAAGATGCAGGAAGCCTTGGATAAGAAGCGCCAGGACCCGGGATTGTAGGCCTTCCCTTCGGTATACTACAGTAAGTAGCTGCTTCGTTGATTTGGATATTTTTCGTGTTCCCTGAAATATTGAGAATTATTGAGTTTAACAGGGTCTCGGTTAGGAATATGTCTCATATTTACTGGGGCTTCTGGTGCTAGTATTTGGAGGTCATGTTTTCGCGGCTATACGACTGTTGAGCAGGCGAGTGAACCCTGAGCCCTGCACTGCTGGACCCCAAAACGCTTACACTTTCTTTCAAAACTGAGACTTCCATAATTGGGGCAGTGTTTTGGGGTGTATTATACCTCTTCAGATACCTCTGTTTATATTACAAAAAGGTCTTACACCCTCATCAAACACCGGAACGTCAGATGCGCAACATGCTCGTGGTTGGGAGCCCTAAACATGTAACATGTTTTTCACTCTTTCACAGGGATCCACCCGTGTGCGGCATAGAATGCCTTGAGCGCCGGCCTAAACCCCATGAGGAGCCTGGACAATCGACAAAGGCACCAATGTAAGTTAAGACTTCCAAGAAGCATAGTGTCTTAAAGTGGAGCCCCGATGTCCGCAACTCGAAACGAAGGTGCATGCAGCTGGCGTCGAAGAAACACCAAGCCTCTGTACGAGATCTTTCAAGATCTGAGGTCCTGGCCCTGTTGAAACTCCGAAAACTAAAACCTGCAAACAAACTCCTAAACTTTAAACCCTAAACCCTCACTCATTCGCGGAGAAAGCATGCGAGGATCGATAGGACGACGACGACGAAGACTTCCAGAAGCCGATTGATTGTGGCTTTGGGGTTTAGGGCTTTGTTAACTCCGAATTTACTTGATTTCCGGTGTGTTTCAATCTCAGTGTCTCCGGGAAACCAGCTCCGACCAACCCCTGAACGCCTAAACCCTTGAAGCCCTTTAAACGTGTAACTCTCGGTGCGGCCAGGAGCTGCAAGACGCAGTCACTGTGGCCTACTCCTCCCTGGCGGGTAGCGACATCCAGGTGCGGAATGTTGTGGTTAGGGCTTTAGGTCTCTAGGGTTTCAGGATTTTAGGATTTAGGCTTGGGGTTTCAGGAGCTAGGCGAGGTGTGAATGGCGTAGGATTCTCAGCAGTTTGATTTACTGTTTAGGGCTACGGTAGCGCGAAAACAAGCACAGCATGCCGAGCAGCGTAATGTCCCAGCTACGAGCTCCAGTCATGATGAAGATGATGATGATGATGGTGATGTTTATGATGATGAGCGAAGAAGCTGATGATGAAGATGTTGATAATGAAGAACAAGATGATGGAGTAGCCAGTACTGACAGTAATGGGTTAATGTGGGAGTTCCGGAGGGTAGGCGACCGCCCTTCACAAACACACACACACATACAAACACACTAACACCCTAGACAGATCGATCCTTCTAAGTTTGAGGATCCCGCCTTTCGAAAGAAGATCCTACAACAAAACATCAGTTTCTCCCTTATGCTCGGATCCAAGGTCAGGCCCAGGTTGGGGTTTGTTTTCGTCGGCCCGTTGTCCGAATCTCCCAGAACCTGAGCTGAATCTGAGTTTCGAGAAGCTTCCGTCAAAAAGCATGTGTGTGTGTATCTATGTAGATATACATGTACATTTATATTTTGTGTAACAGGTATGTAGATATATATGTTGTATATATGTAGATATACATATATATATATAGGTTATACATGTGTATGTAAATATATACATATATTTGTTACAGCTTTATTCCATGTACGTATATTGACACGTATACATATGCATAATGTATATCTATACATATGTTGAAGAGAGAGAGAGAGAGAGAGAAGGAGAGAGAGAGAGAGGGAGCGAGAGGGAGAGAGAGAGAGAGAGAGGGAGAGCGGGAGAGAGAGAGAGAGAGAGCGGGAGAGAGAGAGAGAGAGAGCGAAAGAGAGAGAGAGAGAGAGAGCGAAAGAGAGAGAGAGAGAGGGAGGGAGGGAGGGAGGGAGGGAGGGAGGGGGGTTCCTGTAATTAGTATCCATACCCTCTTGTAAACCTAGACCGATCAAATTGTAACCCCCTGTAGCATATACCCTCAATTCCATTAGGAACCCCACCGTAACTCTCAATGATGTTTAGAGCTATCTGTATTATGTGACAGGACCTTGGCAGCCAACAAGACTTCCCCACCGAAGTATGAAGACTATTGCCAACTTCGTTGCTGGGGGTTCTTGAATATGAATATACTGTTATGTAGGCCCCCCAAACCTTGTTCTGGTTGTTAAGGCCCCTGTATGATGCAACCCCTAAAGTACCCATTGTAGAACCCCGTTACCATTGGTGTAATCTACACCCAAGCCCTGCTATGATTATCACGGCTCCAAAAGTGCTGAGCATAGAATCTTCAGCTTCGCTCTCCACGGCAGGAAGTGAACGAGCGCCGGGGGCCTGGAAAGGAATTATCCTTGTTCTAAATCGGTGTGTATAGGATTATTCTGGTGGGTTTTCCTTTTGTGAAGGCATTTTGGTTTTCCTGGGCGTTCGGCTTTGAAGTGAGGGTTGAGGTTGTCATGGTCATGCTATGGATGAGGGAAGGGTGGATGTACAAAGCCTCTGCGCTGCTCATAGCATCAACCTTAACCTGTTGCATCTTAGACTACCGTTTCGTCAACTCAAAACCGAGTAGTAAAGTAAAGTCGCATTCCTTGTGATTCCCTCAAGAGCTCAGCCTAGGGCCTATGGTATTCTAGCAAAGGACAGTCCCCACTGCCTTGGGCTATTCTTGGTGCAGCGTAGGTCGGCATACCACATGCTGATGCTGTCCATGTAGAGTCCTTGTCAAGCCTTGCTTGGATCGTGTAAGGTTCAAGCCTTCAGGCTGATTCCGAAGTATCGATTTATGGTTTGGGTTTTGAGATGTATGTAGCGTGCCTTAATGTTTAGGGCATCGTGTTCAGGGTATTTTGAACTCTGTGCCCCAGCTGTTTCTGGGACAAGGAATCGCTCTTACGGCCATAGAGCCATAGAAGTGAACCATGCGAATCAAAACATGGATCTTCAATGCGCTGCATCTTGCATGTTGCTGCAGTTGTTGAACGAAATCTTTTCCTTGCCCCGATGCCGACCGCTCAGAACCAGAAACATCATCTTTCTGCTACTTCCAAGCAGAGGATCAGCATAAATGGAGTAGTTCCCTTCAGAAACTCCTCACCCTAAGCCTGCAACCGAACATCGGAAACCCATTGTCCCTAATTCCACAACATTTCAGCTCTGCCCTAAACCTTAAAGCCTAAGCCCGAAACCTTGAAACCCTCTGGGACAATAAAGCCTCAATTCTAAGTCCCTAAACCCTAAACCTGAGACCCTAAGAAAGGACCCTAGTGCCTGAACCCCAAATTCCAGTGTACGTGTAGTATAATATGCCCTCGAAGCCCTATTCAATTGTTCAGGCCCGTACAGCAACCTACAAGCGTTCCGTTAGCTAGTACCCATATCCTCTTGTTAACCCAGATACTGACCTTCGAATGCACCCCTATAGAACATACTCTAGAACCCTATCCTAGCTTGTGCTTACACCTTTAACTTGTTGTTCTTCATCTCCACATCTTGGTAGATCATGCAAAGAAATGGAATAGATTCATCGCCACAGTTGCATCCTGCCCAATATTGCAATCCATGTGTGCAGAGGTATTCCGCAGAAATCGGGAGTACCTGGAAAGCAATGGGGGAATCTACGAGTCGGACATCGACGTGATTGACTGGCAAGACTGCTGTCATAGAGCTCGTTTGACTTATACCAACGCTCGTCTCTGGATAGCTCATTGTTTACATACGCGCAGCTCGCGAAGAGCCATTTTGCTTAGTCAGTCCAGGTGCGAGCTCCATGGCTGCATTCATCCCTCCTGTCGCAGAAGAAAGACAATCTCAAAGGCATCAGCATACAATTTCCCTTCGCTCGCATGCTCCTGGACGGCAAGAAGACGCTGGAGATTAGGAGCTTTGCCCAAGAGGGTGGCTGGCGGCGAGTGGCATGCAGTTGTCTGACATCTGGACATCTATTAGTCCCAGAAGGGTGCTTCATCTTGGCAGTGCACGACCATGCGGGTGAAGGGTTTTCTGCAAAGTGGCCCCGCAATGGTCTTAAAAAGGCAGTTCTTCTGCCAACACGAGCCAAGTGAAGGATTTCCTTATGTAAATTTGATCTCCAACCGAGAGGACAGCATGCGCAGGGAAAATGAGGACCCTCAAACCTACAACCTTCAACCCTACAACCCTAAACCCCAAACCCGACACCCTAAAGCCCTAAAAGCCCTGAAGCCCTCAAACCCCCAATCCCCAGACCCTAAGCCGTAAAGCCTTCCCATGGAAGCCGAAAGCCTGTAGAATCCTCCTAGACTCTTCTGCCCTCCAACCCTCAATCCCCGGACCGTAAGCCCTGAAACCGTCCCACGGGAACCCGAAAGCCTGCAGAATCCTCGTAGAAGCCTTGTTAAGGATTCAGAACCCTTATAGAAACCTAAACCCTAAACCCTTGCCGACACCAGCAGGTGTGAGCAGGAGCATCGAGCCCTTGGCCAAACTGGAGGCTGCAAGTCTTTAAGCCCAGGGTTCTGCAAGGATTCTATCAGGGTTCTTTTTTGGGTTCTAAAAGGATAAGGATTTTATAAGGGTTTTAAGAGGATTAGGATTCTATAAGGCTTCTATAAGTTTAGTCAGAGGGTTCTGCAAGGATTTCTATAAGGAGGGTCCTATATGGCTTGTACAGGAATTGGGGGTTTTGGGTCTGGGGCTTGGGGGTCGGAGCAAACAGTACACAGAACAATCCCCGAATGGCTCATACTAGAAGTATACAGTATACTAAGATAGCCACCAAAGCCCTCTTTTAGTTGCTTGGGCCCTGCATTGATATTCTGTTTTGACGTTTTTTGTGCTTTGGCTTTTGTTGGAAAGTTGTACGGTGCAATCGGGTTGTTGTAGGATCTCATGCAGATTCGGGCTCGATGTCTGTCTTGGGCCTGAACACGTTCCGTGCTAGCATCAAGTTTGCCAGCCTTCCTAATGTTAACTGCAGATGTGGTTGTTAGTTTGTTTCAGCAGATGAAGTAAGTGTTGCCCAGCACTGCCATCTAATAACATCGGACGATGATAACAATGCTGCAGCAGCAGTTCTACATACCGTATGTCACTTGATAAGAGTTGTGTCGCGTCAATGTCGTACGAGAAATCCTGAAGCTGATGCCCGATACCTTGAACCCGGTTGCCCCGAACCCAGACGCCCTATACCCGGCAGCTCCCAAAAGCCCAAGCCGTACATTCTGAAATCGAAATACAATGTCGGGGCGAGTATTGGTAATGGTATCCCTTGGGCATTGGCGCTCCTTGTAAAAGTAGGAGCACAACAAACTCGAAACCCTATTGCAATTATGCCCTATACGTACCCTAAGGCTCCATAGTAGTTCCTTTTGGGGCTCATATTTAGGAAACTATAAGGTAATCCACAAAAGAAACTATTCTGGAGCCTCTGGGTAGTAGCCCACTTATCCACAAGTTCCGTCCACAGCTGTCTGCAGGTGGCGCGGCAGTCGGAAACGGACCCCCAGGTGCCGTGGTCCATACACGGTTTAGGCGTGCGGCGACTCATATTTCAAAATTTGAAGATTTCATGCTTCAGGATTTTTGCGCTGCAGGTTTTGTTGTTTGGGTTGGGGTTGCGAGTAGGCTTTGCGTTTGTTTGCGGCGTTGAGCGTTGGACGAATGGTAGGCTTGCCGAATGACGTCGCATGTTTTCCTAGACCTGACAGGGATGTGGTGTCCCGGAGGTCCCGGAGCCTTCTGAAACAAAACTCTTGTTTGCCTTCAGCTGAGGCTACTAGCATAAGCTCCTGACTAAGTTCGGTTTGGTGGGTCTTGCGCTTAGTGGTGAGGGCTTAGGTTTCACGGATTGAGGGGCTGAGGGCTAGCTTAGTTTTAAAGTTTAGGTTTATACTGTTCGCGTTAGCAGTTCAGGGTTTGGGGCGGGGGGCGGAGCCCAGGGTTTATCTACAGGTTATCAGGTCTGTGTTGTGTGGATGTCGGTGTGGTTACTGCTATGGGCTATGGTTTACAACTGTCATCTACACTTCCACCTGTGGACCCCTCATCTACAGATAGGGACGAAGTCTTTCAGTTT
Organism: Symbiodinium sp. clade A Y106; assembly: GCA_003297005.1. Lineage (NCBI taxonomy): Eukaryota > Dinophyceae > Suessiales > Symbiodiniaceae > Symbiodinium > Symbiodinium sp. clade A. The sequence goes on from BGNK01000610.1 coordinate 90,156, forward strand.
AAAGGTCCGGCAAAATCTTGTGACCGAGCCAAAAACCTCAGAGCACACACACGCACACACACCGAACATCTGAAGCCCTGGGCATGCCACATCCACCACCTCCGCCGGAGCCTCGTCGCGTAACCATTCTCCTTACCTTACGAACCCACCGGTTTAAGTTAGGGGCAGCCTTAGTCCTTGTTATCTCACCATCGTGAAGAACTTCCCGAAACAATTGAGGCAAGCTGCAGAAAATTTGCAGGCACATGAGTTCCATTACGAGAAGGACGAGCCACTGACCCTCGTTGGCCATGTCGGAAACGAAAGGAAGGCAGCCTACAACTGTATCACGAAAGCAACCGTGGTGAATGAGGTCAAGAGTCTCGGCACCAGTGCCAACTGCGAAGCACTCAAAGAAGAAGATCTGGCCTCCGGTGCCTTTGTTCAGCGAGGCTCCACGCCGCCGCAAGCGCATCCGGCAGGTGCGAGGATGTTTGCGTGGAGCCTTGGACGAGTTTGTCCTGTGGCATGCCCGTGCTCCCCAGCTTCCACTGACACGACGTGGTCCTGCTGCTGCTAGGCCCTAGCTCTAAATTTTCCAAAATCCCGCATCGACTCATCATGCAAGCAGCTATCATCGCTAGTAACGGGTTTCAGGAGATTGGGGACTCAAAACTCAGAGCCTTTCAAACTCAGATCCTCGACCCCTGGCTCGTGAATTGAATAGTATCCCCAGGTATAGGTGCTGAGCTCTATCCCTGGACCCTGACGGTTTCAGGGTCTGAATGTTAGTCCAATCGGTTCGTAGTTACATATTAAAACGTGCAGTTAGTTACAGTATGCGCCAACACCATATTCAAAGTCTTGAGGCCCTCGGAGTGTGATACGCTATAAAGCCAAAACTCTCAACCCTCAAACCTAAACCCTGAACCAAAACCCTAAACCCTGAACCGTAATAGTAAACCAACGTTATGGCGCTCATATCAAGTTTGAGGCTTGCTCTGCGCTTTCCACTTCGCTCCTGCGCGGTGCTGCTGCCCTCAAAGAGGACCCTTCCATTAACGGTCGAGGGTTGATGGCTTTGGGTTGAATTTAGGGTTCGGTTTAGGGCTTAGGCTCTCGGACTCAGGGCTATACGACCCTATGCGAAGTCTCTGTTGACTTCGGAAATCTACGTATCAAGCAATAATGCAGGGGCTGGATAAATAGAATTGGGTGTTGAGGTTATGTTACAGTACAAAGATACCGGGACACGAAGAGGATGCTGGGGATGTGTAGATGTTGCGAACATGTAAGACCTCTATGTTCAGCTCCACGTGTAGGTTGTCGTTCGTAGCTGGGTCAAGCCCGAAAGCCATACGGTTGATGATATACATTCCTTTTACCCAAACTAAGGAATATACCATAGTTCCCATAGTTTAGGCTCCTTGAGGTAATGCAGGATTTTGATCATCAGCCGTATCCCGAAATCGTTCAGCCGAAACCCCGAAGCTCATGCAGTTTGCTGCAAACTCGATACGGGGTCCGCAAAGCAAAGACGAAGGCTTCATGTTGATTATCATGTTTCAGGTCTTTATGCTATGAGGCTTGTTTTTGTTATTGATTTTCATCTACCTTGAATTGAGGCAGTAGTCATAGCTTTGCTGCAGTCCTTCCTGTTGGCAGGGGCAGCCGGATGGCAGAGAAACGCTGCAGCAGGCAGCATTGCGCTTTGAAGTTGGGCTTCGGGGTTCGAATGTAATCCATAGACCCCAAGCACGGAACCCGTGTTTTTTTTTGCTCTCTTTGCTTTCTGTCGTTTTTGCTCTCGTTGCGCGGACCCAGGAAGCCAGTGAATGAGTGAACCCCGGTTCCAGCGCAACGACAGCAAAAAGACAAAACACACCCCCACAACGACAGAAAAACAAAACAAAAAACAACACGCGCCCCTGCAACAGCAAAAAACCGCGCCCCGCAACGACAGCAAAAAAACAACGGCAGCAAAAGAAACACTCTTACCTTCAGGGCGATGTACGGTTTAGGGTTGTTTTCAGGAAGGTGTTTAGTAAGGAAATCACATTATCGACAATCTGCTTTACATGTATCTATCTGCCCATCTGTCTGTTCGTCTGTTTGTCTATCTGTGTGTCTGTCTGTCTGTATGTCCGTCCGTCCGTCCGTCCGTCTGTCTGTTTGTTTGTCTGTTTGTCTGTCTGTTTGTCTTTCTGTCGGTCCGTCTGTCGGTCCGTCTGTCGGTCCGCTTGTCGTTCCGTCTGTCGGTCCGTCTGTCTCTGTCTGTGTCTCTGTCTCTGTCTCTGTCGGTCTCTGTCCGTCTCTGTCTGTTTCTGTCTGTTTCTCTGTCTGTCTCTGTCTGTCTCTGTCTGTCTCTGTCTGTCTCTGTCTGTCTGTCTGTCTGTCCGTCCGTCTGTCCATCTGTCTCTCTGTCTGCCTGGCCTGTCTGTTTGTTTGTCTGTCTGTCCGTCTGTGCGTCTGTCCATCTGGACTGCCTGTCTGTTTGTCTGTTTGTTTGGCATTTTCGGACCTCACGAGCTCTTTGCTTCACTTTGCCCAGTTGATTGCGGCTTAAGGATTCGGATCGAGAGGTGGCTGGTGGCTGGCCTTCGGGGCCGGGGTGGGGGAGGGTGCTTCGGTTCGAAGCTTGCTCGCTGCAGCCTAGGTAAGATAGAGGCCCTAATTATTGCCAATAATATTTTGGGGGTTGCTTATTATAATTATAGTATAATGGCCCCAAAACCCTATTCTAATTATTGAGGCCCCTAAAGTAAGCATTTTGGGTGCAGCGGTTGGAATTGAAGGGTTCGATGGTCCAGGGCTTGGCTATTTGGGTCTTTGGATTTCGGGTGTAGTTTTGTATCTGGGGTTTGGCCTGCAGCAACCCAACTCGTGCGCGGGGACATGCTAAAGCCCATTTAAGCTAGAAAATCCCGAAGCCGAAACATAGCAGACTCCAAACCCTAAACTCTTATCAGCGCCACAAGACTCGTAGTGACAAGAAATCCCCTGTTTAAGGGTCTTTGACTTGTTAAGCCAAGCGCAAAGCCCTGGCCCTGTTCAAGCCTTAAGCTGGACTCTTAGATGAGCGCGGCTGGGCACCCTAAACCCGGAACTCTGGTAGAAAGGCTGCTCAGAACGACTCCTCTGGCTTGGCACCTAAAGGGTTCAGGGTGTCGGGTGTAAGCTTCTGGGATATAGGGTTTAGAGTACTAGGGTATATTTAGGTTTCAGGGGTTTATGTTTTAGGGTCTATATATTTAGGGCTCACAGAGGTGTTAGAAGCTAGGCTTCGGGCTTATGAGCGTAAGGGTTGCAAGGTTCGGGCTTCTGGGATTTAGCTTGGCAAAGGGTTATACAGGCGTTGCAATGGGTTGTGCAGTTTGCGAAAGAGGGTTTTGTGGCCTAGACCGTTGGGGTTGCTGGTTTATGGCTTTAGGGTTTTGGGCTTCGCTTAGGTTCTTATGGCTCAGGGAGTTAGAGAGTAGATTTAGGGTTCAGGCTGTATTAGGCCCTAAACCCTACACCCTAAATTGTATTAACCTGGCTCTACCTACAAGGTATTCTGACTGTAGCAGGAGGAAAAAGGCCCGCAAAAAAAAAAAAAAATTGTATAAGGCCCTTGGAGTTTAGGTTTGAGGGCTGCAAGGGCGCAGGCTTCAGAGCCGAATGATTCAGGGATGTAGCGATTAGAATCACCAAAGCCGAAACATAGCAGACTTCAAGCCCTGAACCCTAAACCCCTTAGAGCCATAATGTAGGAACCTGATTAAAATGCCCCGGGCCTATAACCCCAAGATAGTAGAATTCATATACGGAACCCTAGTAAGGGCCTTTATCAGGACCTACATTAGGGTGATAGGGTGCAGAAAGTGGATGCTGATGGAAGAGTTTCGCGTTTAGAGTAGTCAGCTTTCGGATGGTTCTGGGTTCTTCTTCTTCTTCTTATATATTTGCTAGGTCTACTTTCGAAGGTCGTGTAGCTCAAGGCTTGAGGTTAAGAGTCGCAAAGGGGTAGAAACCCGAAGCCCCGAACTCGGGATTCGCGACCAGATAAACCTTCAACACAAAGCTTACCTTAACGCACCAGAACATTTTTGTAGGTCCTTGTTATAAACCCAATGCAGGTTTTTTGGGGCACCTTCAAAAACATGGATTTGGCAGGCTAAGGAGTTAAGGTAGATAGGAAGCACCTAGGCCTAAACTTGTCAAGGTAGCGTTCAAACCAGGGGCTATCCGGCATCAAACCCTCAGCACCCACTCGAAAAAACACTGGGCCGCGTCATATCTTCGGTTTCGGTGTCGATCTTCTCGTGGCATCTTTAGCAGTAGTCCCACAACCATCAATGCGAATACCGCGGCTGTCCTCGTTCCAACGTCGCCCTCATCAACACCGTCATCTCCGACAGCATTCTTGCAATCACGATCGTCATCATTGTGCGGGTCACCGTCATCAGTGGCCGCACGGTCATGCTCACTATATATACCTGTCATCCCAACCACCCTTCGCCTCATGCTCTTTTATTCATAAGGACCCTTAGGGGGGTAGGGCGAGGGGGGTAGGGGGCCGTAATACCTATAATAAGGACGAAATAAGGCCTGTTTAAGGAAATATAGTCCCCTACCCCCTCCCCCCTAAGGGTCTCTGTGGTTTATAGTAGCTTAATCTATGGCCCTATGTGAAACCTCAGTCCTGATCCCTGATCCCAAAACCTTACAGAACCAAAGTGGGTGGTTGTCAAAATTAGGGTCCCCTTTTTGGGTCCTTAATATAATACGGCACCTAATATTTAGGGTAACCACAAAGGGACCCTAATTTTGACAACCACCCAAGTCCAAAACACTTGGTGTCCTTATCCCCTTACCTCCATGCCTGAAGCCGTGCCAACCCAAAACCTTACTAAGCCTTATAAACCCAGACCCCGGACCCTCAACTCTCAAGGCTAATGTGGATGCCTGAATATCTTGCAACACTGTAGATGAGATTCCTTGTCATGCTTGTCATACATTGTACCCCCAACCCTTCTTCTAATCATGAGGAGCATCGTCTAGAGTACCCTATAAACGCCCTTTGCAAGTATAACATGCCCGAAGTCCCCAATAAAGACCCTAAAACAAATCCATCACAGCTAGGCTTTGTGGCGAAGTTGCTGGCTGCACTTCCCGCAGCGACCCGAGAGTGAGGGAGGTTGTGCGATCTCGAGATCTTGAGTGTTGTTTTTTTGGATACCCAGAGACTCCAATATCCCTTAATTAAGGATTATACCTTAAGTTATAGTAGGATCCCTAATATGACTTAAGGAACATTATTGGAGTCTCTGGATACTTTGGGGTTTTCAAGGCTTTCTGCGGGGCTGATAGGTCCTACAAGGATCTTTGTGGTGTGTAACATGGTGTGACGGATTTATGAGGCTTTTGGGCGTCATTTAGGGTTCCCAGTTTCGAGCACGTCCGGGTTTAGGGTTAAAGTTAATTTGGCTTAGGGTTCCGTTAGTCGGGATTCTGTGGATTTTAGGGTTTAGGTTGATGGTTTAAGGATCGAGTTGTGTAGTTTATTGAATTTAGGGTTCCAGGTTTGGAGCACGTCGGAGTTTAGGACTAATGTGGCTCAGGGTTCCGGTCCGGTTGTCGGGATTCAGGGATTTTAGGGTTTAGTGTTGCGCATTGCAATGGGTCAGATGTTTAGTGCTGGCCCTCATGACCCTGGGACTTCTCCTAATCTTGATATCTCGCCCCCTCCTCTTCAAGAAATAGCGTAGCCGACATGACTAGCATGCTAAGCCAAATGCCAGTAATATGAACCCTGAGCCTTACACCCTTGGGTCATAGGGACCCTTAGGGGGGTCAGGGTGGAGGGGGGTAGGGGGCTATACTTCCTGAAATAGGCCGTCCTTATTACAGGTATTAAGGCCCCCAACCCTAAACCCTAAACCCTAAACCCCTCCCCCCTGCCCCCCTAAGCTAAGGGTCCTTATGATTAGGGTTTCGGGGATCCTTTAGTCCCAGAAGCCGCAAGGGCTTGTTTCTAAAAGGTTTTCGGACCTCAGGAATCCCAGAGACTCCACTACCCCTTAACTAGGGAGTATTCCTTACATCATACCTATAGTCTCCATTGTAGTTCCTTTTTCTGGTTTAACCAAATATATAATAAGGATCCTATAAGGTAACCCCAGAAAGGAACTACAATGGAGACTACACGTATGAGGCATCCTACTTTGATTTAAGGTATATTCCTTAATGAAGGGATCTTCGAGTCTCTGGGAGGTTCCCAGAGTCTTAGGGCGCAGGGTTGGAGGCCCCACAGAAACTCCAAGAACCCTTAGGCAGTCAATATGGGTTTTCTATTTTAGGGTCCGTTTTCAGCTCCACCCATCCGCCGACCCGGCCAGCCACTGGCATCCTTATGAAAAGCGGGACCTGAAGTTAGAGAGCTACCCTTTTGGGAGTTTCCGAAAATTAGGGTTCCCTACATTGGGGTCCTTATTATAATAAGGATCCTATTATTTAGGGTACTATATTAGGGTCCCCTATTTTCGGGAACTCCCATATACCTTGCAACTTAGAGGGATCCTTTATATGACACTCGTTCTGCTTAACTAGGCGGGTGCGTCCCTTCAGGCAGGGTTTAGGCAGATGTTTTTGTTCCGAGCTCCATAAATCCCAGCTTGATTCGAAGGGGAGCCCTAAACCCTAAACCTTCGTTTGCTGCAGCGCCTCCTTCGAGAAGGTCCGCGGATCCTGTGTGGAAGACACCGGTCTGAGAGCACACGCCCCCTGGCGAACCCATGCCTCATGGTGCTGCCATTGATGGGTGTTAGGGTTTAGGGTTTAGGGGCTTGTGTGTCGCTCGATTGGGAGGCGATGGGACCCACAACCTAACGGTAGTTTCCAACTGGTCGTCTGGAATGGGCACTCGTGTGCACGGTTACATGTGTTGGAGCCTGGATGCGCAGCTGAACGGTTCCTCAAAGCCGCGGAGACTGCCGTGTTGGACCGCTTTTGGGTGGGCAGTCGGACGAACAACGTGTTCAGGTAGCATTGCTTTGAGGTTCATGGTAGTTATAAGTAGGGTTATAAGTAGGATAACTATAGTTATAGCCCATATTAGGGGACTTAAAACCCCATTTATAACTACCCATGAACCTCCAAGTGTGGCGGTTGCGAGTCACACGCCTGAGACTCCTTCCTCGCAGAGAAACGTAGATGGGATGGTGGTGCCTTCACCGTCCCCAGAGACTCCAATACCCCTTAATTAGGGAATATTCCTTGGTATGGTATGGTATGGCACATCATATTAGGGATCCTACCATACAAAAAAGGTATATTCCTTAATTAAGGGATATTGGAGTCTCTGGGTCACCACCACCTTCGGCAGTGATGGTAGCCAGATTGTGCGCCGGCCGTTGGCTGAAACAAACTCGTCAAGGAAGCGAGTTGCTTTGTAAAGACCTGCGTCACTGCAGTCCCCTTGCAGCCTCTGCCCCTGCTGCCTGCATTTCCTGCAGTCCTGGAAAGCTTTGAGAAGCAGAGCCAGAGAAAGCTTCGACACAGTTCAAGTCTAGTCAAACAATTAAAAGCTTTTGCCAACCATCAACCCATTACAGGACCCTTTCAAAGGGTACCGCAGGTAGGCCCCATTGTACTGTCTTGCCTACTAAAAACTGTCCATTGCATACATCCCCGAACCAAATCCCTTCACATTATGGCGATCTTTCATTATTGTGTCAGAAGTGGTTCATAAAGATTCTATACTGAATACTCCTTCCACTAACCTATACTCAGGGCAAATGGCCGAAATACGGAAACCCCACTTCTGTGTGGCCCCGAGGGTCCTGGTTTTTTGGAGTTTAGCGATCCTGCAGACGCCCAGAATCCTGTTTCTACTCACAACAACGCTTCAACGTGTTCTGCACCGTGCAATCTTATAAAAATATAAAAAGTTCACCGAAATCCTGCATTTACAAAGGGAGCATCGTTGCCAGGAGGCGCCTGCAGCCACCAACGACCTAACGGTCAACGGAATCAGGCAGGGCATGAGCGTGCTGCTTCGGGGCATCCAGGGGTTGCAAGGACTAAAGGTGCATGGCTGAAGATCTCTTGTGTTGTCTCATGGGGTCGAAGTTAAGTTGTGATCTCAGGATTATGGCTCAGAGTGAAACCCTCCTCTCGCGTACAGGGTTTATGAAATTATAGCAAGATCCCTAATATGATTTAAGGTAGATCGATTCCTTAATTAAGGGATATTGGAGTCTCTGGGTAGGGTTTGGGGAGAAGCCTATTGAGGACATCGGGTAAGCCGTTAAGGAGAGCTAGGTCAGCTAGGTAATGTAGGAACCTGATTAAGAAACCTTGGGCCTTTATTAGGGTTCCTTAGAGGGATCCTACTATTTTGGGGTTATAGGACCAGGGTTTCTTAATCAGGTTCCCCTAACCCCTAAACCCTAAACCCTAAACCCCTAAACCCCTAAACCCTAAACCCCTAAACCCTAAACCCTAAAACCCTAAACCCAATCAGGTTCCTACATTACTTGGAGGCTCAAGTCTTGGAGGGTTTGTTGGGCTCAAACAAGCAGCGTACATCATCTGAAGGATTCCTCTATGGTGTAAAGATCGCTGAGCTGAAGTGTTCGAAGATCTGGTTTAAAGTGCTTAATATATTGCCTAAATAATAATGACCTATACTATTTTGCGGGGGTCCTTATTATACTTACGGTATAATGGGCCCCAAAGCCCTATTCTAATGATTAAGACCCCTATATTAGTCAAGCTTCTTGGAGTCTTTGAGAATTTCAGGACTTCGATGGGGCTGACAGAGGGGTCTCGTGGCTTCAGAGGATGTAGCGTGTAAAGGTGTACCCATGACGGATTTTGACAAATTCAGTGGGTTCTTGACGGGTTCACATAGGGTTTAGGGTTTTAGGAGTTCAGGGTTTAGGGTTCACATTCCCCAAAAACCATGCATTTGCGATCTGAAAGGCCCCCCCATGTCGCCGACCGAACGTATAAGGCTAGGGTGGAGCCTGCAGAGTTTAGGGCTCAAGGTCTTGCAGGTTTGGGGATTGGTGACTAGGGCTTGCCTTAACTAACACCAACCAGCTTACCTTTCTAAGAAGTGTAACTTACAGGAAATCATAGTAAGGATCACTGAAATAGATCTGAACAGGTAGGTATCAAAGGGTCCAGGGAGGCCGTGTATACCCCAACGCCTTAAACGCAAACCTTAAGCTTCGGGCTCGTAGGGGTTCAGGGGGACTTGTCTTATGCACCCGCAGAAGGCGAGAATGGCTCGTTATAATATGGGTAGTTGTCAAAATTAGGGTCCCTTTTTGGGTACGTGCCGTAATATATTAGGGACCCAGAAAGGGAGCATAATTTCGACAACCACCCATATGGAATAAGGAATAATCATCAGTAGTATGCCTTAGGGGCCGTAGGGGCTCCTATCAGAATTGTACTATGATATATCCCAAAACCCTATCATTCGATTCTTGGGTTTTTTCCACTTGTAATGCTGAACCCCTGTCTTAAAGCTTCTGCAATCCCTGAATTCTCCACGACAGTAGACTTTCATTCTTTCACCCGAAGGATCCGGGTCTTTTCAGTTTTGTAAGTTTCAAACAGAACCAAACACTCCGAATAATGGTATCTTGCTGTGGCTTTTGAAACGGCGTTTCGCCCGTGCTTGCTAGGACTTTACCAGAGTCTGACAAGAGCTTGTCGAGTTTGTGAATACATGTAAACTCTAAATAAGGTACCCATAGCAAAGGCCATGTTTGACGATCAATCAGAAACCTCGCCCGATGCCGCTCTGGCTAAAGTTGAGTCAAATCTTCCACTACGGTAGGTTCTCGATTCCTAAGCATGCGCAACATCAACGCTTTGACCCAAACGAAACTTTCGCCGCTGCCGCAGCCCGAATCATAGTGTAAACTTGGACCTGTTTCATGTTGTTGCCTGCTGTGTCGCACAACATGAGAATTGACCTCCACATCTTCTATAAATATACCCTTTTCCCTACTTCAACACCTACCCAAACCTACCAACAGCGCAGGAAGACAGTCAACCGCCCGTAAGCCAGACTCTTAAAGCCACAACAGGCCATAATGCAAGGGTGTGGGATTTAGGGGTTTGGGGTTTGGGGAACCAAACCAAAAAGGCAGGACCTTGACGACAAAATCCAAACTTCAATCGCTCTGGGGCTGAACTCCCCTGCACCCAAACCCGGGGCAGCTAGGCTCTAAGACCACCACTGCCTCAACCTAATCCGTCCAAATACCCTAAACCCTGAAACCCTGAAATTCTGCACCCTGAAACTCGCAACTGCCTTGCCCATGGGCGCCCGCTGCTCCTGTGATCCTTGTGAGGCTCCCGGGAGGGAGGGACAAGTAGGGAGGGAGGTGGTGGTGGTGGTGGTGGTGGTGGCAGTTGTGGTAGTAGCAGCACTAGCATACTAGCACGGGCACGGGCAGGAGCAGGAGCAGGAGCAGCAGCAGCAGCAGGAGGAGGAGGAGGAGTAGGAGTAGGAGTAGGAGTAGGAGTAGGAGTAGGAGTAGGGGTAGGAGTAGGAGTAGGAGTAGGAGTAGTAGTAGTAGTAGTAGTAGCAGCAGTAGTAGTAGTAGCAGCAGCAGTAGTAGTAGTTCTTACATAGGTCCTAGGCGAGTTTGTGGTTGAAAGTTGAGGCTTTAGCCATACGGGTTTCAGGTGGTGGAGTGTGCTGGAGAGAGTGTGTGTGTGTGTGTGGGTTGCAGGGGACGCCTATTCCTATGTATCTTAACTAAACCCTGAACAGATATCTAGTCATTTCATATATGTAATATATATATATATATATCTGTGTGTGTGTTTAAATAAATAAATATAAATAAATCTATATATCTATATATATATATACACACATACATACATACATACATACATACATACATACATACATACACACATACGTACACACATACATATACATATGCATATCAGAACCAGATGTCCCAACTTGGGCATGGAACTCTATACATCCCAAATGAGCTCCTCAAAATCAACATACATAAACTATGATATCCTTCTTGCGGAAATCCATTAGATGCTAAGCCGAATGTTGTTTTGCAGGTGTTATTTACTTCAAGGGTGTTTACGGTTTTTTTGAAAAGGCCTCACCATGTGCAGCGGAACAGGTTTAGCATTGGGCCTATTTTTATAAGCTGCCCACGCCATTCCGCACAGCTTTATTCGGAAACCCTGTGTAGTTAATGGGTCGAAGTACGCAAGCAGGTAGAGGTTGGCACGTGCACCTTTTTGCAGCAACTGTGTCTTTGGTAGCCTTGCTTTTTGATTCATCATGTCAGGCTCCTGCCCAGAGTGTCCATACATACTGCTATGATGGGATCAGGTCCCTAAAGACATATTCAGGAGGGTCTTTTGGGGCAGAATTCCACAATGGTAGTATATGTGGACCCTCCAGGACGATACAATTACTTAACCAGGTGCTCAGTTAATCAACTAACCCGTTTACTACGGTGAATGCAGGAGTCTTTGCATGGTTGGAGAATTAAAGAAAGAAAGACAGCCTCGACAGCGGGCTTTCAAGAGGGCTTTCAGGTGGGAGGTAGGATCGGAGGCCTCTACCCTTGAGCGACGCCTTAAGAGTTTCCTGATTCCTCCACAGGTCCCTCTTTTATGCTGCAGTTGTATGCCAGCCTTCCCTAATTAACGGACTATTTCCCCATGTCAAATTCCTACCCCAAATGGGTTCAAGTTGGGCTTTCATCCTGAATCAGCCAACTCCCAGGCGCACAGAAACTGCCTCAAGCGCTTTCTCACCCCTACTTGGAGGTTCCTGGGTAGTAATAAGTAGGGTTATAAGTCCCCTAATAGGGGTTATAACCATAGTTACCTTAATTATAACCCCACTTATAACTACCCATGAACCTCCAAGTAGGCCCTAAACCCTATACCCTTATAGAACCCCTATAGATCCCTTTAAAGGGACGCTTAAAGGAAGCCTTATAACTCCAAGCTAGCCCTCAACCCTGAACCCATACGCTGAACCCAAACCAAGCCCCGAGCCCTAAGCCCTATAAGCCCTAATGTAGGAACTGGGTTTAGGGTTTTAGGGTTTAGGGTTTAGAGGTTTAGGGTTTAGGGTTTGGCAAATTTGGGGTTTAGGGTTTAGGGGAACCTGATTCAGAAACCCTGGGCCTATAACCCCAAAATAGTAGGTTTCATACAAGGGACCCTAATACAGGCCCAAGGTTTCTTAATCTCAAGTTCCTGTTTCAAGCCCTAGCAGGTCTGCAGCCTAGAGATGTTCAGTTCAAACTCGGTTACTATGTGTACTAAACCCTACAGCCGTACTGTTGATGATATGAATCCTGCATTTCCTTAAGGACCCTAAACTATGGGAAAAAATGAATAATCGTATATTCCTTATTATGGGTAATGCAGGATTTATATCATCAACCGCATCAATAGAAATCCCCCCTAAACACTAAACCCCTAGACCCTATTCCGCCGCAGGACCGCGATGCCGGGCTCAGTTCTGCCACGGCTGCTTTTCTCGCCTCCTGGAAGCACATGTAGTAGGGTCCCAGTAATTGAGTCCGAGACCCCTGAATTGCCTTAGACCCCTAGGGTTTAGGGATTTAGAGGTTTAGGGTATAGGGCTTCGAGATTTAGGGGTTTAGACCCTAAGCCCTAACCCTAAACCCCTAAACCCTAAACCCTAAATTAAACCCTAAACCGTTTTAGGGGTCTGGGCCTGACCCCTGAACCCTTGAGCCCCGATCCCTAGCCACCCGAGACCGCGCGGCCCAGAGCCTGTAAGTGTAGACCCTCAGCTACTCAGAGCCCTCGCGAGCTTTGAAATCCTTGCAGTTATAAGGGTTACTATAAGGGATACCATAAGGGTACGATAATGTAGGGGTCGCAGTTAATTAGGGTTTTTTCCTAAACCCTAAACCCTAAACCCTAAACCGTGGTTAAGTGATGGGTGTACTGGGTTTTGAGCTTTGATTTCTTCGGTTGGTGTGATTTTATCTTACTTACTCTCAAAGTCTAAACTTTTACTTGCCTGGGTAGTTTCGGAACACGTTTACCGTCTTTGGAGGAAACATGAGGGGACGTTGTAGGCTGACCTAGCTATGTGAAGGCAGGTGTAAGACCCCTGTTGTTATGAGAGTTTAACTTTATGGCTTAGGGTTTAAACCTTCATGACAGAAAGCCACTACCACTGCACGCATAAGTGGGTGCATCAAACATTCTAGGCGACAAGTGCACGCACTAGCCTCCTAAACTCCGAACCTGTACCCGCAGACCAAGATTCCCAGAGATCCCTTAATTAAGGAATATACCTTAAACTATAGTAGGATCCCGAATATGATTTAAGCAATATTCCCTAATCAAGGGGTATTGGAGTCTCTGGGTTCCGAGCCTGAAGTCTTACACCAAATCCAACACCCAGCACTCAAGGCCGTAAATCCTTCAAACCCAAGACGTCTAAGCTACGGCAATACGAAGTAGGGTTTATATTACGGTCTTGGTGAGTGTAGATAGGCCTCCTTCTGAATATTGGTGAGTGTATATATTGGGTTTTATTATGGATAGTAATACAGTATAAACCCTACCCTATATGAGGTCCTTCAAGCGATGGAAACTCTTCACCGGTAAACCCAAAAGTCCTTCGGATACCCTCTCAGCTGGTGAAAGACCAGGCCTGAGCCTCTGAGGGAGCCCTCGAAGAACGATTACTTGGAGGTTCATGGTTAGTTATAAGTGTGGTTATAATTAAGGTAACTATGGTCATAACCCCTATTAGGGGACTTATAACCCCACTTATAACTACCCATGAACCTCCAAGTAGTAGAAGAACAAAGCTCTACACTCTAAACCCCAGAGCCCTAGAAGGAACCCTCAACCCTCAACCCCAAATCCCTACCAACCCTAAACCTAAACCTTGAAGACCTAAAGCACGAAGTTTGAAAAACAAAAAAGGCAGAAGAACCTTATAGTACCCCAAATAGTAGGATCCTTATCATAAGGACCCCAAATTAAGGTACCCCTAATTTTCAGAAACTCCCTAACCCTAAACCCTATAGATCCCTTATAGGAACCCTTAAAAGGAACCCCTACAGATCCCTTTAAAAGAGCCCCTAGTTGGAAACTCCCCAATGAACCCTAGCCCCAATCCAAGGACGCACAGCCTGCTATTCGGCCGAGGGAGCAGTTCGAGGCCAGAGCCTCCTGCTTCTTTCTTTCAAAGAGGCTTTTAGGGTTTAGGGTTTAGGGCTTGGGGTTTAGGGTTTAGGGTTTAGGGAAATCGACCCAGAGGGTTCGTATACATATATATATATATATCTACCACCATTATGGAATTAGCTCCCTAAAACCATAATCAGAATGGTCTTTTGGGAGCTAGTTCCATAGTGGTGGTATAAGGGGACCCTTAGGGCAAGTGAGGGTTAATGTAGTATGGTCTTTCTAGAGCTTAGAAGGCTCTATCGGGAGCTGATGGTATGGGGTTTTGCAGGGTTCAGGCTGGTTTCAGGCGTAGGGTTTAGGGTTGGGTATAAGTGTGTTATGGTTCGTGCTGCTTGATTATTTGTTGGGTTGTTCTTGCATTCTTTGTCTTTTGTTTTCCAAACTATGCCCAAAAGGGGATCCATCAGGATTCGTTGGGTTTGGGTGCCGTAAGGAGGAAATACCGAGCCGAAGGGTTGTACTGCAGCTACTGCAACTGCTGCAGCTAGCAGCTGGCTCATGCTACGGCTACTACAAGGATTATTGTAATGGCAATAGCGACCAAGAGAAGACCACGAAGAGGACGAAAAGGACAACGTACGACTGCCCCTGATACTGCAGCAGCTGCCCGCTGCTGCCGCTGCAGCACTAGTAATCGTACCAGTATTAGCTCGAGCACGAGTACCAGTACTGGTACACTAGTACTAGCACGAGCATCAGTGCAAGGGTTTATGCAAGGGCTTTTTAAATGGTTTTCAGAAGAGTTTATCGGAGGGTTTGCGCAATGGTTTCTAGGACGGTTTACGGAAGCGTTTATAGAAAGGCTTATGGTTGAGTTTATGGAATGGAAGGGCGGTGCGGATGCATGGATGGATTAATGGCTGGATGGCTGGGTGATGGGGTGGGGGAAGGTCGAAGGATAAATTAAATGGATGAGATATTATTGTTCGGTGATAGGTGCCTTGCTGCTTCGGGGCACCTTTTCTGTAGCTGTAGGTCTTTCATTATATGCCCGACTAATTAGTTGGAGTCCAGTCGTGACGAGGTTGGTCTTTGCCTCAGCGGCGGTGGCCTTGCGGCGGCTGCAGCTGCAGTAGGACCAGAGTGGTTGAGGTTTTGGCGTTTGCGGTTTGGGATCAGGGTCATTGGTTTGGCGTGCAGGGTGATGGAGGGTTTAAGGCATGGTTAATTAGGCACTAGGGTTTAGGGTTTACAGTTTAGTTTGAGGGATAGGGTTTTGCTTGGATGGATATGTTTGCCGTTTGCTGGTGTGTGCAAGTGACGGAAGAGCGCAAGGAAGATTTTCCAGAGATTCCAGCCATTGAGATCGACATGCCGCAGCGGTTCACCCTTTATCACTTGAGGGAGCGGAGGAGAAGAAGCAAAGATAGCATGTCCCTTTACGGTCAGGAACACACGTCCAGCATGCAGGCGTCTGTCATGATGGTCGTGCCACCGTGCAATGCGCCCAGGATGTTGGTCGCAACCATCCAAGCTGTCTCCAAGAACCCATGTCGATCGCATTGGAGTGGCAACACCATGCCTTTCAGGAATCAGCTCGAGGACTTGAGCATTCGCGGCAGAGCCATGAAGACAACCCGCAGATTCCATAGTGTGAGTTGAGTATTCATGAGCAAGTGAGTGATCAACCTCCAATTCATGCGCCGGCGCCGACGCAACCCAGTCTACAGCGCTGGTTCCGACAGCGCTGCAGATAAGTAGGGCGAGTATTTCCGCAAGAAGGACAATGGTTGCACCCAAGAGTTTGCTGGGGCGCATGTGGTTTCCAAGATGCTCGTTAGTTTCTGTTAGTGAGAGTGCAGGACTCGGGGCGGGGCGGTAGGTACGGTCATGGGTGCAGTCTAACAACGTTAACTTTGCAAAGGCGAAATCCGGTTGTTGCTGGATTTTGTGCTGCCATAGGGGGCAAGGACTTGGAGCTGTGCGGATTTAGCCAGGCGGTGATTTCAGGAAGCCTGTATCCTCTTAGCATACCTGCAGGGACCTGTGCAATTCTATTAGCATAGGGTTCGGGTGTATTCATGGGATAAGACTTGAATCAGATACTTATTCAGACCTCAAGATTTGATCCTGTAGACAACGGTGGCAATTTCCGTGTAGCTTGTGCAAAACCACAGACTCTTGAAGCAACAAGTGCTAAACTCAGCAGCACTGGGGATATGGTTGTTGCAGGGTGTAGTCTTACTGGAGAAGTTCCTTGATTAGATACCCGAGGGTTTACATCCCTAGAATAATTCTTATTCGTCGGTACCCCAGGCCTGGCCCCCCAAACCCTAAACCGTAGACCCTAAACTCTAAGCCCTATAAGCCCTAAACCCTGAACCCTAAACTCTAAATCCCATGTCCAGCTGTCTATACAGCAAGTTCAACACCGAAGTCCCATGTCCTCAAGCCCCGACTCGTTGAACTGCTGAGTCCTAGACTGAAATAGGTTTAGGGTTTAGGGTTTAGGGACTTTCATCCGCTTGCAAGTTCCGAAGCCTAGCTTGTTCAGCTCGTCGGTTCTTATGAGCTCGTCTTCTGAAAGTCTTAACTTTATAAGGGTTCCTGGTTATCCCTAACCCCCTATGAAGCCTAAACCCTAGATTTGGGAAGTTAGTAGGACCCTGAACTCCTAAACCAGATGCCCCTAAACCCTAAACCCTTCAATCCTAAACCCCTCAATCCCGAAACCCCTAAAGCAAGTTTAAAGCCCTAAAGCCTACATCCCTCCAGCCTGAAAGCCCTAAACCCCTAAACCCTAAACCCCCTAAACCCCCTAAACCCCCCGAAGCCCTTTGTTGCAGGGGCCCTCCGTGCCTTGGAGGCCGCAGATCTGATGGAGCAGGCCGGTTAGCATGGCTGTTTAATATCGGTACGGTGCGGTACTGCCTTGCTGCGGTGTGTTGCGGTATGTATTGCGCGGTATTGCGGGCTGACGGTTCGGTGCGGTACGGTACGCCCAAGCCACCGCCACCCCCTCCACCCCTCCACCCCTCCGCGTTTCAGTAACCGTAGCCCCTCTCCACTGTTCATCCACCCCTCCACCCCTCCACCACCTCCACCCCTCCACCCCTCCACCTTTTCGGGGCTTTACGGTTGGGGGTTCAGGTTTTTTGGGTTTGGGGTTCAAGGTTGCAAGGTTTAGGGCCAAGGGCTCTTAGGATTTAGGGTTTGGGGGTTTCAGGGCTTAGGATTTTAGGGGTTGGGGTTTTTAGGGCTTTAGGGTTTAGGGCTGTAGGGCTTTGAGGTTTATAGGGTTTAGGGAGGGATTCTTGGCCATACAGTTTACAGGGCTTATGGCATGAATCTTTCTCAATACGACTCCTTCTTAGGGCTCCTGCTTGTAGTTCTTTCTACCTACTATTAGCATACCCCCAAAACCCACATTCCTGCTGAAGGCCCCTAAATTCCAGTAGGGGTTTAGGGGCAAAGATCTACCTATAGTCTCCATTGTAGTTCCTTTTTCTGGTTTAACCAAATATATAATAAGGATCCTATAAGGTAACCCCAAAAAGGAACTACAATGGAGACTACAGGTAGGGTGACAGGTGGAGGGTTCAGGCTTCAGGATGCAACAGCCACTTAGGGATTGGGATTCTGTGATGTTCTAGGGACTGGGACTAGCAACACGCAGTCAGCATTGATGTAGTATACGGGCGACTACTCATGGTGTCCCTTATTGTCTTTTGTTGTACTTGTTAGGTATCATACCACAAAACCCGATTCTTGCATGTTAAGGATTGAGAAGGGTTCTGAGGGCTCTGGTCTGGAGAGTTCTGGGGTAGGTCAACAGGTCAGCCAGGAAGCGGTCTGAGCCCGAACATTCAAGCACTTTCGGTATTGTCACTACTTTCAACCCTAACCCTAAACCCTAAACCCTAACCCTAAAGCCTAAGCTCAATGTGCTGAGCATGGTTCCCGCGCAGAGGTCTCTAAACCCCAAAAACAGATTGTTCAGACCCCAGCCCTGAAACTCTAATAGGGTTCCTTTAAAGGGGTCCTTTATGGGTTGCTATAAGAGATCTATCAGAGTACTATATTGTAGGGGCCTGGATCCCGGAACCCCACACTTTGAGCTCCGAATCTCCCCGCATCTGAAACGGTATTCCCCCAAGCGCGCGGATGGAATATGGGGGTTTCCGAGAATTAGGGGTACCTTATTTCGGGGTCCTTATAATATGGACCCTACTATTTAGGGTACTATATTTGTTAGGTTCCCCAGTACTACCCTTTTACCCTTTTTCTTTTTGGGTTCCCTTATTAAAAACCGAATAGTAGGAAAAAGGGTACCCTTATTATACAGGGGCTACTGGGGAACCTAGTTTGGATCCCCTATTTTCGGAAACTCCCATATGGAACTTCCAGAAGACTCGCAGAGGCATCGGAGCAGAAGTCCTGATGCGAGACCTGAGTGGCTCCTGATCCCCGGAACCCCTGAATCCTAAATGGGAGTTTCCGAAAATAGCGGTACCTTATTTTGGGGTCCTTACAATAAGGATCCTTTAGGGTCTCCCCATTTTTGGAAACTCCCAAATCATGCATCGCAGACCGCTAACTCCACAGCCCTAAGCCCTATAATGACTCCATAAGTGTCTGAATGAGTACCTACATGATACCCTAGTACGTAAGGTTCCGAACTCTCACCATGCGGCAATAAACACTGAAACCCAATATTTATGTCTTGGCACCTACATTAACCCTGAAGGCCAAGCCCTAAGCTGCTAAAGAAGTGCCTGTGCCAGTTCGATGCGCTGAGCGTGGTGTCGGGTAGCGCATGGGCGAGTGCGGCATACATGCGCCTCGGCCAGCCGACCTCGGACTACCAGAGCTCTAGGGTTTGGATTTTGAGTTGTAGGGTTTCGATGCTTATGGTCGAGGGCTCAGGGTCGTCAACCAGCCTTGGACTAAGATGGGGCTTAAGATGTCGTTAGTTTTGTTGTTTGTGATTTAAGTACAATGCAACCCTTTCTGCAACCTTACAAAGGCATTGAGACTACTATGCGTATCATGGGTTCAAGGGTGCACCACTATAGAACGGAATATGAACAATGACAGTGTTGTTTGTACTCTTGGTCCAAATGGAGCTTTATCGTTGTAGAGCACATGTACCTTCGAGCTAGAGTACTGGATATCCTTCGGATTGTTTTCATTATATAGCAAGGGCTGAGTGACTGGTGTACGTACAAGGGGACTTAAACCGTAAACCCTGAACTCTACCTATAAAGTTGGACCTAAAGCGTCATACCGTCGTAACCTACCCCTCTTGTGTTAAAGGTACCCAGTTTTGTGGTTATGATCCGTCACATAGAGAAGTGCGTACTCTTAAAACAAAGTCGGTATGACCCAGACGGTATGCCATACCCTAGATCCCTAGCCCTGACCCATAAACCCCTATAAACCCTAAACCCCTAAACCCCTATAAACCCTAAACCCCTAAACCCCTTAACCCCTAAACGCCCTAAGCCCTGCACCTCTACCTCCCAAGCTCCAGGTTCGACAAGGAGCCGGCATCTTCCCTGCTAGGGGAGATTGCACCGCTGAGTGAGCTGACTTTGGAGGCCATGGTGGCAGTTTCCGAAAATTAGGGGCCTCCTTTAAAGAGATCTATAAGGGTTCCTTTTAAGGGTTCCTATATGGGATCTACAGGGTTTAGGGTTTGGGAGTTTCCGACAATTAGGGGTACCTTATTTGGGGGTCCTTACAATACGGATCCTACTATTTAGGGTACTATATTAGGGTCCCCTATTATCGGAAACTCCCATGTGGCCCATGATTGGTTCTGTATACAGATATAGACATGCATTCATGCATGCATGTATGCATTAAGTAAGTATGTATGCATGTGTGTACGTATGCATAGGTTATGTGTGTGTACATATAACGCAATTACATATAGATCAGGGACCCAAAAAGCACATAAGCATAAGCATTTTATTCGGATATCCCTACCTTATTGGTTTTTATTAAAAAGGGGGGTTATATGAGATATCCCTATCCGTACTTTTGCTTATGTGCTTTTTTGAGGCCCTAATAAAAATCTAATAGAGGGCTTAGGGTTGAAGGCTTCCACGCACGCACACACATGCAGGCGCTTTCTTCTCTGAAGTCTACGTCTGTATAGAGAGGGAGCGAGACTGCGCAAGTGTGTGCTTCCACGCTGCCTGCTTGCATGTTCGTTTCATATGCCGCGAATACCAGAAACTGCCATACATTCAACCTCCTCAACTAAAGGACGCTTTGATCTTAAAATAAAGAACTCTCAAGGCTTCCTCTTGGACCCCAAACCCCTCAACCCCTTGTCTTCTCAAGGCGGAGTTTACAAGAACACTTGAAGAACGATTCTGGCAATACTACCCAACAGAGAAGCAGCATAAGACAGAAGAAAGCAGAAAACAACCCTGAGCCCTCCACGTCCCTAAACCCCAAACCCCAAACCCCTAAAAGCCCCACACCCTAAACCATAAACCCCTAAACCCTAAACCCTAAAAGCCCTAAACCCCAAACCCCCAAACCCCCAAACCCTAAACTCTAAACCCTAAAAGCCCTAAACCCCAAGCCCTAAACCCCAAAAGCCCTAAACACCATAAACCCTAAAAGCCCTAATGTTGCGGTGATTTTATTAAAGGGGGTGACAATTAAAATATTCCCCGGGCCGGACTTTTCGGGCGCAAGAGGAGTTTTAATTGCGTAGCCAGTTAGCCTAGATTCTTTATGTTAGANATTAAAGGGGGTGACAATTAAAATATTCCCCGGGCCGGACTTTTCGGGCGCAAGAGGAGTTTTAATTGCGTAGCCAGTTAGCCTAGATTCTTTATGTTAGAGGGGGCGGTGACATTAATGAAGGGGTGACAATTAAAATATTCCGGGCCCGAAATCCCCAAAAAAATAGATTTCAGGCTAAGTAGCTAGCAAAAGCTAAAACTAAGAGGACCCTGAACCCAGCCAGCAGAGTGCAGTTCGGCGGACAAGACACTGAACTACCAGTTCGCAGAATGCAGTTCCAGACTGTTTTCACTCCACTCTGGAGCAGATCAGATGATCTACTATTACTACTATTACTACTATTACTGCTATGGCCAGAGGTTTATTATTGCCACCCTGGACCCCAGACCCTGCCCCAAGAGACCCCCGCGCAAAACAACTTCAGGGCGGGGGGGGGGGTTATTATAATCACCGGGACATTAAACCCTAAACCCTAAAAGCCCTAAACCCCAAACCATAAACCCTAAAAGCCCTAAACCCTAAACCCCAAAAGCCCTAAACCCCAAACCATAAACCCTAAAAACCCTAAACCCCAAACCATAAACCCAAAAACCCCAAACCATAAACCCTAAAAGCCCTGAACCCCAAACCATAAACCCTAAAAGCCCTGAACCCCAAACCCTAAACCCTAAAAGCCCTAAACCCTAAAAGCCCTAAACCCCTAAAAGCCCTAAACCCCAAACCCCCGAGCCCTCTTCGCAAGGCGTTGGATGCACTTCCCCCACCGGCGCTTCAGGGCTCTACGCGCGAGGCCAGGTACTCAAGGAAGCGCCAAGAGTTTAGGGTTTAGGGGTCTATAGGGTATAGAGTTTTAGGGTTTTGGGTTTAGGGTTTGGGGTTGAAGGTTTTCAGGGTTTAGGGTTTTAGGGTTTATGGTTTAGGGTTTGGGGGTTTAGGGTTTAGGGAGTTTAAGTTTACTACCAAGCACTAGAGGTCTCTCAGGTTCTAGAAGGATTCCTTCAAGACCTGCGGTTTGGGCTCAGGGGTTTCATAATTTATATGCCAACCAGGCATTTAGGGGTTCAGAGTTTTGGTGGTTTAGAGTCTTGGGGTTTTCGGTTTAGGGGTTTAGAGTGTGGGGTTTTTGGTTTAGGGGTTTAGAGAGTGTGGGGTTGTTGGTTTAGGGGTTTAGAGTGTGGGGTTTTTGGTTTAGGGGCTTAGAGTTTTGGGGTTTTTGGTTTAGGGATTTATATAGCTTTGGGGTTTTGGGGGGCTCAGCCCCCAACCCCACACCCCCAAAGCTCTTGGCCAAATGCCCCTAGCTCATAGACCCTGCACCCCAACTCTGGGTCAGGACTCATAGAATTCCATACAGGCCTTCCTAAACTGTCCTAAACCTTACCCCTAAATCCTAAGCCCTTAACGCACCCTGCTCTGAGTCTTCAGGCTTGCAGGCACAGGGGCCATACGTTTCTCGCACGCCCCATGGGGCCCAGAATGCAGGATCAAGGGCTACGGGTTCAGGGTTTGCGAGTTTAGAGGTTTGTTTAGGATTTGATAGAGGGTTTGATTAAGAAGGATGTCTGCTTCCAGTTAGATTTTTGTTTTCATTGTTCCTTCTGGCAAAGTTGTGCGCATCCATGTTCCCATGTTTTTGTCTCCTTCTTGCTTGGTAGGAGCCCGATGCTGCAGAAACGGATTGGGTGGCTACGAACAATTGCAAGGCTTACCGCCGGAACTCAGCGGCATGGGCTGGACGGCCCCGGCCGGACTTGCGGTCCTTCGCCAAGTCATGGAGTTTCCCAACCAATTGATGTATTAATTATTTGCTGCGGCTTTTTGGTGAGGTTTCGGAACAGCAGCAAGAGGTTTTGGTCTCCAAAGGAGTTGCAAGGCCCTACAGAATGCTGGAAGCAGCCAAGGGCCAGGACACGGAGTCCTGTCTTAGGTCTGTCATGGGCCAGATGTGCCAGTAGACCACTGCCATCATGCCGCAAGAGCAGACCATACAGATCCGCGCTTTTCACTTTTGCATGTTGTCCCGCGCTGCTTGTGCACTCCATGTCTCATTTCCTTCTCAGAAAGTTTCATAAGTTGAACACTATTTTGACCTTAACAGCCCTCAAGCCCCAACCTACCAAACCTCAAAACCCTAAGCCCATAAAACCTCAAGCTCTAAAACTCCGGGAGGCAGCCGTGTCGAAGGTGTTCTTCGGCGCAGAAGTCCCCATGGAGGTGCCTCTTCCGTCGTGTTTGGGCATGTCGGGTTAAGTCGCTTAGAGGTACAGGGCTTCAAGTTTTGTGTACAATAGGGGCCTAAACAATTACCAATACCATTTTGGGTGCCTTCCTATTATATTTTTTAGTATAATGTGCGCCAAAACCCTATTCTAATTATTAAGGTCCCCCCCCCATATTAGGAGGGTTTAGGGTTTATAGGCATGTAGGGTGAAGTCGCTTAGAGGCTTAGAGGTATCGGGCTTTCAGTTTGAGCTTAGGGTAGGAGGTTTAGGGCTTAGGGTTCAGGGTTAGGGTTTAGGGTTTAGGGTTGGGTTTGGGGTTTGAGGTTTTAAGACGCAAAGGTTGGGGCTAGGAGAAGTTTCGGGTTTCGGGTCCGCGTTCAGGGTCTACGATTTGACTAGAGCCGCCATTCCCAACGCTTAGTAGCTGAGTGGATACACTTTACACTTTTTGGTATAATATCACCCGCTACAAAACTAAAAGGGTACGCTTTTGGGGGCTTATGAACTCAGCGACTAAGAACGTGTGTTTGAGCTGAGGTCCAGTATATAGAAGACCACCCATACTCAGCTCCTACCTAGAGTCTCCATTCTATTTTGGTTAACCAGTTTTATGGTCAGGATCCTGTAATAGAGATTTTGGATAATCCAAAAAGGAACTACAATGGATACTATAGGTAATGTTCGACCCTGCAGCCTTCACAAGCTGGAAGCTGGACCTCTAGGAGTTTAGGCTTTAGAGTTTGCTAAGGCCTAGATTAAACCCACTATAACTTTTATGTGGAGTTTAGGGGTTTCAAATCCTGACAGAGGCTTCAGTGGGGCTGGGGCTGGGGCTGGGGCTGGGGGTTTGNGGGTTTGGGGCTGGGGTTGAGTAGGCTAGCTGGAGTTACTGAGGTAATTACTGAGTTACCTGATCGAGTCTGTTTTGATGCTGTTTTGCAGTGGATTTTTGCGACTTGGGTGCGTTGGGTTGGGTTTGAAAGTGGTTGGTTTTTGTGACTGGAACCTGGTTCTGGGTTGGGTTGGGCTTGAAATTGACGGTTTAGGGCGCCCAACGGAAGCAATGACAAGCAATTTCTTGAGGGTTTAGGGTTAGGGTTTAGGGTTTATAGAAATTGTTAATGACCGAAACGATTTGAGCAGGTTTTCTGACTGAAACCTGATTTTGGGAATTGGGCTCGGGGGGGTGGCTGGGGCTGGGGCTGGTTTTCCGGGCCGCTTTTTCTGTTCTGTTTTCTGACTGAAACCTTGGGAGCTCGGGCATGGGGACTGGTATTGGGCCCCAGAGGGTGGGCTGGGCTGGGGCTTGGGATTGGGTCCTCAGGTGTGGGGGC
>BGNK01000610.1:114683-167068 GCA_003297005.1 Symbiodinium sp. clade A Y106
CTGGGCTGGGGATTGGGATTGGGTCCTCAGGTGTGGGGGCTGGCTGGGGCTTGGGGCTGGGAAGCTGGTGCCTGGGGTGGGGGGCTTTGGGCTGCCTGGTCCTGGGCCGAGCGGGTGAAGTCTGGGCCTGGCTGGGGGCTGGGGATGGGGATGGGGTGGGGCGGGGGCAGGTTTATTTTCTGAAGTGGGGGGAGTATTGGGATTGGAAATTGGTTTGAATTTAGGTTTTGTGGCTGGGCTTGAAATTGACTGTTTAGGGGGCTCAACGCCAGCAACGACAAACAATTTCTATGTATTTCTTTCTTGAGGGTTCAGGGTTTAGGGTCCAGGGGTGTAGGGTTTAGGGTTCAGGGTTTATAAGGAAACCATAATAAGGAACCCTAAAAAGGTAGGTTATTCAGGGTTAAGGCCAGCTCTAAAATGACCTCTGATGACTTACCTTTGGTTAGTAGGGAATGGAGGAATGGGGTACAATTATAACTACTATTACTGATGATAGGCACTGCGACCCTACCTAGACCCCCGATTTGAGGGTACAAGGAGGGTCCTGGTAGACTCTAAACCTGAATATAGAAAGGGCCAGCAACAACAAAAATGAAGGTAGGCCCAGTAAACCCTAAGCTCTGATCTAAATTCGTTCTCGCAGGAACTGCGCCAGGCAGTTGCCAAGAGCTGGCTTGAGGCGCGATCTTTCGGGGTTTTCCTAGACCCCCCAACTACCCTCTAATAGTCCCCAAATGCTACTATTGCGGGCCATAAGGACTCTATGAAAGGGCCCTCTAGGGATCCTGGTAACCCCTATAAACCCTAACCCTAAAAGGGGTCCTGGTTAAAGTCAGGGCGGTTTATGGTCCTGGTTTAGGCTCCCGGGGGTCTCATAGAGCTAAGGCCTAAGGCCTTGGGTTTTTGTGGGTTGTTCCTGAAAGCTTTAGAAGGGCTCGAAATGGTGATGTGGGGTTCCTTATCTACGGACCAGGGACCCTTATAGTGCTAATCCTAGGGTGTCAGGATAAGGTGAAGAAATGGCCATGAGATTTGGATTTAGGTAGTATGCAGTTCGGGCTGGGTTAGGCCTTGAATCCCCACTGCTAGTGGCAGAATTGGAGTGTAAAGGGGCACCCCAATACAACTTCCGTTGTCCCGTATCCTCCGTGTTCGTGGGTGGGTGGGGGCGGGCTCATCTAAGGTTTCGGGCTCTATTATAGGGGCGGAAGAATCTGCGATAGTATGGCCTCTATTCTACAGGCTTCTCTTTGGTTTCGGGGTTTTGTTCAGATTGTTGAGGTTCCGTTTCGTCCAAAGCCTTCCACGGATCAGGATCCTTAGCCGGAGTCGGTGTTCTGTTTCAGGCTCCTTGCCCGATCATATGATTGTTTTCTAGTGCTTGTTAGCCCGTCTAAACCCTAAACCCTAAACCCTAAACTCTGTTGTTTTGCCTAAACCCTGGTTCCTAACCCAAGGCCGAAGCAGTGAACGCTCTGCAATCGGTTCTAGGACCCTTTAAGCTTCACCCACAGCCTACAGCCCTACAGTAAACCCCATAAAGTTGGAAACCGGATTAAGGCCAAATAGTGCTGGGATTCCCTATACATGACTCTTAAGTATTGAGGCTATGGGGTTTCCAACTTTTTGGCTTCTACTGTAAACCCCTTAAGCCCCA
Source organism: Symbiodinium sp. clade A Y106 (assembly GCA_003297005.1). Classification (NCBI taxonomy): domain Eukaryota; class Dinophyceae; order Suessiales; family Symbiodiniaceae; genus Symbiodinium; species Symbiodinium sp. clade A. The sequence goes on from BGNK01000610.1 coordinate 116,344, forward strand.
GGCCCCCAAACCCTATCACCATGAACACGAAGCCCTATGGAATTGAATCCCAGAATCCGAGGATACCCCAAAATCCCTACAGTGCTCTTGAAGTCTTAAGAAAACCCTTGAAGGAAACACTAAATCTTTTCAGCTTTCCTGTTCCCTGAGCCTCCAAAAACCTGATGAGGATTTTTCCTTGGACCATCTCGCATACCTGGCAGGGGGCGAGGAGGACTTGAGGTTTGGGTTTAGGAGTTTCTGGGGTTTAGCGTTTATCGGGTTTAGGGTGTAGGGTCTAGGGTTCAAGGTTAAGGGTTTAGGATTTAGGGCTTCACTAGGTTTAGGAGGCTTCTAAGGATTTAGGGCTTCACTAGGTTTAGGAGGCTTCTAAGTCCATCTCGACAACCATAGATCCTGAAAGCCCTACCTTCCCACCAACAAAGCCTACACAATCAGAGTTGTTGTTCCCTATGCTTTGCTTACGCGAAGCCCCGGAAGCTGAAGGCAGGTCTTTTTGGGGGGGTTCGGGTAGACACCATCGGCCTGACGGCTTGAAAAATCATTGGTAGGTTTGTCCCTTGGGGTTCCTCAATATGCTTAGAGCCCGAAACTCTACTGTCATTATTACGGCACTCCTATGTCATCCTACAACGCTTCGACTTGAAATGCCGGACACATCGGGTTTGGGAGCGGCTCGCAGAATTCCTGGCTGTGGGCTTCTGGGCTTCGAAGCTGACCGGCAAGTTGCGGGTAGCGGGCTCAGGGCTTCAAGGTTTACCTGGAGGACCCTATAAAACCTTCCTTTTTAGGGCTCCTGAATACGATTTCTCAAAAAGGTAGGTTCTTTAGGGTCAAGGCAGGGTTTTAGGGGTGTTTAGGATCATATCAGCCAGCAAACCTGTATAAATTATATATGCCATGAACATGCAGAGCCCCAACCCAACCCGAACTCTGCAAATCTGGGCAAAACACCAAAGCATGGTCAAGTATCTGCACAATATACAGAAACTTTGCCTCTGAACCCTGAAACTTAGGGACCCAAAAAGCACATAAGCATAAGCATTTTATAGGGATATCCCTCCCTTATTGGTTTTCATTCAGAGGGGGTTTATATGGGATATCAGGGATATCCCTATCCTTATTTTTGCTTATGTGCTTGTTTTGGGCCCTAATAAACCCTAAACCAAAACCCTAAACCCTAAGCTTTGACATGCAACTCCTTGAAGGAGAAACAGCGCATTATCGAGGCTGCGCCACAGCTGCAGGCCTGTCAAGAGCGCGTGCTTGTAGGGTTTGAGGTTTAAGGTGTACCCTCAGGGTCCATGTACCCCCATAGCATATACTTCGGGCCCAATGTACCTATATAGGGAGTACTTGAAGGCCAAAGTATATACTATTTGGGTACATGGACCCTTAGGGTTAGGGTTCAGGATTTATGGGAATAATTGGCAGGTTGGCGCTCGCACTGCCGATGGTGCTTTTGCTGCTCTGTCTCGTACTCGCCAGAACGGATGCATACGATGTTCCACATGCTCTACAGATCTTGCCACAATACTGTAGCAGCAGCACCAGTACCGGCACCAGCTCCACCAGCAGCAGCACGGCAACAGCAACAGCACCTCTCCAGCACCAGAAACAGCACCAGCACCAGCACCACCGCCGCCACCACCACCACCACCACTACCACCACCAACACCACCACCACCACCACCACCACCACCAATGGCAGCGCTGGCAGCAGCTGCAATGGCATAGCCACCACCAACAGCGCCGTTGTACCACCGCCGCCACCACCGGCAACGCCACTGCTCCGAACCAACAGGAAGAGCAACACTACCAACATTACCAGAAACAGGGACACTGACAGCATCAGCACAGAAACTTCTACCGCAGCAATAGCAACAGCAGCAACAAGACCAACTACATCCACCAGCGGGAACAGCAGCAGAAACAACAACAACAACACCAACAGCAACAACAACAACAAGGTAGCACGTGCGTCTGCCGCCGCGCGGGGTGTGTCGTTTATTTTCGGGAGGTTTTTTGCTCCAAGTCCAGGAATGTTTGTAATTTGCGAGGTATTCGTNAAAACCCAAATTTTTTGTCCAAGGGCCAAAGTGCCAAAACTCGAGTTTCAGCACATGCCAGCCAAGAAATCGCACCACCCCACGCGGCGGCAGACGCACGTGCTGCCAACAACAACAACTACTACTACGACGACGACGACTACTACTACTACTACGACGACTAGTACTGCTACGGCGACTACGGCGACGACTACGGCTACTACTACTACTACTGCTACTACTACTACTACTACTCCTGCTACTACTACTACTACTACTACTACTACTAGTACTACTACTACTACTACTACTACTACTACTACTACGGCTACTACGACTACTGCGACTGCTACGACTATACTACGACTACCACGACTACTACCACTACCACGACGACGAATAGTACTACTAAGTACTGTATACGACGACGATGACGACGCCTTTGACGACGACTACTAGTTACTACTACCATTACGACTGCGACGGTTGTTTCTCGACATGTCGATGGGTACCATGGCGTTTTTGGATGTTGATGAAGTGGACCGGTGTTGGTTGGGGTGGTGGTCACGCGCATGCCATACGTCTACAATCTACTTTTATTGAGTGACAGTTTGTTCTGGCCGGGTAACACTTGCCATCACGTCGCAACTTGGAATGTTCAAGCTCTCTCGGTACGCCTCGGATTCCAAACCGTCCCCTTCAGCATTAAGAACCGAGCTTGCGCCAGCGGCAAATGCAATCTTACTCGGGTGTCATACTGCAAGTCCTCTATTCATCGCCGATGTAGTCCCCGCCATGCCATTACAACCAGCAAGCCACAGAGCGAAAAGCACCAAGCAGCCGAGGCGCTTCTAAATATATAACTCGCAGACCTCAGCCGCGAGCCCTAAACCCCCAAGCCCAAAGCCCCGAAACCTGTAACCCTAAAGCCCAAGCTTGAAACCCCGAACCCTAAATCCAAATTTACCACACTTGCACTGCGAAGGACAAAGACTTCCTGGTGCCCCGGCGGGATCGGCCCAAATCCTGGATGGCCCCTGAGCCAATTTCATCAAGGTACTAGGAGGCGGTTCCAAGTTAACTTTGAGGGGTTTAGGGATTAATTTAGGGCTTCAGGCTGAACAATCTGAGAAACAACCCTGCACGAGCATCAGTACCTGTGCGGTTCATGGTAATTAGACCTTATTCAGCTTAGGCTTATGAACTTATGATGCATTGCCACGTTCATTCTCGTCATCATGATTTCTCGTGTTTAGGTGCCTGAAGTTGAGAGATGTTGGGTACTTTGGGTTATGTAGAGTTGAAGGTTTTTTGGAAGTCTCATTGTTAGTCAAAGCTCTGGTTCTATGCTTTCGAGCCGGCGCTGTGGGCTTGAGTAGTACAGAAGTTTGCACTCTTAGTAAAGATTAACAAATATGCGAAGTCTGCATACTTAGGAAGAAGACACCCCTAACTCAGTCCCTATGAAAGTATAGTTAGACGTATACAATACTCCAAAACCCGAGTTGCGAAGCTCCGGTGACGCCCCCTCCGAAGTTGCCAAGCAAAATGCTGTGGATCCTGCAAGTGGCACGAAAGGTGTGGCTCCGGCTCCTTTGCACTTGTCTGGCCCAGGTGCCAGCAAGGGTGTGAAGATTGAACCCACGCTTGCCAATAGTGCATGGAAGACGCGGGATGGCCTTGAGAAGATTCTCGCGGCAGAGGAGGACGTGGTTGCCTTCATTCAGCGCAAAGAGGCTGCTAAGCAGTACAAGGATCTCCCTGGTCCAAATGGAACCACGGTGAGGTTGTACTGGGCCCCCTTTCCTGCACCTTCTTGCACGGCGAAGAAAGCATCCCCCACGATGCCCATCGCACCGCCCAAGGCAAAAGCCGAGTACTGATGTAGGAATCTCTCTGCTGAGCCCTGAACCCTCAACGAAGTTCGAGGGAGTAGCTAACTAGTTCCCTTTAACCCCAGATCCGACGCAAACTGCTAAACCCCGAACCGTTGAATGTGCCCACAGTCCCAAAGCCTTGGATCCAGTTCCCACATGGGAGTTTCCAAAAATCGGGGACCCCAATATAGTACCCCAAATATTAGGATCCTTATGACAAGGACCCCCAAATAAGGTACCCCCACTTTCGGAAACTCCCACATCGTACCCGAGCGGGCCACAGAGCCCCCCAAACCTGAGACTGGGGTTTAGGGATTTGGGATTTTGGCTTTAGGGGCTAGGGTCCCTAAGCCCCCCCCCCCTATAAGCCCTGATCTGTAGGGAGACCATAACATGCACCCTAAGACCTGAACCACCAAAGCCTACATCTAAGACCTGCATCCCCAAAGCTTATGGCCGATACCCCCCCTTCGCCCTGCAAACACTCGTAGAAATCCGGTTTAGTGTTCATCGGTTCTGTTGCAAAGCCCTTCAAGCACCGAATCTCGGGTTCCTGCCCAACCTTTAACCCTAAACCCTAAACCTAAAATCCACCAACCCAAAATCCGAAATACGCCCCAACACCCAAACCTACGCCCCAAACCCCAAGTCCTAAACCTCAATTTGTCGCCCTAAACCCTAAATCCCCAAACCCTCGACCCTAAAACCCTAAACCCCAAATCCGCAAACCCTTAACCCTAAAACCCTAAACCCAAAACCCTCAACCCCGAATCCCAATCGAGCACTGAGGTCGGGGCAGCCCTGTCATCCGAGGCAGGGCAGGTTCTCGGGTTTTCAGGGGTCAACACAAGGGCCTCAATAATTAGAATCGGGGCCCTTGGGTGGTTGTCAAAATTATGGTCCCTATTATAATACGGCACCTATTATTTAGGGTCCCCCAAAAAGGGATCCTAATTTTGGACAACCACCCTTATAATTAGAATATAGGGTTTGGTCCAAAACCCTATTCTAATTATCCGAGCCGTTGTTATCAGGGACTACAACGTGGAGACGCGAGATCCCTCTATCCTGAACCCCGAGACCTGGATCCCTACATCCGAAGCCCTTATTATAAGCCCTGTTTGGGGGTTTCCGAAAATTAGGGGTACCTTGCTTTGGGGTCCTTATAATGAGGATCCTACTATTCAGGGTCCCCTATTGCCGGAAACTCCTTAATGTCCCGAAACGTCCTCCCAAGAAGGATGGCTCCGTGCTGCCCTTCGCTGTGACCCCGAGCCGAGTTAGCGCCCCTGCAGACGAGGATAGCTCTCCAAGGCACGGCGTTTCATCTTGCGATTCTGTTTGTTGTTGGATGTTTTAGGATCTTTGCGTGCATGGGTTTAGGGTTTAGGTTCTTAGGGTTTAATTAGGTTTCTGATATCTGTTGTGGTTCTGTTAGTTGTTGGGTTTAGGGTCTTTGGGTTTGGGGTTCTGATATCATTTGTGTCGGGGTGTTGAAAGAGTGCTGAATGCAAGGCCTTATGTGGATAGCTCGGGTCTTTCGCGATAAATGCCGCAGCTTCTGCTTCATGGATCTATTACACATGACTCACACTTTATTTACATGCATACATACGTACATACCGGGCACAGCCATGGATCTCGAACCTGATGTTTCAATACACCTAAACTTGAAGCCGCTTGAGCCCTGTAGCTTCATTGGTATCAACCATGAACCATATACAGCCCCTTTAGCTGTTAAGAAATTGAAACCTCTATAGAAACCAGCAGCCCCCAAACCTTTTTTAACCTTAAATCCTGCAACGACTTAGGATGGACAACTGTAAAAGGCTTCTGTGGAAGGCTTTTAAAGCTCCGAAAGACAGTGTGACAAGAACCCTCATCATAGCCCAGTACAGATGCCTAAAGCCCGGTAAAATGCTGCAAATGTCTATAAGATCCTATGGAACCCTAACCCTCGAACCCTGAACTTAAACCCTAAACCCTAAACCGACCCTAAAGCCCTAAAATAACACTAGAACCCTCAAACCCTTAACTTAAAGCCCTAAACCCTAAAATAACCCGAAAACTCCACAACATCCCTAACACCCTAAAATGACCCTTGTAGCCTCCCACCCTTAACGCTCATCTTTCAAGCCCGAACGAGGCCTTCCGAGGCGGTGGTGTATCCCTTCTACAGGGACCTGGAACGGAACAGCTTATTTTCCCGAGGCCCTTGACAGCGTGTAGGGTTTAGGATTTAGGATTTAGGGTTTAGGGTTTAGGGTTGGGAGGGTTTCCCGAGGCGATGACGGGCTTTGAAGTTTGGGAGGGTGTTTAGGGTTGAGGGTTGAGACTTTGGGAGGGTGTCGGAGGTTTCGGCTCAGGGAGGTTAGGGTTCAGGGGGTTGGGGATTTGGGCAGGTTTAAGTTTCGGGGATTCGGGGCAAAGGTTCAGGTTACAGAGGTTAGGGGCCTCCGTACTTGTGCTGCTAGCAGGAAGTTTAGGGTGCGAACGCTTGGCATTTTGGAATGGTTAAGGCTTGGGCATCGGAGGCTGGGAATCTTCGTTCACCTAGGCTTAGGGGCCTTAATAATTACCAATACTATTTTGGTGGTTCCTTGTGATAAATATAGTTACCCCAAAACGCTACTCAAGTTGTTGAGGCCCCTTTCCTTATAATCGCTCTTATAGTAGCCCTTAAAGGAGCCCTTCAAAGGAAACCTATTCAAATTTCTAAGGCCCCCATACTAAACTAAACCCTTATAGTAACCCTTAAAGGAAAACATCCCTTAAAGGAACCCTTATGATACCCTGTAAGGGGAACCCTATTCAAATTATTAAGGCCCCCATACTAAACCCTTATAGTAACCCTTAAAGGAACCCTTATAACATCCCTTAAAGGAACCCTTATGATACTACCCTGTAAAGGGAACCTTATTCAAACTATGAAGGCCTCTATAGTAGGTTTAGGGTTCAGGCTGGAGCTCCCGCCGCACACTGTGATGCCATCTGAGCGGTTGTCAAGATTGTAGTCCCTTTTTGGGTCCCTAATAAAATACGGCACCGGGTACCCAAAAAGGGACCATACCCAAAGGGTCCATGTCCCAAATAGTAGGTACTTAGGCCTTAAAGTAGTCGCTATGTAGGTACTTTGGGGCCAAAGTATATACTATTTGGGCACATGGACCCTTAGGGATACTTTTGACAACTACCCATCTGTGTCTTGCCCTTGATTGTTTTTTGCCAGTCGCGCAGGTCCAGGTTGACTCTTCTTCGAGGCTTGGAGGTACCTGAATGTCTGCACCGACGTCTATTCCTTATCAGTCCCGCACGAATATGCCATAGTTGTAGACAGATAGATAGACAGGTAGGCAGGTAGGTAGACGGCTAGGTCTTTAGGTGGATGCATAGATAGACCTACAGGCAGATGTTGAAGCGCAGTTGTTAAATCGCTCAATGCCTGCACCGTAATTCCTGACCCACATGTACACGCAGCTTTTGGTGCGGAGCTTACGGACAAGACCAATTCAGCCCCAAGCCGAAGCCCCAAACCCCCGAGAGTGCCTCAGAATCTCTGCGCAGGCGAGGTGGAGACGTTTGCCTTTGGTGGCCGTGAGGTCACTGACCTGAGTTTTTTTGTATGTTTTTGTGTGTATGAGTTCAGGGTCTGGGCTTGAGGGTTTCGATTCTAAGTAGATAATTAATAGACAGGCCCGAAAACTTAGTAGCTGCATCCCCACATAGTTCGTACTTAACCGAGTTCTAGTGACAAATCCATATTCTACTTAGTCCTTTTGTCAAGGGTCTCCAGGTGATTTATATCTTAGTCACGGTTGCAGTCATTCGCGAGTAGAGTAGATGTGTGGGACGGAATCTTTCCTTGGTTGTCAAACCTTCCTTTGATCAAATCTTGCCCAAAGCCAAACGCTATGCTCTAAACCCTAAGGCCTTGCATTTTGTGAAAACTGTTCACTCCCCGAACATGAACCCAACCTTGATCTAATCCTAAAGCTCGAGACTCTAAGCCCGAAGCTCCCGTACAATAACCCTACAGTAGAAGCCCAAAAGTTGGAAAGACAATAGCCTCAATCATATATAGGGAATCCCAGCACTATTTGGCCTTTATCCGGTTTCCAACTTTATGGGGCTTACTGTAAACCTTAAACCGCCCGGCCAGACCGCAAAGAACTGCGACTGACGCCTGAAAAACCACATCAACCTACGCCCTGAATACTAAACTGGGTTCTGGAGTACCATGCTTGAATCCTTTTTTTTGGTACCTGTGCCTTTAGGGAACCATTATGAAATAAAAGTCTATACTTTTTTCTCCCTGGTTACTTCAAAGTCCAGTAAAGGCTAAAGGGTAAGTTTTAGGGTCAAGGGTTTAGGGTTTAGGGGTTTAGGGTTTGGGGTTTAGGGTCTAGGGTTTAGGGTAAATCCACACCCTTAAGGGTTTATGCAAATCCTCCAGTAGTAAGAACTGAGCAATATGGAGATGGGACCCTTGTTGGCAAGGGGTTATTCGGGAACATTTTCACAAACACCGAATTTTGAAGCACATGTGTACAATGCGAAAAAGATACAACGCCCTACAAAAGGGCCCCTAGAACACTCCAAACCCTGGAGAGTTGCATTGAGGGACCTTGGAAGTCTTTGGGAAGAACTGCACAGCGACTCACCAAATTCGATAGGGGTTTAGGGCCGGGGCAAAAAACAACCGTCGTATCGGTCAAGTCCCTGAAGCTTTCCCCACAATACGGCTGATGGACAAAATCCTGCATGACCCTAAGGACCCTAAACTAAGGGAATTATGGTATATTCCTTATAATGGGTAATGCAGGATTTTGTCCATCAACAGTACCATGTGCAACCCTAGAACCACGTTGTCTGCGATGCAAAGAGGCACCCATTGTTTTTTGCAACCTAAACCGTAGAACTCATAAACCCTAAACGCCAAATCCTTCAAGCCCTAGACCCGGAAATTTGAAAACCCCATCAAGCCTGAAGCCTTAACCGTTAGGAGCCAGGGTTTAGGGTTTAGGGTAACCCTAAACCCTAAACCCTATAGCCTAAACCCTTAACCCTAAACCCTAAACCCTTAACCCTAAACCCTATAGCCTAAACCCTAAACCCTATAGCCTAAACCGTGACGGCTAAACCCAAAAGGCGCTGAGCATTGACAGCCCCCCATTTCAGCCGGGGAGCCCCGTGAGGCACTGAGATTTTTTTTTTTTTAGGGCTTTGGGTTTTGGGTTCAGGGTTACCTTGTATAATAGAACTTCAAAGGAGTATGAACAAGATTGTTTTTTTGTTATGGTTCTAAGGTTGAGTAAGTCTTTGTTTTTGGACTTTTTTGAGGTACTATACTTTCAAAACAAGTCAAAAGGCTCATCTACAGTTACCGCAGGATACCTGGTTTACCTACCTATCTGTCGATCTATCTATCTGTCTATTTAACTATATATCTGTATATTATGCATATATATATATATATATATGAATACATATAGAGCCAGACTGTTCGGCGGTACTTTAGGGGTCTAGGGTTTATGACTATTTTAGGGGTTTAGGGTTGAGAGATTGAGGGGTTTAGGGTTGAGGGTTTAGGGTTCAGGGCTTAGGGGTATTTGGGTTTTGCCTCTGACATATGTAAGCTCTTGAGATGTAGGGCCCCTGCCTTAAGTTCGGGGTATGCCCATACTTAGGAGTGTTCCAAGACTAAAATTATTTTACTTCGAACAACCCCACTCATGGTAGTCTGGGGGGTTGGGCACTCCAGGTGGTCTCACGGTAGTCTGTGGGGTTGGGCACTCACGATTGTCTGTGAAGTTGGGCACTCCGGGCAGTCTCACGGTAGCCTGTGAAGTTGGGCATTCCAGTTCCAGGGAGTCTCACGGTAGTCTGTGGGGTTGGGCACTCCAGGAGGTAGTCTCAGCGGGCGAGGAGTCATAGCTGACTTTATTGAAATCTAACAACCCCACACCGAGGGTGGGGAAAAAAGCTCAGGCTCGATCTGGGAGGTCCCTTCATTACACGTGAGGACCCTTTTAAAGAAGCCTATGAAGTCCTTATTATAGGTATTTAAGGCCCCCTACCCCCCGCCCCCTTACCCCCCTAAGGGTCCTTATGAATTACAGACGCCTACAGCCTTGTACCAAAGAAATGGAACGCTAAAGCCTGAAACCGTTGCTGGCTGGAAGCCATCCATCATATCCGTCATATCCACCATCAACTTCATATTTGGATGTGCGAGTTTCAGCAAACAGCGGAAACTAACATATGTCACATAGACCATTAGAAGGGGGTTCTTGTCGCACAAGTGCCTGAGTAAGGTACCCCTGGTTTGAAGAAGCTGCTGCATCTTAAGCTTGCCACTTTGTTGTCAGGATTCGGTTGCTGGGGGTGCGTACTGTGACTAGGGTTTTGACGTAGGTTCTGCTGGATTCCTTCGTCAGAAGGTGGATGTATGGTTGTGTGCTGTGCGTTCTGGTCCCCCCCCCCCCCCGCGAATCAGCTTTGAGAGCATGTGCGGAGACCCTAAACCCTGAACCCGTATCCCGTTCCACACGGGAGCGGAGGAGGGGCAGGGCCATTCCGCAGGGAGGAGGGACGGAGGGGGATGATCACACCCGTCGGGGGANGGGGGTGCTCGCAACCACATTATTTACATATATATATATATACATATGTAAGAGACCCTTCGGGTTTTTGCCTCGGTGGCCAAGGTCACCATTGACTGGTTTCAGGATGTCAGTGGCTAGGGCCCTGTCAGGGCCACGACAAGCTCCTTCCATCTACAGCAAGCAATGTCGAATTTCTCTGGGTCTACCTGGGTAGGAAGGTCACGGGACATCAAAGGCCGCCGCTCGTGGATGACTGCCTCTGCCGATTCATCGAGCTCGGACGCCCACAAGCACGGACGAAGATGAGCAAGGTCTTGATTATTTCTATGTACGGCGTATACTTCCATACCGGCTGTGTTTGTACCCAAGCCCAATGCCCTGAACCGAGAACACTTACCATGGAAGTCCTGATAGAACCCTGCTTGCTGTCCTTGTTCAAATGAGAATCCTTGACCTGAGTCCCTCTACAGTAAACTTTATGGGGTATCGAGGCTCTCTAGAAAGAGGCCCTTTAAACAAAACCATAAAGTTGGAAACTGGGTTAAGGCCAAATAGTGCGGGGATTCCTTATACATTACTCTTAAGGATTGAGGCTATGGGGTTTCCAACTTTTTGGCTTCTCCTGTAGCATTCCCCAGGTCATCCGTCTAGCTGCTCCGACAGAGCCGTTCTCACTTGCCGACACCCTGACGATGAGCACTGGGGCAGCAAACATGAACCCGAGCCCTCAGCCCAAACCCCTAAACGCACTGAGCCCCTGGGATCTGAACTATATCCTTAGGAATTATTTGTATTTTTTCATATAAAACCCAAGAGAATATTAAAAATAGTATTTTTATTATGTTTCTAAGGGGGGTATAGTGAAGTAGTTTGTCAAGTGTACTGGTTTGGAGGTTTGGCAGTCTACACAGGGTTTTCGGCGCGACATATGTGCTTTTTCGTGCTTAAGTTTTCACGGTGCCAGAAGATTACGGAAAGGGCTACCGCAGCTTCCGAAGACGGAATATCTGGGGCTCAAATTCATCAAGGATTCAGGGTTGAAGAGAGTCAAAGCAAGGCGGTGTTGTTTTGCAAGGCGGATTGTGCAGTCAGATGGGCCAAAACAGCGATGCACAGTATGTTCTGATCTCAGTGAGCAGCCTGTCCCCGAAGCCTAAGTCCTGGGGATCTACTAGGGGCCGCACAGTGTCGTGGTATGCTGATAGAGGAGTCTGGTGGGATGTGATCGGGCATGCATCCCGACACCCTCGGATGAAACACAGAAAAAGTCCAAATTCTTCCCATGGGCCTTTGGGGGGCTGTGCTGAACACATACCAAGTCTTCTTTCTGTTTCCTAGAGTCCGAGAGTATACGTAGTATTGCTACTGCTTCAGCAACCCCGATATACACACCAAACTCGTCGAGAAACTCATACGCTCGAAGGCCGCAGATAGAGACCTGCATAGTATTGGAGCACGACGGTTGCTGTCCGCGCGCCCTAGAAGCACTAAACCCTACAGGACCGCCACAGGAACCCTGAAATCAGCCCTTAAAGGAACCCCACAGTTCCCAAGGTGGACTCTCTGCTGCGGCACAGCTTTTCCCGGGCTTGCCAAAGCCAGCGCGCTGGCCGGTGAAGGAGAGACGTCCTGCGGGACATCTGGAGAGGTTTACAAAGGGTTATGAACGCCGCTTGATGGTGCTGTCAGGTTGTTTTATGTGAATTTAGATGTTTTTACAGTGTTGAGGGTTTCAGAACCCAGATATCTATCTCGTTTTCTGGACAAAGCCGCCGAGCGAGCTCTTAAGCCATTACAGCCTTTGATGATGAATAAGAAACCGCAAACCCAACCACCCTGCTATGCGGCGAAGCCTTATGAATTTGCCCCAAGACCTTTTGTTCAAAGAGGCCACCTTGGCCAGCTAGACGCAAGGAAGTAAACACATAAAGGGATAGCTTTCTGATAAGTGTGCTAGGCCATTAGCCCTAAACCCTTAAGCTCTAAACCCTAAACCCTAAGCTCTAAACCCTAAGCCCTAAACCAGCTTTTACGGGCCCAAGAAGATGGAGCGTTGCACTGCGGGAGACCCTCTAGCCCACTCGATGGTCGACTTATTTGCTTTAGGCTTTCCACAAAGGGTTAGGGGTTTAGGGTTTTAGGGTACAGGGCTTTATCAGGGCTTCTATATGGCAATTTGGTGTTAGGTGTTGTAGAAGGTTGGTTTCAAGGTGTGGGGTTAAGTTAAGGGCTTTCAAGGGATTAGGATATTAGTGTCTAGGGCAGCAGAGCTCGAAGAGTTTCTGGATTGAAATTGTTGTTCGGAGTCTCAAAACTGCATATCGCTCCTCCGTTAAGGGAAACCCAAGGCAAATCTTCTGAGGTTTAGGGTTTAGGGGATGCGTTCATATGATCACAAGCAGGTAGCGAAAGGCTGCTTACTCTATCACTAGGAACATCGAGGAACCCTTCTATGATGGAGTGTGACACCCCAGATAACGTTAATTGCAAAGCCCGAACCCAATACTGCAGAGCTAAATTCAGACGCATCGAATAAAGCTAATCACCTCACATGGTATAGCTCTAAGAGCCACAGCTTGACATGGTCTCTTGCTTCTCGTGAGGACGTCACTGGCTTGTCGTCTGGCTGCTCGGCTGCCACCCAATACTCCTACGTAGTTGAAATCTCATCACATCGGCTTATAAGGGAATTGATGAGGGTCATAGAAACGGGTTTAAGGTACCTAGAGAGCCCAATACGCGTGACCCAATGTAGTCGCAGTGAGAAGCCCATCCTAGTTGAAGGTGCATCCCTCATTTCGGGGGTATTGGGCTCTGACGACGACGATGACGATGACGGTGATGATGCTCATCATGATGATGATGTTGATGAATGTGATGATAATGATGGCGATAGTGATGGTGTTTGATTGATGTTGCGATGATGCTGATGCCGCTGATGATGGTGATCATGATGATGATGATGATGATGGCAGCGATAGCGATTATTGCGATGAGTGATGGTAATGATGTATCTTATTCTTGACTGCTTGACTGGAGAAAGTCGAGCCAAGTCATAGGTTTTAGTTCAGGGCTTCGATGTTTGGGATTTGACATGTTGGGTTTCAGGTGTTACAGAGTTTTGAGGGATGCCGGAAGTTGTCAGAATCCTGGATTGTGTCGGATGTGTGCTGTCAAGCCTGAACTGATCCTAGATTCCCACATCTGATGCCCTTCGTAGCAGGTCATCGTTTTCGGGTCTAGGGTCATACCTAGAGTCTCCATTGTAGTTCCTTTTTTTGGTTAACCAGTTTTATGGTTAGGATCCTACAATAGAGATTTTGGTTAACCAGAAAAAGGAACTACAACGGAGACTATAGGTGCCTTACCTTTTTGATGCGGCACCTAGCTATCTTTGGGGTTTGTATTACCCTCAGGGCAACTAGGCATCCCAAGCCATCATCAAGAAGGGCCAAACCCAGCCTAACCCCCAGAAGGTCGCAGCCCCAAGCACCAGACTTAAACCCTTACCCCGCACAATGCGGTCCTATATCTCGGCCTGGAATTAAATCCCTAAACCCTAAACCCTAAACCCCTGAATGAATCCACAGCTACCCCAAAGCCCCAAGAAACTGAATTCCTTGTTTTGAGGGTTCAAGGGTCAAGGGGGTTTGGTTTAGGGTTTAGGGTCACGGGTTTGTGAATATCAACCTTATTTCCACAAAGCCCCACACCTCGAATGCTTCAAAAAGCACTTGACTTAAACCCCAAACCCCAGCAGCCCCAAACCTATAGCTTGCGGGCCCCAAAGCCCTCAACCCGAACATCTTTAAACCCCAAGGCTAGACAACCCTCGACACCCAACAACCCGAACTCAGGCCCATTACTGAGCTTTGGTGTACCATACTTTAATACTTTTTTTCCTTAAAGGAACCATTATGAAATAGTAGTTTATACTTTTTTCTCCCTGGCTACTTAAAGCCCAGATTATGGCCTGAACCCTCGGATCCTCCAAACCTTAGTTACGGCACCTTGGGAGCCTAAAAATCCCCATAATGATAAAATGGGGGGGGAGGGGGGTGGGTTCCCAACATATGAGACCCTAGTTATAGTACCCTAAATAGTAGGATCCTTATTATAAGGACCCCAAAATAAGCTACCCCATATTTTCGGAAGCTCCCATAAATCCTCAACCCCATGGCCCGAATCCCTAACCCTTAGGGTTTAGGGTTTGGGGTTTCCGAAATCCTAAACCCTAAGTCAAAAGCCCGAATTCCTAACCCTAAGTCAAAAACCCGGATCATAAACCCTAAGTCAAAAACACGAAATCCTAGCCCTAAGTCAAAAGAGTCTGCGAGCCTCGCAGCCTGCATAGAGCCTTGGAGAAGCTGATTGTTTTTTGTTAAATGCCTATCTATCCTGGGCTTTGGAGTACCATACTTTAACACATTTTCTTACAGGAACCATTATGAAATAACAGTGCATATTTTTTCTCCCTGGTTACTTCGGAGTCCTGTACCAATATAGAAACCTTTACTGCAAAGAAACCCTTTAAGCGACCTACAAGTTCAGGCATCGAAAAACCACACACTCCGATACAAACAGCCCATAAACCTCTGACTTAGGGTTTTTGTTTGGGGTTTTGGGGTTTAGGGTTTTAGGGTGAGGGAAAAGTTCGAATCGCCGAGGTGAAGACGTTTCCTTCGTCAGTGGCGACGTTGCCGACAGCTCTGGGTTGCTGACGTACTCCGGCCTTTCCTATAGCTATAGCTTACCCTAAATGCTCAGCCTGATGGTTTAGGGTCCACATGCCAGCCTTCATTGAAGATGTCCTTTACTAGTTTCGCAGGCTCAGGGTCCATGTACCTACTCTGTATATGATATGGTTTATTGAAATGCTTCTTACATTGGTGCTTTGTGGCTTATGACAATGGGGCCATGGCTGGCTTTGTTGTTATGGCCAGGGCATGTTAGTAGAAAGTAAGCAAGTAACCAAGAAGGTGGGTAACAAGCAACTTTGAGGCTGGTTGGGCTACAGAGCTCCTGTAAAGGGATCTGTAAGAGTTCCTTTTAAGGGTTCCTGTAAGGGATCTATAGGGTTTAGGGTTTACGGTTTGGGAGTTTCCGAAAATTAGGGGTACTTTTTGGGGGGGTCATTACAATAAGGATCCTACTATTTAGGGTACTCTATTGGGGTCCCCCATTTCCGGAAACTCCCAGAGACAGGTTTGGCTTGTGGCTACAGGGTATGGGGTTGAGGGTTTAAGGACTGTCGGGTTTCATTGTTTCAGGCTTTGACATTCGGAGGGTTTTAGAGGGGTATGTAAGTCTGCAGCACATTTCTTTTCGTTGAAATGGGTTTGCTTGTGCTTTAGGGCTTCGGAATTGTCGGTGTTTGAGGTTTTGATGATTTGTGACGTAGAGCTGTGGGTATAGTTTTTATTGCAGCTGCCGTGTTTAGATTGAGATTTCAGGTGTTTATGATTATGTGCTGCTAACGGAGTGTCTAAACCTTGTGCCGTATGTCCTTGTCTGCCATGCTGGCATACAGTGTGCTTCCGTCCAGTTTTTTGTAGCCCAGAGGGTCCATATACACTACTATTATGGAATTAGGTCCCCAAAACCATAATGGGGATGGTCTTTCAGGACCTAATTCCCTAATAGTAGTGTATATGGACCCTCTGGGTAGTGTGCTGAACCCTAAGCCTTGAGCAACTTCGCAAAGCTCCCGACGCGACTGGAGAGCCCATGTCACGCAAATTCGCGTCAGGTTGACCGAAAAGAGGCCGCGGTACTTAGAACAGAGCTTCGCAGTGTATATTCGTATAGATAGAATAAGGAACCCCTATATAATGAATGAATGTTCAGGCTTCTATACTGCTCCCTAGACACCAACTAATGGCAGTGTTAGTAATAATAATCATAATAGTGGACAAGCCGAGTAGCATTGACAGTAGTACTAGTACTAACCATGCGGATGATCATTACGAATGATGATAGCTAATCACAAAGACAACGACATGCTTGATGAGCAAATGCATGCATGTCTAAGCGGATTTCTACTTCCGTCAGGTCTGGGCTTCGAGGTTGCGGGTTTAACTGACCGCTGCGTGCTTGGAGCCAAGCCCGAACTCAGGCTTCTCCAGCGTGGCATTCGGCGGATTGTTTGGCCGCGGGCTTCACCAGTTTCGGGTTTATGGGCTGTTTTTTTTTTTGTGAGGGTTGCTTTAGGGAGCATTTCGGCCATAAGATGTACCAGTGACTTTGGCCAGTGTCCGAGCCGGCTTAGTGGCCCAGGGACGAAAGTTTAATTGATCAGAAATAAGAAGGGCTCAGCAGTGCAATTTACTGTAGACGGTAGACGGCATGCAAGGCACAACACAGATCCAAAAGGAAGATCATACATGAATCCTTAATTATATAATCCCTAAACCCGACTCTTCTGAGAAGGCCTCCCCGGGCTCTTGGACGCATTTCGAAGGCTTGTCGGGTTCAGCGGGTTGTAAGGCTGTGTAGACGAGGCGTCAGTACAGAAACGCAAATAGACAGCCAGGCAGTCAGCCAGGCAGACAGACGTACATACAGACCGACAGACAGGCAGGCAGACAGACAGACAAATGGACCGATAGATCGATAGATAGATATGTAGGTAGGTAGACAGACAGATCGATGGACCGTTGCAGATGCTTGCATCTGTTCGTCGATATCTGAGCCAAAGCCCCACAGCCCACAGCGACGCACAGGGTGGAGCTGGGTCCAGGCGATGGCAGCCCCAACGCAAGGACTCCGAGAGCATGTTCATCGTTTCCGGGATCGCCTTCGGGGTGTAGGGCTTAGGGTTTAAGGCTTAAGGCATGGAGTTTAGGTTTCAAGGTTTAGAGCATTAAGATTTAGGAAGCACGATTTCGGGTTATGGCATGGTAAGGGTAAGTATTTTGCACTGAGGGTTCAAAGCTGGGGGGTTTCAGGTTTAGGGCATACGGTAGTATGCAGTGTGCAGCTTCTGCCAGAGCTCTCGGTGTACCCACAGTGCGCAAGCGGCTTTTGGCCTAGCATTACGATGTTGACGTTTCCTGTGTGCTTACCATTACGATGTTGACCTTTCCTGTGTGCTGTAATGCTTAAACCGCTCTCAGGACGCGGAGGTTTGGAAACCGCCAGAAAACAAACTCCCTCGGGCGGCCTTAGGGTGAATGATCACCATGATACGAGCCGAACCTCCAGTACCCAGGTTTGACGACTGAAGCAGGCCACAGCGACAGCTTGGATAAGAAACTGCTCAGGGTCATAAGATAAGTGCCACCCGCCAAGTTGCGGGGACCCTGGATTTCTTATCGCGGCCCTTGTTGCTCCTACCACCTCCCACCTCTCACCAAACACCCGGGAAATAAGACCTCCAGCTGCTGGATTTATTTTCCTAAGCCCTAATTATAAACCCTTGTGGGCAGCTCGGCCAAAGCCGGGCCCAAGTGTAAGCTTAAGCCCCAAGCCCCAAATGTCCTTTGGACGTAGGTTCTATGGCTTCGGATTCAGCTTGAAGTACGTACTCACACCTGACCCTTTGAACCTGAAGCTGCGTTTCTGGCTCTTGGGGCAGTCTTTAACCCCAAGGATCCAAAGGACCCAATAATCAGGTACTCGGCTTTAAGATAGTAGTTATGTAGGTTAGGATTTTGGAGAGTATATGATTATTGGGTACTTGGACCCTTGGGGTCAGAACTCCAACAAGGAATTGGGTTTCGGGGGCAGGGGAACTCCGAACTTCGTCGTCGTTTCCTCGTGGTTGGTTTCATCCGATTCGAGCACATGTTGGACCAAATTCCAGGGGCTGGTTTTCGTTCTTTTTGGGGGGCCTTTCATAGTTACCTATACTATTTTGGGGGGGTTCCATCATAACAAGTATAGTATAATATACAACCTTAGGCGTACTTAAAAATATGTTGTAATTTTTGGTTCCTACAATCCCTAGGAAACAGCTAAAATTATGTTTTTCTCTTGAACGGTGCTGAAGCTGCAGTGGTTAAGGCTCGTTCTCCTCCGTCCTGTAGACCTGGTCGACCGGTCAGAGTTTTGGGACTAATGGAAAACCCTAAACCCCCTGATGTAGGAACCTGATTAAGAAACCTTGGGCCTTTATCAGGGTTCCTTGTTTGAATCCTACTATTTCGGGGTGATAGGCCCAGAACTTCTTAATCAGGTTCCTACATTAAACCCTGAACCCTAATAATCTTAAATCGGGAGACCGAGACCCTTTCGAATCCCAATTCCAGGATTCAGCCGCGCCTGAGCAGCATTTGATACAGCACATCACTTAGGGCTGAGCTAAGCCCCGTTAGAATAGGGTTCCCGCGGTTCTTCAATGTAACGTTATACCAGTAGTTTAAAACACCATCAAAATCCGACAAAGGTGTTGTAAACTCTGAAACCCCCACAAACACTGGCCTAAGGCGCCAAGTTATACTTCAACATAAACGAATATCTGAAAATAGAAGTCAACATGTCAACCGGCTAGAGGAAGAAACTCACGATGTGTGGATGAGTACATCTCGGTATCTCTGAGTTGTATATGTGTATGTTACTGTATGTATGTACACACATATATATATACACACACTCATGCACATAATATCTACATATGGGCGGTTGTCAAAATTATGGTCCCTTTGGGGGTCCCTATTATAATACGGCACCTATTCTTTAGACAACTACCCTAATATAGGTTTCAGCATATGCATTTAGCATGCCCATGTCTCTTTGTATATATACCGTCGGTGAGAGAATCCCTAAGGCCGAAGCTCCCAAGCACAAACTATAGTCTCCTTAGGAATTATTTTTTATTTTTGTTCATTTAGGGTGTAGGGTTTAGGATAAAGCCCAAGAGAATATTAAAAATATGATTTTTATTATGGTTCCATGGGGGGTATAGCAAAAGCTCCTCTGGTCCATACCCGCGCCTCAAAGGGCTTAGGGTTTAGGGTTAGGGTCAGTGTGCGAGTCCAGAGATAAATGCTAATTGGCTGTAAACTCAACTTTTCAACTTTTGGAGTTCTTATAAGGTAGTCGATTCTGAAAGTTTCAACTTTTATTCCCTTGGGTTTTGGGCCAGTGAGAATGGAAGACTTGAGGTAACGTGGTTTCAGGCTTCTTGGGTTGACGTGTGGATGACTGCAGGGTTCCGCGAGGTAGGGATCCATACTACACCTATACTGTTGCGGGCGGGTGGGCGATGACATGATATATACATGTTTAAGATAATCGAGGGACCCTTATTCCCTTCTTATGTATGGCTTCCCTGGCTAGTTTGCGTTTGGAGGGTTTTAAACTTCAGGGTGTTTTGGCGGCGGCAGGATGTAGGGTGTAGGGTAGAGGGCGCATAGGGTAGAGAGTTTAGGGTTGAGGGCTTCGCGTTGCAAGGACTCAGCTTGGCGCGCTCCCCCGAATTCGGAACCAAGAAGCTGCGCCCAACAGCAAATCCAAATCAACTCCTTAGATATCCTACTTAGCGTTTAGAGTTTAGGTTTTACAGAATCCCAAACCCAGCAGCCACAACGTCTGACGCTTGCTACAGCCCCATGAGGCATCAAAGCGAAGCCCAGATCACGAAATTTACCGAGCCCTATCCCCGATACCCTAACCGACATCTTGACCCCTCGGTCATGGCAGAACTAACCTTCGGGGAAAGATAGGGGTAAAGATGCTAAGGTGCTGAGGGTAGGGGAAGAATCGGGGCACTTGTGCTTAAGCAATGAGAGCCGAGGTTCTCCAAGGACGTGCTGAGAAAGTTCGGCTGCACAGGCATTGCTGCTACCACAACTAGCACTGCCGCTTCCTAGTCAGGGAGATGATTGTTGCTAGCTGCCTGCCTCAGTGATGGTAGCATTGTTTTTGTGGGTGCAACTAGGGGATGCAAGAACCATACCGGCAGTGGTAACAGCCTTTGGCATGATTCCTACAGAGATTTCTAAAAGCAAGTCTGTACATGGGCTTTACTTTGGTCTTTAACCATTTCTTCGCAGAGTTTGGGGGCTTGGGCATGCAGGGTTACCTGTGGCCCCAAACCCTACAAAATAGCAGGTTATGACCCCTTAATTAGAGGGTAGAACCCTTAAAACGGTAGGTTTTGGATCCACAGGTAGGGTTTAGAAAGTTCAGGTTGAGTCTTGATTCCAGTTGTACCCGTGCTTCTTGTTTGACGGCGAGGGGTGGGGGGGTGATCTTTGTTCAACTAAGCAATGCCGCAAAACGAAGCCTTTCTTGCAGCCGCCTGGCAACTTGGCAGACGCAGAGGTGTAAGTGTTCTTGGGGTTTTAAGGTTTGGGTTTCAGGACTTCGATTTGATGCAGACCTCCTGCTAACTAGCCTTGTGCGTTTGAGAGGGCGGCTTCCCAGTTTATGACGGGGGCATTACTGTTTACTATAGGGGCCTTAATAACTACCTACGTTATTTGGGGGGTTCCTTATTATAGGTATAGTATATTTGACCCCGAAACTCTATTCTAATTATTAAGGCCCCTATATTAGACTGCAATCCTGGGGATAATGTCAGTATACAGTGCCATTATACGGGGACGGGAACCGGATGTTGTTAGCCACACCAGCTTTGGGCAGGCTATGGGGAGACGAGCTGCTATGGCCAGCAGGCCGTGGTATTGTGTTATTCTGTTCTAAGTGGCTGTTCAGCACGACGCCTGCGACTGTCGTGCAAGAAAACCAAGGCACACCAGTTCAGTAGCAAACAAAGTAACTCCTCTGTTCATCTTGCTCACCACATTACTGGCCAGTCGTGCAGTAACATAGATGCTGGAGTTCCAGGATACGGTGAGTGCTAATGATATTCGTGTTGAAGCCAATAGGCTCCATAATGGACAATGGTTTATCCCGAGACTCTTGCTCTATTGATGACGGCCCCTATACAAGAGGTATAGCCTCAGCCCTAAGGGTCCATGTGCCCACATAGAAAATACTTTGGACCCAATGTACCTATATAGGGGGGGTACTTTACGGCCAAAGCATGTACTATTTGGGTACATGGGCGCTTAGGTAGATGGCTCACGGTGACACGGTGACGGAGACTGTAGACAGGTTTGAATGCTTGAGTAGATGCCGCATTGCGGGTAGCCCGGGGCCTTGGATGACGTCAAGCTACAAGCCTAAAACCCTAAAGGCCTAAAGCCCCAAAAGGCTGGGCCTTGTGTGGTTTTTCGTTCAGGGCACTGTGCCCGAGAGCCCTGAAACTCCAAAGCCCCTTACTTAAGGAGTATACCTTAACCCTTCAGAACCTACCTTTTTGTCGGGTCCCTTTAGGGTTTATAATAAGAACCGACAGAAAAGTAGGGTTTGGTAGGTTAAGGTATACTTTAAATTTCAACAGGAACCCTAAGGTACATTCCCCTAAGGGTCCATGTACCCAAATAGCACAGACTTTGGCCTTAAAGTACTCCCTATATAGGTACATTGGGCCCAAAGTATATACTATCTGGGTACGTGGACCCTAAACCCTAAACCCTAACCCTTAGGGTTCCTTAATTGAAGGTTATTGGAGCCTTTGGGAGCCAGGTTTTCCAAGACGCCCAGCTGCCTTCGCTGATCCTTCGCCGCAGTTGGGTAACATTTTACATGTTTATGGGCTTTTAAAGGGTTAGGGGTTTAGGGTTTAGGGTTTTTTTTAATTATATACCAACCATTTATGGGCACTTAAACCCAATAAGGGTAGCAGTTTGAGGGTTAAGGGTTTAGGGGTTTAGGGGTTTAGGTTTTAGGGTTTTTTTAATGATATACCAACCATGAACTAGGATCCTGCACCTCCAACAGATGCTGAAGCAAGGAAGCCCAGGCCGGGTCCTGGGGTTCGGGGTTTAGGGGTTAGGGCTTTATTGGGTTTAGGGTTTAGGGGTTTAGGGTTTAGGGGGGTAGGGTTTAGGGTTTAGGGTTTGGGGGTTAGGGCTTTATTTGGGGGTTTTGCTTTAGGATTGGGGGTTGAGGGTGTAGGGGTTCGGGGTTTATTTAGGGTTTAGGATTCAGGGTTTAGGGTTTGGGGGAGCGGAGGGCTTTCGTGCCACGGGGCTTTTTGGGGGTGAGTTTCAGGGTTCTAGGAGGGCTACCTAGTGCAAGGCTTCGGGGGTTAGAGGGCTTAGTGCTTGGAGGGGTCTGTGCGGGTTTCGGCATGAGGATTTGAGGGGATTAGGCTTCAGGGGATTAGGGATAACAGGGGTTCATCGGAGGTTATAACCCAGAGGGTCCCACATACACTACCATTATGGAAATAGGTCCCAAAAACCAAAATAGGGATGTTTTTTGGGGGCCTAATTCCATAGGTAGTGTATATGGACCCTCTGGGTAAGGTATCTGCAAGGGGTTTGTAAGGTGCGGTGATCGAAGGGTGGAATTCAGAGTTTGGGGGCTTTGGGGGTTCTATAAGCCTGTGCCAAAGCCTTGTAATCCACGACCCACTCCATAAACCCCAAAGCCCTGAAGCTATGGTTTGAATTTTAGGGTTTAATGCAATGGTTGGAATAGTCAGTATTAGTATTTCCGCCCTTTTGCTGCTGTGAAACGGCAAGTCGCCAATCAAAGTTTACCACCCGAGCCTTTCAGCCTGCGTCCTCGAGGCATCTTGAGGCGCTCCCTGCAAGTGCTGCCGAACAAGCGCTGGTGCATCAAAGGCAGGGTGCTTACGGATCCCTAAGACTCCGCAACCCTACTCGGTGGTCATAGCCTTTATGAAGAGCTGTGGTTCTGGAACGGGTTTGGGCTTCGGACGGTTTTTGGAGAAGCATTGTAGGGATTGTAGGACCTAACGGATTGCAGGGATCTGGAAGTATCGCCGTACGCCTAAAATGTAGTGGCTGAGGTAGTTTTCACTAGCCGTAGCGATCGGACAAAGCATCAACAAAACATATATATATATATACGCATATGTATACACATTTACATAAATGGACATCAACAAGTGTGTCGTCACCATAAACCTGTCTCTGCCACCGCAGCGATGGAATTGTCCTGTGCCAGGGGGCTTCACGTTGGAGCTCTTACTCATCCACATCGAAACTTGGTTGTTCATGCGACGCCTTACTTCGGAACTTTGGGTTTACTTTTCAGGGCTACAAGTTGATACACATGGGTTCGGCAACGGGCAAGTTTGAACATTGATCTCGGAACCCTAAAGCCACTGACCAGCCACTTCACTGAGTTCAAGCAACTTTCAATGTACCTGTCTGGCCTACTTGTAACAATCCATCTGTCTATGCATCTATATATCTGTCTAGCTGTCTACCTGCCCATGCACATGCATGCATACACACAAGCAGACATGGTAGATTACACCATGGTCATTGAGGGACTTAAAGGGAATCCCACTATCATTCTTCAGGCCGATCTATATCTGCGAAGCTAAACTCTAGCCGCCGAGGCATCTGCAAGAGCTGTATACTGTATAGTTACGGTTCGGCCTTAGGGTAGCCCCAACACCATTCAGCAAGTGAAAACATAACTGGTAGCTGCAGTTGCCAACAAAACGCTCTTCTAGGGTTTTGGGAGACAGGAAGGCCACAAAATGATCCTAAGCCCTGATTCTGTATCCCTTAACCCCAAGCCCTCTGAGAATTATCTATGGCCGAAGAGTTGTGCGGTTTTAGGCTTGGCCTTAACCCCGCCCTTCAAAACACATGTGCCCGTGTCCTCACCCCAATTCACCAAAGCAAAATGAAGTGCTATGGGGTTGAGGGCAGGTTTGGTGTTGCTTGGGTTTCAGCGTTGAAGGGCTGAGGGTTTTGAAGGTAGAGGGCTCCAATGCTGAGGTCCCAGAAGCATGAGACACACAACAGCTGCAACATGCCCGACTATCAAGCACATAGAAACAAACCCCGAAAGAACTTATGTGCATACATTACCACCACCAACAACAGCTAGACTCCAGACCGCCCTAGGCTCCCCTAAACCCAAATCCCCCCCCCAAAAAAAAAAACAGCCAGACTCTAGACCCTAAGCCCTACACCAAGAAACACCTAGACTCTAGACCCTGAGCCCTACACCCGAGTGTAAAGACACACCTAGAGACTCCAATATCCCTTAATTAAGGAATATACGTTATCATATTAGGATCCCTACCATAATTTAAGGTATATTCCTGAATAAGGGATACTGGAGTCTCTGGGCATGAGGACAAAGTTGAAAGCTTCGAGCGGGAGCTTCCTGAGGCCGAACCTCCTGCTTTTCCGGGGGGCGGTTACGAAGATAGGAGTCGGAGTGCATGTTCATAAGTATCCATCATATACCCTTATAGTTCCCATTTAAGCATAGGATATCATAGGTCACGAATACAGTCGGAATACGTACACATAAAAATTAAGAGATTCCCCATGCAACTAGAGCATAACATCACCCAAAATCCTATTCTAGTTGCAACGGCCTCTCTGCT
Source organism: Symbiodinium sp. clade A Y106 (assembly GCA_003297005.1). Lineage (NCBI taxonomy): Eukaryota > Dinophyceae > Suessiales > Symbiodiniaceae > Symbiodinium > Symbiodinium sp. clade A. The sequence goes on from BGNK01000610.1 coordinate 141,269, forward strand.
AGAGGCTTCGGTCTAGGACTGTAGGGCTGGGGACTTTACGGTTTGGGTTTAGAGTAGAAGCCAGAAAGTTGGAACATCACTATCCTCATGCCCTTAAGGTAAAGTATAAGGGATCGTAGCACCAATCCTCCTAAACCCATGTTCCAACTTTCTGGCTTCTACTGTAGGGTTTGGGGCTAGGCCTGGGGTTTAGGGTTTTTGGGTTTTGGGTCCAGGGTTCAGAGTTAGGTTCGGGGCTTTCGAGTTTTGTATTATTTGTGGGTTTTGGGTTTAGGGTTTAGGGTTTGGGTTTAGGGTTTAGGGTTCTCGTGGGGGCTCTAGGATGTAAAGTCCGAGATGGGCGTTGGGGCTTTGTGATTCCAGTTTTTTTTTGGGGGGGGTTTGGGTGTGGGCGAGTAGGACTTCATGGATTTAGGGCTTAGGGGTGTTGGGGTTTTTGAATTTTTTTGATGCGTTTGAGATGCAGGCTTTAGGTATATAAGGGGTTCATGGCTTAAGGTTAGCTTTCGGGGCATAATGGGCGAGCTTAGGGTTCGGGGTGAAGAGTTTAGGATCAGCAAGGTGCAGGGCGTGTTTGGCAGGCGTGTTTGCTTCTTTGCGTTAGTCCTTGTTGTGTTCGGGCTTAACTTCGCCTCGTGATCAGTATGCAGGATGCAGGATGCACAGGCTTCCTTGGTTCTGTTGAAGCCTTGTTTGTGCTGTTGGTGTTTCTCGTCCGGTGTATTTACTGTGCTGTTTCGGTTTGGGAAGGGTCTGCCGAGGCTTTCAGAAATGAGGTTTATCGGGGGGGGGGCATATTTCAGAGATTGCTAGTGTCATTTTGCTTGTTATCAAGCTTCAACACGGGGCTCTAAACGTTAGAAAGCTTCTAGGATGCAGAAGGGGTTAGCGTTCTGAGATCAGGTTGTAGATGCGCGCTTTGTGGCGTTCAGGATTTGAGAATTCTCGATTCCAGGGTCTAATATCCCTTGACTGTAAATCATAAACAACATTATCCTTCAGTATATACTGTAGCAAACGGAATACCAAACCCGCATGACGCTCTGAAGGAAAGCCTTGATTTTGATTTTGAAGTTGTAGGGGGGCAAGCAGCTGGGTTTCTGAGTCAACAGAGCCTTCAAGTACTACTCTCCAAGAAAATCTCCAATACCCTGCAGACAGCAGCCTGAAGAATTAGTCGTCGTATCCCTTAGGCCGCATTCTTATAAATTGAAGCATGTGCGATATGCAACAAAACCCTATTCCAACAACTAAGGCCGTTACATTAAGCCCTATCAAACCCTCACAGTAACCCTTGCAGCACCTGTTTGAAGAAGCCACTAAACCCTAAGGCCCTAAGCCTTAAACCCTCAGCGCCAAGCCCTTTCTTGTCTCAAGGAAACCCACAATCCCTAAACCCTACAACCCTAAAGCCGTAAACCGCAAAATCTAGCCTTCTAGGAACCCTTGCAAAACCCTGTAAAATGAATCCCTAAGCCCCTTTTTCTCCTCAAGGAAACCCTAAACCTCTAAATCTTAATCCCATAAACCTTCATACTGCCCTTGTAGATAAAGGAAACCCTTATAGGAACCCTTCAAGATAGCCTATATACCCTAAGCCCTTACAGGAAACGCACCTTGTCTTGTCATTGAAGGAAACCCTAAATCCTAGACCCCTTCTTGTTTCAAGGAAACCCTAAATCCTAAACCTTAAACCCGTGGCCCTAAGCCGTTTTTGACTCTGAAGGAAACCCTCATAATGGTGCCCTTACAGAACCCTTTACAGTCAATCTTAAAGCCCCTTCTGAAGGAAACCCTAGAACCCGGAAAAGGAACTGAAAGGTACTACCCCTATATATGATTAGAGGAACTCCATTTCAGGAGACCCCCAAAGGAACCCCTTAAACAATGGCATCTTGCTTAAAACCCAAAAAACCTAAACCCTAGACCCTTAAAGCAACCCCTGAAGCCCCTTTCCTTGTCTCTGAAGGAAACCCGTGCGGAGCTGGAGAAAGGCGACGAAGGCAGCTTTCGGGGTTTTCCGAGCCTTGGCTGAGCGCGGTCCCTTTTGGGGCTTTAGGGTTTAAGGGTTTAGGGGTTGGGGTTTAGGGCTCAGCGTTTACGGCTTGAGGTTTGGGGGTTTAGGCCTTAAGGCTTGGATTTGGTTTGGTGTTTATGGTTTAACCCGCGAATAAGACCTGCCGCCTGTTTGCGGGTTTAGGGTTTAAGGCATGGGGTTTAATCATACAAAAACCCAGCCTGTGCAGGACTTCGTGTTGAAGGTTCGGGGTTTCGGGTTTAGGGTTTGGGTATGGCGTTGAAGGTTTGCATTAGGTTTGGGTTTGAAGGCTTGGGGCTAGTCTTTGTGGTTTGTGGTTCAGGGTTGAGGCGAGAGGGTTCTACGAAGTTTCATGGGGGGCTATTGGGGTTTCAGGGTTTGCAACTGGCTTATGGCTGGATGTGGAACATGGAGGTCGGAATCAGCAGTAAGAGTATCCCCTTAGAGTCACTACCTGGTTATCTTATATCCGTATATCCCAAAGCCCTTCACAAACAAACCCTAAACCCTAAACCGTGGCTCCCATGTGAGAGTTTCCAGGGTCTTCGAAGTTTGGAGTCCGAGATTTGTGGATCAGGTTTGGCTTTCCGACTTTCCCAGAGACTCCAATAGCCCTTAATTAAGGAATAGACCTTAAATTCTAGTAAGATCCCTAAGATGATTTAAGGAATATTCCCTAATTACAGGTTTTTTTTTGAGTCTCTGGGTTCGGCTCAAAGCTCACCGAGGTTTGGGGCTTTGGGTGTAGGGTTTACATCCGCTTTAGGGCTTGAGGTTCAGGATTTAGGTCTCAATGCTCCCCCTGGATGTGACAAGAACCTTAAGCTTCTACGATCCCCTATGAAGCCTCACAGATCTTACAAGGCGCGTAGATTGTCTAGATTGGTTCATAGGTCATAGGGTGAGTACAGATGAAAGGCGTTAGGTTTGAGGCTTAGGGCTACAGGTATGACTTTTTAAACTTCCTCATTCAAGAGTATTTAAGAATTTATTCATGTGTTCGTACTGTGGTGGCAAGACTAATTACTCCCTCCTCGATTAAGGGGCATATTAGAGCTCTTATCGAAAATCCTCTGGAGCCTTGACAAAGCCCCTCCACACAACCCTACTGAAGCTTTCTGCAAGCCTGATAAAGAGCCTGAAAGCCCTTCTCAGCCCCCACCAAGGCCCCAATAGAACCCTTCATGAACCTTATCGTACAGCTTCCTTTCTAAGACAGATTGAAACTCCTACGAACACCTAGCATAATGCTATCACGTCCCTATCGGAACCCAGGTTTTTTCATCCATGGGCCGTAGCCGGCTGCGACCCCAGACATCGGTTGTACCGGGAAACGGGTTCTTTCAGGGTTCCGATTGAAGGGTATACAAGGGTTCTGAAGGATTTTACTGGTGTTCTACCGGAGTGTCTGTTCGGGGCTCGATGAAGGATCGCTAGGCGATAGGATTGAGGCTTGAGTATTTAGGGTGCGGCGCTTTGAAGGCGGAATATGGGCCCGGCGGGTGCATGTTCTAAACTGAGAAGACACCGGCCCTTGATGTAGACCGTATAGATATGAGTGTTGGAATCCTATCCAAACAGACGCCTCAATAATGGACCCCTACAGAAGATCATTTACAGACGTCCTCGTCTTCAAGCAAGGTACCTTGAAGTCCCAGAACTCACTCTGCAGGGATACTCAAAAGTTTGTATAGATCTGTATATCAGCAAACGAGTCGCAAGAGCACCGGCACATGTCAGAGTTGCTTCCTACCTGTAGGGTCATACCGTACCCCTTTTTTCAGGGTATCTACTTTTCTATACAGATAGCGGGTCAAAAGCATAAAACTAGGTACCTAAAGAAGGGCGCAGGGTATGTCCCTTTAGGTATCGTTGTGTTCGGGATGGACTTCTGAAGGGTGAGGCAGTGAGGCCCGAAACGATCAATCCTTCAACTCCAGAGCCCTAAACCCACAAAACCGGTGGGGCTCGAAACCCTACATCCTGAAGCCTAAACCCTTCAAAGCCTACACCCTAAAGCCGTGAACCTCAAGCCTCAAATCTCTCGGCCCGGAAGCGCGACGTCGACTGTGGAGTCCCATAGCCATAGCCTCACCCACGCCCACACCCGCATGGCTCTTACCCGGTTTAGGGTTTACAGGGCTTTGGGGTTTAGGGTTCAGGGTTGAGGGTGCCCCAAGCGCCAAACCAAGTTTCAGTGGGCCAGCTTAGGCTTAACAGACATGCCATTTTGTGTAGCCCTTCGGAACACTGAATCCTCAACCCTAAGCCCAAAGAAGACCTCAAAGCCTAAACCTAGGCCACCCTCTGTGGGCAGGCCTCGGACCTGTGTTCGCACGGAGAAAGAGCCATTGCATCTTAAAACAAACAAAAACAAAACCTAGGCCACCTGGCCAAGCTCACGAATCGCCAAGCGAATCTTCTTGCAGCTTTGGCCGTGCCTCGGTGTAGGGCCGCCTTTTTCCCTGGACCTTGAAGGGTTAAGAGTGGTATGGGGTGGGTGTCGAAAGGGTTTGATCCGTAGATGCCTGAATTGAGGCTCCTATCATATTTGCTGCATGATAAGTATAAATAATCTAGTCCGCAGGCCCTATATTCTAATTTCTTGGTAAGGCGCCTACAATTCCAAAACTCTTGGCCTCAAGCATGAATCTTGCACTGACGAGTGGAGATTTAGGATGCTACAGGGTTTTGGATTTAGGGCGTTCGGGCTTTTAAATTTTAGGGTTTAGGGCTTGGGTTGAGCAAATGCTTCCGACGGCGCCGAGCTGCTCAGTTCAGGCCTTAGAGAGGATAAAAGCTGAGATCGACAAACGCATGTTGGCTACCCAATAGGGCTTACATGGGCTGTCCTTTGATATAGATCCTGAACCCTGAACCCTAAATATCTTAAAAGTATGGACCTTAAACTTCTTAAACAAACATGTTTTTCGGTTATCATGCCGAAGCTGGGGAAGACAAAATTACACAGAGCCGAGACTAAACTATACACTCGAGGCAAGAATACAAGATGCACTCACGACTCATGTGCAAAGAAGAGTCCTGATAACAGCTCAGAAACACGAACAGAGGACGCAGAACCTTAAGTGCATCTTTCAGTTTTTGGAGTTTTCACGCATCAGCCCTCAAAGGAAACCGCATACTAGGCTTTCAAGGATCCTCTAGAGAAACCCTACTCTACCCGACGATGCTCGCTCAGGAGCATATCGTTGGGCAAGCGTTGCCCAGCATCCGCAGCACCTCGGTGGAACGGTTTAGGGCTTACCTTAACTCTGAATAACCTACCCTTTTAGAGTTCCTTATTGTGATTTCCTTATATAATTCCTTAAAAAGCTAGGTTATTCCGGGCTAGGGCTTAGGGTTTAGGATGTATCGGGATTGGGTTTCAGTAATTCGTCGTCACTACCCGAACGTCATCAGGGTTGTGGCGTGCATCTTTCACAAGAAATGTTACAAGTTATTAGAGGTTTCGATTTACCAGAAAAACCATATCAATATTTCTATGTTAGCTTAGTCTAACTGCCTCAACAGGAATCAGATGCACAGGCAATCTCCATCCTTGTCTCACTTGTGGCCCGTATTACAGTAGAATCCCAAAAGTTGGAACCCCAATAGCCTCGATCCTTAAGGGTCATGTATAAGGAATCCAAGCACTAATTGTCCGTAATCCGGTTTCCAACCTTTGGGGGTTTACTATAATCTAGGTTCCCCAGTAGTACCCTTTTAGCCTTTTTCTTTTTGGGTTCCCTTATTAAAACCGAATAGGAAAAAGGGTACCCTTAGTATTAAGGGGCTACTGGGGAACCTAGTAATGCAGCAATCCGCACCGCCTGGCGACTTGAACTGCAAATCACTGCTCGTGCCCTGGAGATCAACAGAAACCTTGTGGACACGGTGACTCGGTTTAGGGTTTAGGGTTTAGGGGTTTAGGGTTTAGGGTAGACGGCAAGTCGCCCGAATTGGATGCCTCTCATGGTACTTGTGGATAAATGGAAATCCCTCCTCTAAGCCCTGTACCTAGCCTACTATCCGGCGGCAAGAACCAGCTTGCATACGTCAGAAGCAGGAGCCCAGCCATGCTAGACCACTCACCCTAACACCCACACTCCCCACCCATCAACGCCAAAAAGGGTAAAGGACCCTAGCCTTGCACACCATCCACGTGGATGAGGAAGGGCCGATTTACTAGTTGTTGATGCTGCTCTGTTATCATGATCTGCCCACCGCGATCATCTGCAATAACCCTAAACCCCTAAACCCTAAACCCCTAAACCCAATCAGGCCCTGCAAATGACATGGAGCCTGCGGGTATGCGTCAAGCATTCGAGCCAGATAGTACTGAACCCCTGAGCAGTAGTTCTAAGCTTCTTTGATTAGGGACCCAAAAAGCACATAAGCATAAGCATTTTAAGGGGATATCCCTACCTTATTGGGCTTCAGTATAAGGGGATTTATATGGGATATCCCTACCCTTATTTTTGCTTATGTGCTTCTTTGGGGCCCTTTTTGAACTGGGCTGACCTTAGGGGTTTGGAGCTCCCAGGCCCTCAGACCTACACGATCTTCAACACAGTTGGAAAGAAACAAACTCAACTAAATGGTTATATACCTTTCTTAAAACCCCTAAACCCGCCTAAACCCTAAACCCTCTAAGCCCGAAACCCTAAACCCCAAAGTTTGGACCCCCTTTCTGCAACTGGAGCAAGAAGCCTCTCAGGCCCAGCATTTTTCGGGCCCTAAAGGCCCTAAACCCCAAACCCGTAAGCTCGAAGCCCTGACTCCTACTGTTGATGATATAAATCCTTAGGGTTTAGGGTTTAGGGGTTTAGGGTTTAGGGGTTAGGGTTTAGGGTTGCATTACCTCAAGGAGCCTAAACTATGGGAATTATATGGTGCATTCCCTATTATGGGTAATGCAGGATTTATATCATCGACAGCATCAGGTCTGATACGGCCTCCAGTGCCGCCGTTGCAAATGCACTGCACTCAGTTCAGCAGGACTTTTCTGGACGACTTTGGCTGGCTCTTCCTGTTTATAAAGGGTCATACTCTACCGAATTGTTAAGATACCCCGTGTTATGCAGGTAACGGAAGAAGGGGGCATGGTATAACCCTAAACCCCCTAAGGTAGGGCTTCTAGACGCAGCTTCCCTCAGAGGTTCAGGTGTATGGCGTGCGCACTTGAAGCTTTGATTCCTAAGCCTCGTTCCCAGAATCATCTTAATTCATCTACCATTTCAACTTCCGTACTACGAACTTCCGCACGGCAACATCCACGGCTGCATCAGCAATAAAAGGAAATAAAAGGCATGCCCTTGCATCAATAGCACAGCGGCCTCAATAGTTTGAATGGAATTTCAAGGCCAGTAGAGCAAGTGCTTCCTCTGGACAACCTATCAAGAACGTTGTCGAGTGTGGCCAGTGCCGCACGAAGTCTCGGCATGCTTTGCAGATGTCACAGGCTCACCTGGCTTACACGCCTTCCTGGGCTTTCGCACGAACCGGATACGAGCCTCAGTTCGACGGTGTTCTGCGTGTGGATTGCTGTGTCGGCGTTCGCATGCCACAGGATACACTGGTGCATGTCGTGGCCGAGAAGCATGAGCCTGTCTCGGCGAAGCTCATCGCCAAGTTCTCCGAGACAAGCACCAGCAATGTCGTTTCGTCCTAGGCTTTTGCTCAGCACCAGGAAGCTGCACAGTTGTGCTTGCACTGCTTTCAAAACCACAATCCCTGATCCCTAAGCACTACTGTCTGTAGACCCTACCTAGAGTCTCCATTGTAGTTCCTTTTTTTGGTTATCCAGTTTTATGGTTAGGATCCTATAATAGAGATTTTGGATAACCAAAAAAAGGAACTACAATGGAGACTACAGGTAAAGCCCTTGACCCTGACCCCGCCAAACCTTAAACCTTAAACCCCAAACACCTGCACCCTCAAACGCTCATGTCAAAACCTCGCCCCTGAGCCAAACCGCTAAACCCTAAAACTGCAAAAAGGACCCCCAAAAAGGCCTAAACCCTAAACCCTTATAAAACCTAAACCCTAAAACCCTAAAGCGTGATGGCCAAGGTCTTTTGCGCAGAGGTTGCTTGAGCAGCCTACTACGGATAGCACTGTCCACAAAGTCTAGCCCTAAAGGTCCACAGTACCTAAGAAGCATTAGGGGCTCCGTTAAGGGTTCTATAAGATATGTGTTCTGTAAGAGGTTTGAGGTCGTGTTCCTCTGACGGTCCGATAAGCTTCCTTTACAAGAGTTTTGGGGCTAACGGGACCAGCACCTCATCGCTAGGCATCCGGGCTTAGGATAGTAGGACATGCAGGCTAGTAGTCAGGGGAGAAATATAGGGGTCTGAAAAACCACCAACACTCTTCCTTCGGGTTCCTGATCATACTTAAACTACAAAGCAAGTACCCCAAAACCTATTGGAATCGTCAAGCCCCCCTTTTCTAAACCCTAAAGCCTAAACTCTGAACCCTAAACCCATAAACCCTAAAGCCTAAACCCTGAACCCTAAACCCATAAACCCTAGACCCTAAACCCTGAATCCTAAACCCTGAACCCTAAACCCATAAACCCTAGACCCTAAACCCATAAACCCTGAACCCTAAACCCTAAAGCCTAAACCCTGAACCCTAAACCCAGAAACCCTAAAGCCTAAACCCTGAACCCTAAACCCATAAACCCTAGACCCTAAACCCATAAACCCTGAACCCTAAAGCTTAAACCCTGAACCCTAAACCCATAAACCCTGAAGCCTTAAGGATTCTTAGGCACTTGGACCTTCTGGGATGCTGCAGGGGACACGACCGGCAAAGCAGTGCAACCCTCTGCGCTGGAACCCCCAAACCCTTAACCCAAAGCCTGACTTCCTCCAGGTGTTAAGGGTTACTGTAGGGTTTAGGGGATTGAAACCCAAAGCCTAAACCCCAAACCCTGAACCCTAAACCCCTAAACCCAAAGCTTGACTTATTCTAGACCTGAACGGGGCGAATTGTTGCCTAATCCCCAAACCCTAAGCCTTCAGCCTTCAACCCTGAACCCTGAATGAACCCTAAACCCTAAACCCCTAAACCCCAATCCCCAAACCAACAATCTGACACTTTCAATGGGTCGTGGAGTACTCGGCTTTTGCTGCTCGTCCGGCTTGGGATTACAGACTTGGGAAACGCTTCCCATTGTCCAGCGACGTTCCAGTCCTCGGAAGTATATGTGGTGTGTATGTATGTTATACATATATATATACACACACTATAGTATATATATATATATGTATAACAATGACAGGCTTTCTCCCTTACCACTAAACCTTAAGCTCTCAATTCTGAGCTCCCGTTCAGGATGGTACCTAAATGCTCCCTGTGGTTATTCGGAGTCCCGTGTCCGTGTGACCCAGCCGCCACGCATGGTGCATGGGGAGCACCCTGAAGTGCTCAAGTAGATCATGTTTTGATTGATCCAACGAGCCCTTGAAATCCTGAGCACGCACTTGATCTTGAGCGCCCAAACTCTAGTCCACATATGAAACCCTCTCAGCTGTAAACTTAGAGTCTAAACCACCCTCAACTCATGATCGTCGTCCTTGTCTTCGTCGCCGCCGTCTTCGTGGTCGGCGTCGTCCTCCTCGTCGTCCCCACGCAAGCGGCCAGGTCTTCCTCATATCTATACTGTCGCCGTCCTCACCGTAGTCGTCCTCCGAAGAAAAAGATAGTTTGAACATCGCTGAGCAACTCTTGAGAACTTGGTGAGTCCCCGGCGTGAGCCGACGGCCAATGAAGCCGCCAGCGCAGAAAAGGCCGCGGATGTACCTTGCAGCAAAATCAACATAATCTTTACAGCCATATGCCCATCAATCCATCAACCCTAAATCTTTGTCGGACCTACTCGGTAATTCCACATTCTGCTCCGACCGTTGTCCCACGAGCACAGAAAATCTGCCCTTGATCGTAGCGCATAGAACCCTACCCTTGCACCTGGTCTGAAGCCCTACCGTTTAAGACGCGGTGCTTGTCATAAAGATCAAGGGCAACCAGACTAGGATTTCTCAACCGTTCTGATCTCCAGCAAGGTATCCTTATATGGGAGTTTCCGAAAATTCGGGGTACCTTATTTTGGGGTCCTTGTAATAAGGATCCTACTATTTAGGGACTATATTAGGGTCCCCTATTTTCGGAAACTCTCATATGTAGGATTTCACGCCGACACCTCAGTGCAAGACAACCCTGGAACCAAAGCACCAAACAACATACAATACTCTAAAGCACTCGTGGGAAAAACCGAAACCCTAAACCCGAAACAATGCCTTCCTACTGCACCGGCAGATCGCCTTCACAAGCATACTCAGACCTTAATCGCTAAACCTCAGCCCCACAGTAACGGTGCATCCCGTCCCTGCTGTACTCCCTGATCGGTGGACCTGCGACGACATAAACTGAACCTGCGGAGTGGTTCAGGTTTTAGGTATGCCTCAAGCCCAGTAGTCACTGGTAATCAGAATAAGCGAGAGAGAGAGAGAGAAAAAAAAAAAAACAGCACTAGTAGTTGCCATCGTCAACGTCGTGGATATTGTCGCAGTAGTAGTGATACTGGTAAGAGTATGAGCAAGGCCTGAGCAGCAGCAGCAGCAGCAGCAGCAGAATAGTAAGTCCCTATATCTAAGCCTCCGCTTACGCTTGTAGTAGACTAAGGTACACATTAAATTATCGTATCGTAAACTAGAGTAATAGGTGAGTTCAGTAGCAGTTGCAGATAGCAGCAGCTGCAGTCGTAGTAGGAGAAGCAGCATTGGCAGGCAGAGCTTTGACCAGCAGCTGCCCACACTGGCTGCCAGGGACCTGGGTGGTTGCATCAGCTTGGACTCAAGGTTCTGTTTCAAGTGTTGGGTTAAAGGCCTGGCCTTTAGGGTTTAGTTCTGTTTCACGTGTTGGGTTAAAGGGTCAGGATGTACCTAAGACATGGAGTAACCGAGGCAGGCATGAAATGATGCGACTGCGCCCGGGCTTAATCTCTCCGTATGCAGGGTGGGTTGATATCATACAGGGTTTAGGCTGTATAGGTTGGTGGGGTTCGTGGCTTGAGTTTCTTTTTGACTTGTGAGGCTTGGTCAGCCACGAGGAGATCATCATCATCATCCTTCTTACAAATGCTGATGACGGGTGGTTGTTTTAGGGTTTCAGGGGTCCTGCACGGGTGTCGGATTGATTTGCGTGCCTGGGCCTGGGCAGACGGCACAATCCCATGGCCTGCGGTACGACTACCCATCCTCACTGTCTTGGTTCCCTCTTTTCGGTTTAACCAGATTTTACATTTAGGTTTCTATAAGGTGAAAAGAGGGAACTGCAACGGAGACTATAGGTATGGTCGTGAGCCGAACCATCAGCAGATTCCCTCCGATCGATGACCCTGAACCCTAGGTCAACCCTGAACCCATACCCAAAGGGTCAGACCATATACCTACTCTTCTATAGAACAGGTCCTAACCATAAAACTAGATGCCTTCAATTAAAAGGTAGCGTATGACCCTTATGACCCTTTAGGTAGACCCCTACACCTGGAGTTTCCTAGATCCGTGGTAGAACCCTCACTCCCATGATCCCTTAACTACATCCTAACATAGACGCCTTAATAAATACCACCATGATTAACTCCTTGGGGTTCATCATTTTACTTACACTTGTATATTAGCTCCCAAAGCCTTATTCTTATTAGCCTCAAATTATGTATTAAGCCCCCGACATTAACCTATGTGATGGTTACCCAGAAGCAGAAAGGGAGCCGCATCTACATCGGCGACCTCCCAAAACAGCATATAACAATGACACCCGAAAAAAGCACTCTCTAGACCACCCAAACACCTTGTATAACGCCCGTCTACAACCCGACTACACGACCCCTGATACACCCATGCCAATCTTCTGTACAGCCAGGCTGCAACCCGCTTAAAACATCGGACAAAGCAATGATTAACAAATACGCAGATCCCCCAAGAGCCCCCCCTAAACCCTAAACCCTAAACCGGGTGAGGCGGCTGCCCTAACTCCTCCTGCGGAGGGCATCTTGGGCCGCCCGGAGCTCTGACTTCTTGTTTGGCTTAGTTCAGGGCGTAGGGTTCAGGAGTTTAAGGGTTTAGGGCCTGGGGTTTATACGATTCAGGGTTTCAATTTTTAGTGGCATCTTCACCTTCTAGTGTTGGGGTTTATGATTTCGTGATTTCCTGGGCTTAGTTACATTCGCAAAAGTTGCGATGTCTGAGGTTGGGGGGGGGGGTCTTACTCGGGAACTTAAGGCCAGACAACCAGTCGCTAATTTGGGCTTTAAGGGTTTGGAGGGGTTGGGTCTCTGGGGCTCGCAGGATTTTGTTCGGGGGCCAAAACTTGCTTAATGTAGTGTAGACTGCGCAAAGAAAACATGACGGTGGAGGTTGCTCAAAAGCGCTGCGACCGACGCGTTCGAGAGGACTCCGAGATCATCGGATGGCTGCAGGCGAACGCGACATGGAAGCGCTACAGTGCCGATGTGGCTGCAACATCGAATCCGCGTGAAGGGACTGCGGTCTGGACGCAGGAGGAAGTGGCCGTTTGCGCGAAGGCTCTCCTCCTTATAGTACCCTTATGGTAACCCTGATAGCATCCCTTAAAGGAACCCTTTACAGGATCCCTATTCTAGTTATTAAGGCCCCTACATTGCCTACATTCTACCGCCCTTACGGTACCCTTACAGTATCCCTTCAAGGAACCCTTTAAAGGAACCCTATTCTAATTATTGAGGCCCCCTATATTACATGGGGGTGTTCGGGAAGCGCAAGCAGGACTTTCAGCCTGTTTTCTTCACAGCCGACCAGTCATGGGGTTCAGGGTTTAGGGGGTTAGGGTTTAGGGGTTAGGGGTTTAGGGTTTAGGGGGTTTGGGTTTAGGGGTTTAGGGGGTTAGGGTTCAGGAGTTTAGGGGGGGTTTAGGGGTTAGGGCTGCTTGCACGAACTGTCAGGACAGGACAGGGCGGCGGCATTCATTTAAATTTACTTATAGAGATCCCATTCGGTTTTGGTTTGGTAGCCACGGGTTAGCAATGCTCGTAGCTAACCTTCAGAGCGCATAGATGCACCAGCAAAAGGAAGGGGTCGGAATACTAGCTTACAAAATACCCTTACGGCCCTATACGATACGTAAAGTATGCTATTTCACAAACACCTCTTCTAATCATTCAGGACCCTGCGTTAAACACACCAACAGGAAAACAACGACACGCAAATCCTAGCACAAAACAATCAATCCCTTAAACCCTAACCCCCTAAACCCTGAACCCTCAAGCCTCCTAAAACCTTCAAGCCTTACACCTCGAACCCCGGAGTCTGCCGGAATGCTCAACACACCTACCTTCTTGAAGGACTTATACTGGGCCTTGCTTGGAGTATCATACTTTAATATATTTTTGGGGGACCTGTTACTTAAGGAGAGCCATGATGAAATAAGAGTCTATACCTTTTTCTCCCTGGCTACTTCAAAGCCCAGTATACGAGGAACACAGAATGAGAAACCCCAGAAGGTAGCTTTCGTGGGGTTCAGGAGTGGTATTGAATGTCGTGGATCTCGCAACTTTTTCAAAAATGCTTCCACGCGAACTTACATCTGTGATGGTGAAGCAAGTTTAGATGGTAGCCGATTCGCCGGTCCGGTGTTGGGAAGTAGGCGGAAGCACCCTAAACCCTAGACCCTAAAACCTTACCGTGTTTGGCCTGTTTAGTATACCCTGAACACCCAGGCCCGCAAACCTCTTAAGCCCAAGTCGACTTCTAAAAGACTGCTGCAGAAGGACTTCGGCAGCCTACAAACACCACTCACCATGATCTTGCCCTGCAGTATGACTGTGTATCCAGCTCCCAAGCGGGTTATCTGGGGTCGGAATAGTTGGAAAAAAGCATCTCCTTTTGGTCCTCATATAGTTACACTGCCATATGCCCCCAAAACCCTACCCCAAAACCCTGAAACCCTACAGGCCTTGAGACCCGTGACAGGAACCCTTAAAAACCCCCAACTTTAAACTCTAAAACCCTAAACACTAGAACTTCAAACCCCAGCCCTGAGATGTATGGGTTTAGGGACTGGGGTTTAGGGCTTAGCCTTTTGTTTTAAAGCTACCCTGAACCATAAGGCCTTAGACTGAGCATCCCCAAAAAGCCAGAAAGCCCTAAGACACAACAAGCCCGAAATTCCCAAAGCCCCCAAACCCCCAACATCCCAACAGCCTTATAAACAAACCCTAACACTCTGAACCCCACAAAACACCCCCAAAACCCCCAAAAATCCCCTCAAACCCCCCNCCCCCCCCCCCCCCAAACCCCTCTAAACCCGAACGCCCAGGCCTCGTCACGGCGACCTTTGGCCGCCTCCTGGCTGCGGCCTTTGACCTCCGCCCCGGGGCTGAGCCCGAGGTGCCCCGGCTTTCCCTTAAAAGGCTCCTTTAAGAGGGGTTCCTATCCACGGTTTAGGGTTTAGGGTTTAGGGACCCTAAACTTAACCTACCAAACCCTACCTTTTTTGACCTTTTTTGTAGGGTTCTTATTATAAACCCTAATATGGAATTTATAGGGACCCTACTTTTTTTGTAGGTTTTGGTAGGTTAAGGTAAACTTAACCCCTGGAGGATTCTTTGAAGGTGTCCTTTAAGGGGTTCCTTTGCGGGGCACTCCTGGGTGTTTTTGCTATCCACGTGCCTGTAGGGACACGGTTTTCCCACTCACTTCTCTTCTCACCATATGTATTCCAACGTACCACCTGGAATCCCTCAAGCGGGGCTCCTACAGGCTGTCCCTGTAAAGGGTTCCTTTAAGGGCTGGCTTCATGCTTACAGAGTTTTGTTAAGGTTTGTTAGGATCTAGGGTGTTCGATTTAGGGCTTAGGGTTTAAAGTTTAGAAGATGTATGCAAAAGGAGGTCTGGGTTCCTAAACGGGTTCCTAAACCGCTTCCGTAGGGGCTCGGGGTTTCCGTAGCAGTTCCCAACCCTTGGCTTTACTATATACGAACGCCCAGGTTTAGTGCTTATAGAGTTTAGGGCTTGGACTTGGGTAGGGTTCATGGTGTCAGCGTGTAGGGTCTACGGCTAGTTCAGGGTTTAGGGCACGAGCTTTTTCAAGACTTTTCAAACACCAGAATGGTTTGAGCTTATAGGGTCGACTCTAGACTCTAGACTAAATATCTTCCTTTTTGCCATCCCGAACGCCGCCACGGCCCCTCCCTGGACCCTACAGCAAGGCGCGCGGCCGCTAACCGTAAGTATTTCGGGTCGAATGGGGGCCAGATGAAGGGTCAATGTGGGTAGTTGTCAAAATTAAGGTCCCTTTTTGGGTACCCTAGATAATAGGTGCCGTATTATCATAGGGATCCAACAAGGGACCATAATTTTGACAACCACCCATGTATCAGATTCAGAAAGCCTGAACCCTGAACCCGAATGGAGCAAACCATAATCCTCAAAGTTGGGCCTTCACAGCTACGTCGGCCCACAGCCCACCGAGACCATGAACGCTACTGGTAGTCTTTGTGTGAAGAAACCTATCTTTTGCTAGCGTCCTGAAATGACAGAAGAAGTGGAACTAAAAAACGGAGGCTTACCTTCATCGTGAGTTGAGAGCATCGGTCGAGACGTTGCTCTGCATAACCTGCTAGCTGTAGACATCGCGAAGGACTTGTCAGAGCTGCCGCTTTAGTCTTACATACATACATACATGCATACATACACTTCCTGTGCCTATGTTCTGAAAGCTGTGTACTAGAACAGACAGGAATAAGGTCTTGCGTCGTCATACATACGCAATTACTACTTGGGCTTGTCCATAATGTGGATGTGCCGATAGAAAGACATATAGACTGGATTCGCACACATACTTGCATGACCCCAGATCCCGAACCCTGAATCCTGGGGTGCCATTTAGCTTTCCGGCTGGCTAGGCCGTGAGTTTATGGTTGTCCCGGCCGCAACAGAGCCCCTGAACCTTTCAACATCGATTCCCGGCGCGCAGGCGACAGAATCGGATCCATCCGAGGCTGCGTGCCCTTTGGTGGTGTGGTTTGTGTTTTTTTTTCGGTCTCGACCTCTTGTCATTTGTTGGGCTTCACGTGAGGAACTTCGGTAAATCAAAAACTACTGTAGTTGCAGCAGTCTCCAACGCTGTGATGCTCCGTGCGTCATCCAGAGCTGCCGCTTTTAGCATATGATATCCTGAGGCTCAAATGATTATTGCCTCCGGCTTCTGTCCACGCTATGTGGCTGACACGGGCATGTTTCAGAATTGTAGCGGGTTTAGGGTTTAGGGGCTTATGAACAAGGCCTAGGCTCCCTTCATGGAAGAGGTGAATGAGACGATGGGGAGTCAGAAAGTTGAACGTTATACCTTGGGTACTGCCTCCACTCAGTAACAGTTGGATAGTATTCATAATTATAGATATATTAGGTCCTTATAATAGTAGCCCCATCATAGACTGTTACTGTGTAGGGGCAGTAGCCAAGTTATGCCTCTGAGGAGTTGACGACCAAGCAGGGGGTTGAAACCCCGCAGTTGCACATTTTTCGCCCACCAGAAGCACCTAAGCGCAGCTATGTAGTGAAACCGAGTCCTTGTAGGCATACAACAATTTTATGCTCAGGTGTTTCGATTTGTTGGCTCTGCATGTGAGGGATTAGCAAGAATGTTGAAACATCGTAGTCACAATATAGGCTGATACCCTCCAGTCTAATGGAGGGGACCCCTAGACGGCTAATCTTGATACAGTACTCTAGTAGGTCAAGCTCCGATCTTTGTTTGGTGCTAAAGCTGCTTTTTCGTAACATGCTATAGACTTGATTACAGCCAGTCCCGAAGCACAAGGGCGGCGTCTCTTCTCCTACCATAAAACTTGAGCCGTAGGCACCTCGTCACCGTAACCTGCGTGGAATTTCCGGCTTTTTGGGAACTGTCGTGTGGGTCTGTGGAATCAGGGTGTAGGAGTGCAGCTAGACCGCAGAGGAATGGGTGTGTTGCTTCAGCCGACTGCGGGTGCTTTGCAATAGGCTGCTGTTCGCCCGACCGTAATGTGCAGGGTGGGTTCAGGAGTTTGTTTTATCAACATGGTCACTAACGTAATGAAGTTACAAGTCCTCGGTACAAGTCGCTGCCGACCTACACCCCAAATTCTAAGCCCCCACAGCCCTGAATCCGCACCTGCGGTTCGAAGGTGCTCTGCTCAAAAAGCCCGAATTGCAAACACGTCAAACCCCGAGATCACGCAACACCGAAGTCATCAACCCCTGCACAAAGGAAGTCCTTTGGCACGTAGTGCTTCTCTTGAATTTCTTTCGTCGGGCAGCTATCACGAACTACCCCGACAATGCACCAACGACCGATGAGAACACGCTGCGGGAGTGGACCGAGCGTTTCCAGGCTCTGGAGATCCTCCAACAATGCCAAGAGCAGATCAAGCGTGGACGGACCTGGTGGAGGAGCTTTGATCTGTTGGAGGCGAACAAGGCCGGAGTGGAACCACCGTGAGATTCCCAGAGACTCCAACCTTAATTAAGGAATATACCTTAAATTAGAGTAAGATCCCTAATATGATTTAAGGAATATTCCCTAATGAAGGGGTATTGGAGTCTCTGGGTTCATGCATCAGTCATGTAGGAACCTGATTAAGAAACCTTGTTCCTTGACTAGGGTTCCTTATATGAATCCTACTATTTTGGGGTTATAGGCCCAGGGTTCCCTGGGCCTATAACCCCAAAATACTAGGATTCATATAAGGAACCCTAATAAAGGCCCAAGGTTTCTGAATCAGATTCCTGCATTAGCATTGAATATCATTGAATTTGAGATGGCGCTGGCAGTGGAGGACATGGCGCTGTGCCTGCAGGCGCCTTTGGGTCGACATCGGCGTCGGGAGGCAGCGCTGGTTCTGTTGCAGCTCCGCCCCCCAGCAACACGGGCTACTACGATGATGACGGATGGCATGAGTTTTCGGACCACAACCATAAGACGACCTTCATCTGATTGTTTCACAAAATTTCACATAGGACCCTAACAGTTGTGAAACCCTTTTGCCCTGAGTAGTAGTGGATCCTCGGTATGTGGACTCCTGAATAAGACCCTATCTATCCCCAAACGCTAAACTCTAAAGCTACCTGAAACCCCAACCTCTACATACCTAAACCCTAAACAGTCCTAAACCCCAAACCCTAAACCCTCCTAAACCCGAATTAAACCCAAAACCCTAAGCAATCCTAAACCCTGAAACTCTCGAAGTCTTGGTGCCGCGAGGGCGCCCGCCGGAATTTGGCCAAGCTGGCTGAGTCCGCTCGCTGCAGCACCCTCGGGGCTTTGGGATGAAGTAGAGTTTGAGCGTGTTGTGGTTTTGGGATTTGGGGTTGAGGGTTTAGGGTGTAGGGTTTAGGATTTAGGGTTTAGGGTTATGGGCTTAGGGTCTGGGAGAGTTCAGGGTTCAGTTCTGGTGCCACGAAATTTGTGCACTCCAGGCGTCCACACTCGCGCGGGGAACGTCTGTGCCAGCGAGACGCGATTTAAGCGGCCTTAGAAAGCAGTGCCCAAAATCCTTAAACCAAAACCGAAGCCCCCCAAACCCTTGCATCCTACAGCCATAGTTACCCCAATGACATAAACCTATCCCTCCTAAATGCAGGTCCTAAACCCCATATGCCCGAAACCTGACGCACATCCTGAACCATAGACTGCGTAGACTGTGCTTTGGAGTACCATACTTTTATACTTTTTCTTAAAAGAACCATTATGAAATACAAGTTTATACTTTTTTCTCCCAGGTTACATAAAAGCCCAGTATAACCTGTAGCAACCTCATCACCCAAAACACATCCGGAACTCTTGCACCCGATTGCTGTGCAATTCAGGGTCGCTGTGGTCGTCGAGCGCCGGGTGGAGCAAGTGAACACCTCGTGCAGTGGTGTCAGCAGCAATTACGAAGGACAGAGACGTTCTGCAGAAGTACCCGACCGAAAAGGCCGAAAAGTTGCTGAAGCGGCTCAAGGAGAAGGGGAGGTACTACGAAGACCCCGAATTTCCCGGTGATGAGGAGAAGCTGTGAATTGTTATATCTTATCCGTCTGTCCGTCAGACGCAGTTTGCATTCGCTGTTGCCTGGACTGATGGATTTTGGAAGCCCGCGAGAAAGATAATGCCAGACCCAAAGTACTAGGGTAGTGTGGAGCACCTGTAGCGGCGCTTCAAAACCATGCTGACTTCGATACGCTTTTATTTAATGCCTGTGCAGAACTTCCTCACTTCAAGGACGAAATGTTGTGAACAACCCTATACCCTAAAACCAAAACCCTAAAACCTAAACCCCAAACCCTAAAAACCCCAAAACCCGAAAACTCCAAAGCCCCAAAACCCTAAAATCCCAAAATCGCGAAGCCCCAAAACCCTAAACCCCAAAGCCCTAAACCGTATCCTCGACATCTGGGTGCCGAACTCCCCCCCCCAGGCTCCATGTACCTGTTTAGTTTCTCCTGGGCCTCAAAGTACCTGTATTTAGAAATCCTTTTGATTAGTGCCGAAGTATATACCATACAGATACATTCGGAATCCCGAAGCGGTGCATGCGCCCCAATCAACCTAGCCTTTCAACGATCTGTATAATGAAATCATAATGAAGATCCCCCCCACCCAAATTGTAGGGGTTTGGGCTTTAGGGGTTTAGGGTTTAGGGAGGTTTGCTGGTGCTGTTGTCTTTTGTCAGCAGGTCTGCTTAGTGTCATGGTTTCGGGTTTGGGCTTCCGGAGCGTTATCGTTTAGGGATGGTTAGTTGGGCCAAGGCTGTTCAAGACTGGTATGCCCCACACAGGCACAAGCAGAGAGTGTGGTAGCCTGGAGACACAGCTCATCAGGTCTACTTTTAGGTCTTAGAAACCGGCGAAAGCTCTCAGCATAGAGCATCAGAACATACTAGAGCTGCTAGATCTAACTTTCCACTCCCCCGAACCTGCTAACAATATACGGAAGCTCTATAAATCTTGGCCCCTCAATCCTAAACCCTCTCATCCCCTAAACCCGTTCAAAACGGCCCCCCGAAAATCCCCCCAAACCCTCTAATGCCCTAAACCCTTCGTTTCAAATGATACAGATGCCACAGCCCAGCAGAGGCCTTGACGCCGGCGATGCTGCAGGAGCTCTGCAGACCATTGAGGCCCAGGGACAGGGCTCGATTCGAACTGTTGGGGTTTAGGGTTGAAGTAGTGTTTAGGGCTTGGGGTTGAAGGGTTTCAGGGTTTAAGGGTTTGGTATTTAAGGGATTCAGGGTTTAGGGTATTTGCAGCAATTGCCATACCTGGAGTTCCATCACCTATGAGTGGTTTATGTCCTATATTTGTTAGCCTGTCACCCACTAGTTTGTAGGATCCAGAGCTCAAAGTAGTCATTCAAATCAACCAGACCTGCAGCAAGACAGAACCCATAATCACCGCGCTGTACTTAGCTATGACCCGAATCCTGAACCCTGAACGCTACACACTAAATCCTGAGCCCTTCAACTCGAAACCCTACCTGCAGAAATTATAGCCACCTCGCGACTCGCAAGAGTTTCGAGCTCTGAAGTCCCCGATTAAGAGCAGGGAAGTCAGTTAAACCCAGGAATACGAATACCGTAGGTGTACAGTAGAAGCCCAAAAGTTGGAAACCCAATAGCCTCGGTCCTTAAGAGTAATGTATAGGGAATCCCAGCATTATTTGGCCTTAATCCGGTTTCCAACTTTATGGGGTTTACTGTATACTATTTGAGTGCTCGGAGCCTTTGTTTAAGAGCTCACGATGTCTTGATTGTCAAGGCCTCGGGTCAGGATACTCATCTCAATGGTCCGGTCTCATGTCTCCAGTTTGCCCTACCCATAGGCCCCAAAGTAGTTCCTTTTTGGGGTTCATATTTAGAATTCTACAAGGTAATCCCAAAAAGGAACTACTTTGGGGCCTATGGGTAAGCCCCATGAGTTTGGGCCCATTGTGTGCGGGTTTCCTGTCTGCCGATGTAGGGAGTTGTTTCGAGGTTTGTCAAGGACACCCGGATGACCGCATCCCTGCTGTACTTGGAGGTTCATGGGTAGTTATAAGTGGGGTTCTAAGTCCCCTAATAGGGGTTATAACCATATAGTTACCTTAATTATAACCCCACTTATAACTACCCATGAACCTCCAAGTATGATCAGCCGGTTACGCATGCTAGGATACAGCTGCAGCAGCTACCAGCGCAGCTTTTCCAACCGGTTGGTCAAGTCGGCTCATCTGACACAGGCCGCTTTTTGGGCCAAGTCATCTATGATGCGAGACAAACATATGTCCTTCATTGACAACGAGACTTCAATATCAATGCAGCATTGTTATGACGAGTTCGCACACTATCTAAACTTCCAATAGACTCGAGGATGAAACAAGCGGCCTGCTGAAGCTATGTCTGCCCCGAAACCCTATTCTGCGGATTAAGGCTCCCAGATTATGTATCCAAACCGAGACAAGTTCCAGTCCCCAAAGTCCCGATGTAGGAGCTTTGATAATTCGAATCGTGTCGGGGAAGGTACACTGGTACACTATGGCCTCGTTTTATGGGCGCTCCAAGGGATAATATTGATTATGGATGAAAACATTTTGTCTGCGCTTCAGGAACTCACCGGTGACTGTGGGCGAGTGGCACAGCCTTGGGCGCAGCGACTGCGCCGTGTGCCCAGGATTGAGGATTTGGGATTCAGGAGTTTGGCTGCAAGACGTTGATAGGTGAGTGTTATCCGGGTCAAATAAGTTTGTATCACTTAGGGTTCAAGGCATCAGTGAGGTAGGCTTTGAATCATGCGCAATACTGCGAAAACCCTTGCTGTCCCAAGGTGGGTACCCTCTAATATACCGCCCCTCTCAAATAAAACACAACTCCTTTCTTAAACTAGGGTTCGAAGGTCGGGACACCACATTTGGCACAACAGTTAGTTTCAGGTTTCGCTTCCAAACTATAGAACATGGTGCCCCACCCCGGGGATCCTGGTTCCAGTTCGCTCTGGAAGTCGCTATATAGACTTATATAGAGGTACTTTGACCTAAAGACAAGTAGTCCCTACATGGGTACTTTGGCCTTAAAGTAATCCCTGGGTCATAGCACGGTCTCTACATAGGTATTCGGGTACATGGACCCTGTCGGGCCTTCAGGGAGATGGGTATCGTGGAAGCCGCACAAGACCCTTAACCCTAAACCCCTAAACCCCTAAACCCTAAACCCTAAACCCCTAAACCCTAAACCCTAAACCCCTAAACCCTAAACCCCCAAGACCCTTCGATCCTCAAGAAAATTGGCACCCAAGCAGCAATGAGCCCTTAAATCCTATGCCCTACATAGACCTTAGACGATAAACCCCAATGGGCCCAATCCCTAGATCCTTAAATTCCTAAAGCGTAAAAGCATAAACCCTAAAGCCTGCAACCTGACTCTGTAGACGCTAAACCCTACATCCCTCCTAAAGCCCTAAACTCTAAAGCTTTCAACCTGATTCTCTACACTACGGTTGATGGACAAAATCCTGCATGACCTTAAGGACTCTAAACTATGGGAATTATGGTATATTCCTTATAATGGGTAATGCAGGATTTTGTCCATCAGCCGTATAAACCCTGAAATCCCAAAAAAACCCTGGGCCTTTGGTCCCACAGCCCTCAACCTGACTGAACCCTATGGGCAGTTCTCTAAATTAAGAGTCCCGTTTATGGTCCTGTTTATGAGGGTGCCCTACTATTTTTAAAAAAGGGACCATAAGTCAAAGATCCCTACACCCTAAACGCTGAACCCTACCAGGACCCTCCTTATACCCTCAAATAGAGGTATATGGTCCCAAATAAGGGGCATGTAGGGTCTAATAGAGGGTAGATGGAGGGTCTACCTTGACCTACCAAAACCTGCTTTTTTGTAGGTTCTCGTTATAAACCCTAATATGAACTTTATAGGGACCCTACAAAAAAGTAGGTTTTGGAGGGTTAAGGTAGGTATTTTGTTTCCAGGTCACGCCCTGATCGTTCAACAAACTCTTCGGGCGCTGTGCGCGAAGGCGGGCGCGACTACATGCGAAGAGCAGCTTATGGATCAGGGGCCTCAAAAGCTGGGATGAAGGTAGGTGGGGTAATCCCAAAATAAGAGTCCTTATATAAGGGATCCTTACTCCTACCTACCTTCATCCCACCTTTTGAGGCCTCCAAATGGAGGCTTCAAGTATAGGGGCTACATGTCGGGCTGTAGGTGCGGAGTCTAGGGGCCCTCGATTTCAGCTCCCTTTCAGGTTTAGGGTTTAGGGTTTAGGGACAAGAGAGGGTATCGAGGTTATCGTCCAGAAGTTGGCGCAAAAGAGGGCTCGCAAGGAATGCTCTCAGATCGTATCGGCGTCGACTTGGAACCCTTCGAGAAGCCTTTCCTAACGAATACAGAAGGTCCCTACAGCAACCCGCTTGTCGAGCTTTGGCAGAGAGTTGGAGTTATTGAGGTTATGGTTTAGGCGGTTTAGGCTTCAGGATTTGGGGCTTCGGCTTCGGGGTTTGGTCTTTGGGGTTTGCGCGCGTCAGCTTCGCGGTGAGGTTCGGGGTTTTGGGCTTGGGGTTTGGGTGTTAGGGCCTTGGATTCGATTTGATTCACAGTTTCAAGTGTAGGTCTGCTGGTTCAAGGTTCAGTGCCTCTAGTTTAGTCTGAGTAGTTGGCAAGAGGAGCCCCTTGTAGTCCATGTATAGTCCAGAGTATAATATACCCGAAATCCGCTTCCTGATGATTCCGGCCCGATTTTATTGCTAAAGCTCGGACAAAACACGGGCAGGCTTGGTGTGTTACATGGTTTAAGAGAGAAGATCAAGTGTACCCGGAAGGCGCAAACCATGTAGAACATGAGTGGCAAATAGGTATCGTCCACTATAAAGGCTAGAGGCTCCCCTAAACCCTAAACCCTATGCCAGAGGTATCACTCCTAGCATGAAGCTAAGAAAGGAAGTGCAGGGGCATGAATCACGAGTTCGAAACGTTTCCTCCCTAAACAAACTGTAGCTATAGAAAGCATCCGATGTAAGGCCCTATATTCTATATATAACCCAGACCAACGTCCAACAAATCTGATAGAACGCCACGAAATGCCCCCCCACAAAGCATCCGAGTCAGCACCAATTGTTAAGGCCGTATACCTGCAAGCCCATATCAACCCGTGTGAGACCCTTGCTATCCGTCGTAGAAACCTGAAAAATGCGGTTTAGAGAGCCGTTGTAGAACCCTTAGAAGGCCCCTTAGAGATCCCTTCTAGAGAGTGTTCGGAGGCCCTTTCAAAAAGAATGTATTGAAACTCCCTCGCAAGGCAGAATAACATGTCCTGTAAACAACCGTAAAGTACCCGTGAAGCCTTGACAGAAACCCCGAAAAAAGCATGTCTGCTCCTGGATCAGGCAGAGTGCCTAAACGCATCCCTGCCACCGTGATCGGCGGTAGGGGTGAGGGTTTAGGGTTGTAGTTGGGTTGGGTCTAGGGTCTACCTGGGAATCCAACATCCCTAATTACAGGCTTTGCGAATCCACGACGCCAGAACCTCCCCGCCCCCAGTTCTTAGACACAGATTGTTGTTTCTTGACGTCCGGCAATGCAAAAGAGCTTGCAGCAGGGTGGCTGGAAGGTGTTAAAGGCTGAGCAAGTAGTGAAATTATTTGTTTTGGCGTTTTATTTTGTTAACTAAAATACACCCCAAACCAGCACTGAGCTTGTTGCGAATTGACATTCCTGCGCGCTAGGTTGCAGGTGTTCAGTCCGAGTACCGAAAACCTAGGACGTAGGGCCTTGCTTCGCAAATACCGTTCAGGGTAAAGCATTTGGGGCCCAGGAAGTAGAAATTACCAAATACCATTCAGAGTATAGTAGCTGCATGTATTCGACCCAAAAATGCTAAACCCTAAGCTTCTATACCCTAAACCCTAAACCGTTGAATCCTCAAGAAGTAGGGTCGGAATTACCAAAGTATTTGGGATCCAAAGCTGCGGCTGCCAAGGCGTTTAGGGTGATCAGGATCATAGTTGAGTTGGGCTGGTTTTAGCTGAGATCTTGGACGTGCAAGATAGAGGCCTGTACAGTTTGGACTGGGCTAGTTTACACCACAATGTATTAAGCGTGCATCGAGATTGGTCTACATCTCACGCCCACCTGAGAAGTGACTGTGCTCACAACAGCACCTTAGTTCCCCAATACCCAACCTTTAAACGTTTTGGGTTCTTATAGTTTAGTAGTATCCGGAAAGTTTAACAGTTTATTTCTGTGGCTTATTGGGGTAGTAAGACAGCACTGTAGTGCTTTCGAAGATCGTGCTTGCATACCGCTGCCTGCAGGTTTCAGTGATGTGCACAGGGCTTCGGGTAGCCAGGGAGGGCCATGACCCAGAAACAACCTGCCCCTTAGCCCCAGACCCTGTTTCGATGTTTTCAATTCCCAAACTTCAAGCATCGATGGCTATTTTGAATACCTGCATCTTCAAGTCCGTGTTTGTTATGTTATGTATCAGGAAAAACTTTGGACTTTGAGACATCTGCCTGTGCGGGCCTCTGTGCGATGACGAAGACCCTGGATCTCTCGCATCTACCGCCCGCGCAACAGCGGGCCGGGTATCTATTTTTGTCCAGTTGTATACATGGGTGGTTGTCAAAATTATGGTCCCCTTTTGGGTACCCTAAATATTAGGTGCCGTATTATAGTAATGATGGCATCTCCTGATCAGTAACCCCCCCCC